>CM067216.1:89318896-89559165 GCA_034190945.1 Octodonta nipae | reverse complement strand
GGGTTGTTAGAAACTATCTATTTTGCGTAACGAGGATGCATATGGCATTTTTTAGTTGTTGTCCTGTGGTCTTGTTATGATGTTTGATATCTCTCCGACGCCCATGGCCCACAGAAATGCATACCCTGCAAACTGTGCAAAATGCTTAGTTGCCTGTTCTATTGTTAATAAATGGTAGTCATCATTAAATTAATTTCCTATTTAGTTGAGATTATCATTCACAAGACGAAGCAGTCAAAACACGAAGCAGTCAAACCGTAACCACTTTTTACAATGTTCAAATGTCACTGAAAGAAACGAAATATTTACTACTCTTGCACACTGGTTGTCTATAATAACAACTTAATGATTTACATTTTAATTTTTATATCATAACCATTTTATAAATCTCGATCTAATCTAATCGAAAGAGACCAGTAGCATAGAGTAAATATTCCGCTTAAGTAGGTACTTTACTCTAGATAAAGTAATACTAAGCATATAGTCCTTTGTGAAGATGTTTCACAACGCAGTCATTCCTATTTAAAGAAATAAGGGGTTAAAATTACAGCCATGGAATTAATAGACAACTTGTTGTCAGTTCTTAGTACTTTCCTCTAGATAAAAGTAATAACTAAGCATATATTGCCTTTGTGAAGATGTTTCACAACCTAGTCATTCCTATTTAAAGAATAAGGGGTTAAAATTACAGCCATGGAATTAATAGACAAACTTGTTGTCAGTTCTTCATGCAAACTCGTAACCTCTCATCATAAACGTTGTATATATATTATATATATATAATATATATATATATATATATATATATATAATATATATCAGAATACCTAGTACTAGAATTTGTTGTTAATAGGGCGTTCAATATCTTTATCGGGAATTGATTATGTACCTCTGAGGTTTCGTTTGAAACTAATTGATTTCACAACATTTCGATAGCTTTAGATCTGCTCCCATCATCGTTGAATGATGTATAATTTAGATCTGTGGCATTCTTAAATGCTTATGAACTCATGTTTCAAACAAACGGCGTGTAATAATTCCAAATTTGCACAAAATCAACAATTTTTCGCAAAGAACATCAGAAGAATTGTTCAATCAGAACGAATCTACCTATTTTGTTGATTGGTGGGTTTATATTACTTTATACTGATGTCAGTAGGTCACAAGTATCAGTGTTTAGTGTCTAAATTGCCTTTAAGCAATTTATGGCAACAACTAGTTTGCATGTCTTAGTCAAAATTGTAGATCACAAATTAATTCTAAACATACCCATACATTATTTTTCACACATATCAACAATATAGTAAAACAAATGATTTGAAGATTTTATGTTACGCTGTTGAAGCATTAACAATGTATTGTAAAAATAAATAAATAGTCGCGATATTTTAATTTTGTGATCAATAAAAATGAGGCTAAATTAGTATGTTTGGTAATAATATTTTTTTATGTATAATATACCACAACAGGCTTCAGTAAAAAAGCCCAAAATATTTACCAAGGAACTGACAGTTTCTATTATAAATAAAATAATGTCATTATAGGTTAACTAAAAGACAAAACAAAAACAAATTGAAAAAAAAAAATCTCGCTTTAGTTGGCCTTGACTCCAACAACGATTTTTTTATAAAGTACTTGCCAATGAAATTAGAGCACACATAGTTTCAAACAAAATTAGTTTCAAAATGAAGAACAACAAGATATGTTAAGTTGTTACAAATTAGATGGAAACAGTACGAAACAGGCCAAAGTATTTTGAGTTATATCTGAAAAAGCAATAGAACATTATGTATTTTTTTTCGAATATTAATTAAGTGCTCAAACTTAACACCTTCTTCTTGAGTACACAAAGGAGTACGTCGGTTTAAATTAGTGACATTACTAATAATATCTCTTTTTGTAATCGATCTGAATTGTGTAATGATAATTTTCCTAAATTCTTCTATCGTATACTCTGCTTTTCAAAGTGCCTCAGAAAAATGTATTCAGACTTGTAATGTCGAAACACCTTGCCGGCATGTTACCGACCCCGAATTCTCTACCCATTTATGTCGAAAAACTTTGATCTAAATAATCACAAAAGCTCTAATATTATGTGGAAGGGCCTCGTTATGCTGGAATCCGCACCTAAAATAGTTGATAAGCGAGAACTCATCGATATTCACCAAATTAGGTTCTCAAGAAAGTAGGATAGGTTTCCTTTGAAAGTCACTTGAAAAATTAGCTCCGAATATTTGATCATTACAAATTCCAGCCCATACATTTAAACCGACAACGATTTTGCGACCTGACTTCCCTATGGTGTCCAGGTTACTTTGTCTCCTAATATTATTTGTATGGAAGACGCTACAGTTTGAAAAAAACACTTTCGTCAGTCCAAATAATGGTTTTCAAAAAATCCCGAGTACGATTCCTATTTGAGAGCCAATGCTAAAACTACATTCCTCAGAATCACCTGGATTTAGATTAGAAAATGTACATTTCCCAGAACTGGTAATGTCTATTTATATATTTTAATTTACTTCCTTTAAACTTCCTCCAATCGCTAGTCTGTGCTACACCCACATCTGACGAAACATACTAGTTGATTTTAAACGGTTGATATTTATCTAAAAACTAGCGATAAAATGTTCCAATTTTTTAATGTTAAATTTATGAAATTTTGTTTTAACCTCCACACTTTTTCTATCTCCAATTTTCTATTTTTTTTGGAATTCTTCGGAAGTATTCGGAAAATTTAATAAAAAAAAACACTAAAGCACAAGCACTAAGTACTTAAGCAATTTTGGCCCCAATTAACTTCGTCCTGTAGTTTCCGAGTGGGTGTCGTTTCGAATTACCCTGTATAGTAGGTGGTTTATTTTATGTCGTATTTGCTGTTTTTTGTTTTTTTATGTTAAAGCCATAATTAGAGTTACTGAGTATGTTGGAGACCAAATGCAGAACCATAAAGAACTGGTACGTCTCCTCGTAGATTCCCTTGTCGAATATATAGTTCCTCGGTCTGTAAAGTTTCTAATTCAGAACTTATGCTAATATTTTTTTATGACGCAGCTATGATTTCGCAACTTTTGTTTGTGGAGTTCTAAAACAGTTACCGCAGCTACATAAACAACGGCAAGGCATTCAGCAAGATTTGGACTTATGTTAGTTTATTTGCAATAATGTCATTAAATCTCTTTAAAATATTGTTTATCTGTCTATTAATTTTCAGTAGCCGTTACTTGGTACTGATAGAGGTTTTTGCCTGCCAAGTAAATGAAGTTTACCTTTAAAACACGTTTCTTCTTGATCTATTAACTGGTGCTCATATTTCGTCATTTTTATTATGTGATGTTTCATTGAGATCTGGCTCTGGTTGACTCATTCCCACTACAATTTCAACTTCTCTTCTTCTCGTATTTATCGTTCATTTCTATTGTTTATGAATAACTGTCGCCTCTGATCTAAGGTATTCTAATATGACTTGTTTCTTATTGTGGAATTTTTTAGGGCATTACCTTATAGAGTTCCATATTATACGGTCTGTGGGCCGTTTCCATTTTATTCAACTTCCGCGGTTTCTTACCTGTAGGTTGTCTTGGGTGGGTCGAACAGTGCGTTCGGCAGACCTTTTAGAGTTGGCTTTTTTGCATTTTTATCAATTCGTTGTTTCCTTGCAGGTTGTGTAGTAGGTCCAATCCGTGATACAATACAATATACTTTTCCTAATTTCGTCTGAGATGATCTGTATAAACTGGTCTTAGAAAAGTTCTGAGGACAACTTTTATTTGCCTCCACAGTAGTATTACTAAGATATTACAAAACTTTTTACCCTAATCGCAATACCTTTGGTGTTAGGTTGAAAAATATTGTGTGTTTCTGTTATAAACCAAGAGCTCTACAGGTTTCCAGTAGCATTAGTATTATAATGATCCTTTTAATTTATCATACTCTCCTTTGTATATTAAACATATTCCCATTTACACCAACTCATTTGTTATTCCTAATTTCCCAATATTTCAAATGTGCTGTCATGAATTTCGTTCTTATTGTGCAACAAATCATAGCGACCGAATTCCACTAATGTAGAATGATGCCGCCCTTCCAAGACAGAATACAATAAATTGATACATTAATTTCTTGCGAACTTTTTTATGCAGCTTTATCTAAAAGCTGGGTTGATAAAAAAAATAGACTGCAATATCTACATTAAACATTGGTAACTCATAATATAATATTACACTCTGCGTATGATGTATATATTTTCTCCACAGAAAAGTAAACATTTCGGTCCTCTTCACCAGTTCTGTTATATTCATTTCTTATTCTGCAAATCAGAGTTTTCACGTCACTGATATTTACGTCACAGGGTCACATCAGAAATGGCGACCCGTAAGTATGGGAGAAAAAGCATACAGAAACCTGTACTAGAGTTTTGGACACACTGTATTATCTGGGCTGTATAAACTACTATTTCCATGCTTTTGGAAGCTCACTGAGTGAGCAAACGCCCCACCGCCCACACCTTTGGGCCTGCTCTTTACTCACTAAATAGTTTGTTAGTGGACTAAATACTAAATATGAAAAAATATCTTCAGACATTTCTCACTCATTCATGCAACATGTTAAGAAGTAAGTTGACTAAAATGGTCCTGAAATATAGGGATATCGGTGACCCAAATCATTAAAATATTTTGTGGCATTTTACAGAGAAAAAATGGTAAATATGACGTAACTATTTCATAAAGTACTAAAGGGAAAATATTATTACAGAATTAATATCTGAAATACTTCTTTATTGTGAATATACGCATATTTCCGAAAGATGAATGTTGACATTTTTCTATCCCCCACCCACCCCATGTAAGAAACTGTAAGACACAACTTCATATTCATATTATTAAAGACAACAAAAATGTCAAATTTTTGAGGCTTTATTTTAATAATAAGTGGTAATTTAGATTTCTTCTACTTTACACGCATCTTTCACTCCACTCTTCTAAACAATATATCTGAAAATATCAGCAATACATATTTTTGAAGGAAATTATCTATCTTCAAAAGATTTTGAATGCAAAATTTTCCTCAAAATATTTCCGCATAAGTATTGAACCCTTTTTACAATTTAATTTTTCACCGTTGGAATCTTGTAACATATAAACCAATCTGTGTCTAACGGGAACGAAAAATATTTTTAAAGATACTAGCTGCTCTACAATAAAGATCTCATTATTATTTTTCGTTAAATTTACTCTTTCAAAAGTTATTCGACTTCCAGAGTTTCTTAGATTAGTTAGTACATATTTAAAACTGAAATACTTTTCTGTATGTTAGAATTGTTTAAGATAATATTCTTTAATTAGTTTTTTCGTTACTGCAAGTAAATGTTCTGAGTTAAATAAAACTGTTAGATTATTATACAGTGTGTTTCTAAAATAGGATTCCAAACTTATGTTGTGTATTGAACTCATTCAAATAAGCCAAAAAGTCCCTATTAAAATGTGCCCTAAAACGCACCCTTACTAATTTATATGCACTTAAAAGGCTCAAACAAAAAATATTTGTTTTCCAGTCTCACCACATTTACTAATAAAAGACTGCAAATCTCAATTAACAGTTAATTAATAACTAGAATGGTTAAGAGTTGTGGCAACGTCAGTATTTTATTTGTCATAGTAAATAGAGATTTTTGTAATGTATGGCCTAATTAATAACTTAGAAAGCACAGTAATTTTCAAGCTCAATGTACTTGAAAACCATTGGAAATATTGATTTGGACAAACATAAGATTTTATAAATCTGTAGAAAAAATGGTAAAAAATTGAAATGAAAAAATACGGGCTGAGAACACTAAATAGGACGCTTATGATTTACATACGGAGTAGTTATTTATTATATATTTATTATATTATTACATAATCTCCACAGAGGTCATCGGAGCTACCTGTTCGTGGTTTTGGCATAATACCTAAAACTAATAATATATAAACCTATCCTATCGAAATTATATACTTAACATGAAGGAAAATATCTAAAAATACATAAAATAAAAAAGAACTTAAAAGAAAAAATAAATAAATAAAACATAATTTTTCAGGGAGTTTCGATAACACTTATTATCTTTATTAATGATCCAGTTTTTTTAACTTTTTTTTATTGCAGTTACATTACTTAACGCTTTTAGTTCATTTGGAAGACTGTTGTATACATTTCTTGTTCATATAAAACTGCGTTTCTTACTGACTGTTTTAGATCTATGCGGGAGAAGAATGCTCTTGCTTCTCGTAATACTGTTTCAGTTCAGGAATTTTTCTTTGAGCGTAATGTAGTGATATTTTAAAGATTCAAGTGAGAAAAGATTTTTAATAGTCTCTTCTGGTGGCTTTGCAGACGTTTTGTAGCGTTGAAGTAAGCTCATCCCAGGCAATGATTCCATAGTTGATCATACTGTGGAAAAGTGCGTAATACAATTTCATCAATGTGTCCTTTTTCATTATCTTGAAGAGATTATAGAATACAGAACAAACAAACGTAAGAAGTTATGTGAGACCCATTCATTTTTCGTATTTATGTTAGATCGTTTTATCAATAACAAAAAAAAAACAGTTTTGTTAGATCCCTTTGAAAGGAATATAACTGCCTAAGGGTGCGTTTTAGGGCACATGTTAATAGGGACTCTTGCCTTATTTTAATGAGTTCTATGCACAGCAGAATTTCGGGACCCTATTTTAGAAACACCCTATATAATTAATTAATATTGTTAATGTTATAACTATATAATATTTGAAAAAGCTTATCAAGTAGATTGTAAATTTTTCTATAGAACTTGATAATATCTAATGGGCAAATAATATAAAAAAAATCTTATGTAAAATCCTTTTCAAATACCAACTACCTCCATTACAACATTTCGTAAGATACTAGCAGACACCCACGCACCCTCAAATATCTTAGGTAATTTGTGGATGTTCCATTGACTTATTTCAAACCAAGCATGAAATATTTTATGACATGTGCATGTTTCCTTGTTTTTATTTCAAATTTAAAGTTCAAACTCGGAAGTAGTGTGTGGTAAGCAGACGAGGATTTAATTAATAAGAATTTACCTATTTATTATATTTTAATATCACAATGTGAGTATTGTTACTTTCTGAACCTTTAAACTGAAGTGAAAATATTAAGTAATTCCTAATGTTTAGATAAAATAATGTCGCTTTCAATTTACGACAATTCCAGGGATCCTATTTCTCAGCAATGTTTGTCGACGCGACGGCAGCGTAGTATAAAACCTTTCTTAAAAATTCCGTCCGGTGATACAAGAACTGTTTTATATTTGTTGTCTAGTCAAAACCTACGTATATATGTAATTTATCAGGTTGATAACGAATGGTGGAAGCCGCTTTGTGATATTCGATTATTATAATGAATGAAATTAAATATTTTGTAATAATATCGCGTCTCTAATTAATACAGTCACTAATTTCGACATTAGACATGTCATTTTCAAACAAAATATAAATTAATAAGGTAAAAAAACATGGTGCATTTCTGGATAAAGAATATATAGTGTGTGACAGGAAACTGGCTATTTGAAAAAGTCAAATATGTTCCTGTTTACATCTTACATCTAATGATCATTAAGGAGTTTTTTCTTTAGCATTAAATAATAGGTTTGATATTAATTTGCGGTTTAAAAGTAACTCTAATATTTTGTCTAGATCAAAATTCTAGATATTCTCTCTTAGAGTTCCGAAATGCATAAGTGATCCTAATGTTACTGGTTGTTCAGAGTATTTAATAAGGGGGTAAATTAATTAATTGACAAATTGTTGTTGTTTTCCTAACATAAGATGATTAGTTATTTTTCGTTTATATCCGTTATTATAACCTCTCGACCTAATAACCTTAAGATCAATTTCTAAATCATTTTTTTACAATGGTAATGTAATTTTTTTTATTACTGGATTTATATTAGTATTTTTCGGGATATTGACTTATATATATTTGTGACATGAAAAGATACTAGAATTCATTTTTAAGAGATTGTATGTTCAGTGATTAACCGTGACAGTTCTAATGAATTTTTCATTGAATGAGGAGCTTTTAAACGATTTGAACTCTGAATTCAATTAAAGAATTGGGAATGATCTTTGTAGCATTAAAATGTATTTACCACGCTACTAAAATTTATTTATAAGATGTTTTTAATGAACTGAGAACCAAAGCTGTCCAAAAATATAAAAAAGTCACGTTTTAAACTTTGTATTTATATCAAGGTAGTATACAATTTCTGATAGTTGCATTCAAGGGATATATTAAATATTTCTCCTAATAGTGGACTGATACACCACGAGTCGGGGTAGGATTAACTACTATAAAATATATATCATTTTACAGAGTTGGGATAAAATTGTCTGTTTTTCAACTCTTATTTGTTTATAACTATTTCCACAACTTTATGAGATGGTGCAAATGGATATATTTATTATACATATTATTTACAACCTACAAAAATCGGGTGTATTCCCTGTCTTTCATGAAATTTCTGTTCTCTTATTGAAACCTTTCTGCAAATCAGAGTAGTATATCTTCACCTCATTGGTATACACGTAACTATATGGTTATTTATTTATCAGTGTACTAAAGTGCCAAATTTGAAAAAATATCTTAAGGCATTCCCAACAAATGCAGGCAATATTTCGAGAAGTGAATTCACTAAAATGTTACTGAACTTCTTACGATTATGTAAAATTTCATAAATAGATTTAAAAATAAAAATATTTCACATTATTTCATGAACTACTTTAACATATATAGTGTTTCTGAAAACATTTTAGAAATATTTCAAACACTTGAAATAAGTCATGATAAATTACAGAATTAATTCCTGTTATAATAGGGACAAACGTTATAAAATATTTCAAATCACTTTTTTTCGAGAATATACGAATATTTAAGGAAAATTTGCATGTTTGCTTGGTTATTATTTCAAGTTTCAAGTTAATGCTCTTTATAAGTACATATTAGATGAACGAGGATTTAAGAATACTAACGGTAGCCCAGTGGTTGAAATTCGACCAGAATTCATTAAAATGTTATGTTTGAACTTTGAGGATTATTGAGATTTTTTTGTCAAAAGGTATATATCTATAAGAAATAAACTCGAAGCACAATTAGAAACGTAGGAGAGACCTTTGCTATCCTCATTACTTCATTTGGATTAAATTTACATAAATAATTGACGCAAATATTTTTAATCTATGTTTATTATTTTAGGCTTATTTTTATATAATATGTCCTATACATTACCAAAAGTCTATGAAACATGCTTGATATAATTATCGCCGAATTTTTCTTCGTAACCTAATAAAAACAAATCAAACGATTTCTTAAATAGATATGACAAACAACGCAATGAAAACTCTAGTCTTTAAGATCTTTTCTATTGTCTTCTCATTGATGATTTATTACAAAACACCTTTGGAATTTTGTGAAAATAATATTATGTTAACGACATTATTATAATCCCAACAAAAATTTACAAAAACTAATTTATACGAAAATTAGTGTGTAGTTTTCTGAAAAATCCTGTTCCACAACACTGACTATTTTTCTATTGAACTATAGGCAACTTCAGACACTGGACCAGAAAAAGATGGTCATCACCTGATGATCTGATAGAGCGTTCCCAGTCACTGCCATGTGTAGTCATTTGAGAACTAATCTAACATAAATGTTTACTCATTTTTGTAGGTTACCAACGCCAGCTTTGTTATTTAAAAAATTAACTATAAGTTGACCAAATTGTTAGAAAACAGTAACTGGTAGATCATGTACCCAAAAATGAATAATGTAAAAGAGCGAACCTACCCAAAAATAACTTGTAACGAAAGACGTATTAAATATATTTACACTTAAAATTTTCAGTATGTTTTCAATAACAAATTCATTTTAAAATGCTAACATTATATTAAATAAAATTTTTGATTTGAAAATAAAAATTACAGTAGGTAGTCTTAAAGTGTATTTAAGTGAGTATAATAGAAATGAGAATCTTTATTCAGAGATTTTACAGCTACGATTTCAACTCGTAAGAAGAAAATGAAAGAAACTAATTCAAAAGTTAACATGAACGTGGAGTACTATTACTTTATAAATAATTACAATACATAAGTAGATATTGATAACCTTAAACTACAATATATCTTACGATTCAGTATATTTTCATTAATGTAAGTTAAACACCCATACCTAGTAGTAATTATCAAATTATATGAAACTTACCCGCCAAAAATAGCAAGATAAAATTAACTTTTTATAACCCCCAACACCTCTAAAACGTAAAAAACATTCATATTCTGGACTTGTTACGTTTGGATTTCATACTTAAGACAACTACACACAGAAAATCTGTCCAGCTGTTTGGATGTTCAAAAAGTATATATTCCTAGAATCTGATCTTAGTGCCATCTACCTGATCTAATTGTGAATCTAAACAACTCTAATACATAAAAAAATTCCATTAATAAATAATACAGAAAATCGGTACAGAAATTTAGGAGTTCAAGAAACCGATTGCTGCGCCACCTACCTGGTCCAATTGTGAATATAAGCTATCCAGGGACCCCCCACAAACACTCACAAAGTATTTCATCAAAAGCCGTCCAGTCGTTTAGGAACAGTTAAACACAGACCATTTTGTCAAGTCGGAAATGAGCTGATGAGCTTCACAGTTCCGAACAAATCTTAGTAATTTTAGCTAAGAACCATCTCGATCACGTTTGCTTTCATCTCCAAACACCCCATCAAAATCGGTCCATTCATTTAGGAGCTACGGTACCACATACAGATACACAGAGACACACCTTCATACTTACAACAACTTATTGCGTCGGGGGTAAAAAAGAATGTAAAAAAAGTAAAAGTTAATAAAATATTATGAGACAAATTTTTCAAGTTAAACATTTCTGATTTTAGTTGATTAACCATATTTACAATGCACTGAAAGTTGCAAACATGCGAGAGCCCAGTAAATCGGGATAATTATACAATATAATTTTTCGAGGGTTCTATTTCAATAGCATGACTATGTAGAAAAAATTTAGGGAATGGTCAAAATTTGTTAGTTTTACGTTTAATTTAGTTTGTCTTAACATTTGAGACATATGGTCTCAAATACCTTTACAATTTTCTGATCAAGCAATCTGGTGGCACTGTTACAATTATTTGGTTGTCACTGATAGTATGAACGTAAATAATATTTTTTTTATCTACTTGATTTTATTTAATGAATGAACCAATATTAAAAATAAATTTTAGCACTGAAGGTCGTCGGTAACTACAAAACAAACAAAAATAAAGAAAATCAGTTGAGGTTCAGAGGTGAAAATGGTACCCAACCGTTTTGTCTTTGCCTATTTATATATAGATATTGTAAACTGTAATTTCTGCAAAAGTCTTGGATCAAGCTGGTGTCGCCCATTCTATATTATATTCAGTTTTGTGAACGTATCGGAATCTTCTAATAAACTAGTAATGTTAGTACCATATCTTGTAATACGGACTCCTCGTATATTTATTTGTTGTGTCATCAAATAAGTTGATTTATTCAATGTATATGAAATTATTCAACTCTACGTGAAATTTAACTTAATTCCTTTGCGGAGTTTTTATAAGCAAATAAATCATTAACTATTCTAATTCCAAATGGTTCGGCTAAAGTATGAATTTAGATAGTTTATTTGGAGTCGTTATTTCTCTCAGTGTAGAAAAGAAACGCCACAAACACTGTGAGCATATATATAGTGCAGCAGTTTCTATTTTTTTGTCAAATAGGTTGCTTGCTTCAGAGGCAAACTAAAATTTAACAAAATAAACTTTACATACATAGAAGTTCATATTTTTATTATTTTATTCAAAGAGCAGTTGAAATCGGTGAACAATCTGTCAAAAAATTAAAACATCTCTTGGGAGTATTAGCCGAACATCCTGCAATGCAATAATGATCCTCGTACAGTTTTCATATGTTAATAAACGCATGCAGCATAAAAACAAAATTAGATAAAGTGTAATTAATATAACTAAAAATGCAAAATGTGGTTAATAAATTCATTTATTTTTGCTTCATGATAATATATGAAAAGTGTTTTGTCATGGCATCGAACATAAATTGAATGTAAATGAAACCTATTTTGCCGAGTATTAAAAAATAACAGACCAAATTTCAAGTCTTCATAAAAACACCATATGTCGCCACCAGATACCTACCTATATTTCACTAAGTCAATGAATCTCAATCTGCAGAAACCTTCGTTCAAAAATTTGTTTGCTAATCAACAGATACTTTTCATATTGTCCAGCTATTGTATTTGTATTAATGTTTGATAAATGGCACAGTTACTAAATTGGTTAAATAACAATTAGCTCTCACTATATACGCATTTACAAAAATAAGAGTTTCTCATTTTGTTATTAAACAATTTATGTTCCCAGATATTAATATCAAATTAAAATATCTTTTTACAACATTTTTAGCAAAAGAATTCTTCTTGCGACGCCCTTCTTTGAAGCAGTCCTTCCGCGAATTAATAAATTCGTCTCCAAAAGTACGCCATATGCCTACTTCATGTATTCATTATTTCAATTAATATATACCTCTGAAACCAAGTTCGTACTGAATTCAAAATTTAGTAAGTAGCCTTTCCTCATTGGCAAAATGTAATTAAGTAATTCTTCATAAAAACTACATAATGCTAAACACTGAATTCATTTAAATAGCAAGATAATTATTTTTATAGACTTTTACGGCAGTACTTAATTTGAAAAAAAATTACTGATTCATATTTCGTAATTTGTTCTGTTTAATGAATGAGAACCAGATCCATACCAAATATTTAAAACAAATTATACATCTCGATTGACGACTTTTATTTACACCTTCCAAGTACACAATTTCACGAAATGATTGCCCTGACGACATACTCATTCAAATCTGTTTTTACAAAGTCCTTCTTGGAGTTACCCTTTCCGTGAACTTCTAATTGCGTTTTATTTCACAATTACCTAATTATAACCGGCCAATACCTCAGCCTGTAAGTATCTACTACCCCAGCTAACTATTACGGCATTGCATTAAAGGATCTTTGAAACTAATTTATAGTATTAATTTAAATTTCATTCTTTATTATTTGGCTAATTAAAAATTTATATAACTTTTAGTACTTAATAATACTTTGATATGGCAAAATTTATGATATATGCTCAAAACTATATTTTTATTTATCTATTATGCAATAAGTCTGTAAATTAATAATTTACTTATTTGTATTAGTTTCAAATTACAAAGACAACAACTGAGAAGTAATACAAATTCCAAGTTCTCAAATTCGCCTTGTACAAACTAAGATTTTTATTTAATGAATATGACATGGTATCGCCATCTGTTATTCCTATTTATATTACATATTAATGTCCTCAAAATATGCATGATATAAATTTATTCAAACTGGTCTCAAAATATGCGTAATATAACAACTTCTGAAATGTCCCCAAAGTATGCGTTAGACATGTAACAGTTTGGGGACCGTCCCCAAAGTATGCAAATGTCCCCGAAGTATACAATAATCTGAAATTTTGTCCTCAAACTATGCGTCCCACATGTATATATATATATATATATATATATATATATATATATATATGCAAACGAATTACGAGTAGCAGCCGAAGACTCTTTTTATATGAGAGCTTTCGGAATTCTTTTATTCCTTCGTCAGTCAAATATTGTTGTTACTTTAAGTACTATAAATGAAATTAAATGATAACTTACTAAAGATGAGGTTCACAAAATAAAATGAGAGAGAATTACACAACGTAAAAAATATAAATGAGAAACCATAGAAATGTCGGAGGCAATATTATAAGGGATGAGAGTTTTTTTTAAGTTTAAGAAAATAAATAAATTTCAATTGGATAATGATAGCCCAACAAAAAACAATATATATATGTTATATCACACCTCCCAAATTAAACTTTTTAAAAAAGATTTTTATTAATAACAAACAAAATAATAACTTTTTAATACAATTGAAAAATAACGATATAAAGTGACAGAGTTACTGAGTAATAATGAATAAAGACTAAGTGAAATTCTACAATTTATAAGCTAATGGATGCTGAATCGGCACTGTCGACACGGCGATTCCCAAGGATGTTCAGTGGTGCTGTAATCTAACACTGCACGTGTCGCTGAGTCAGCTGGGAACAACGAAATATTTTTGCTACATAAGCTCACACAAAGTTCATTTTATAAACTTATATAACAACTCTCATCCATTTGAAAAACTTGATGCTGTAACATCAACTTTTAACGGAAGTTCTGAAGTTCTATGTCTTCGGTAGGGCTTAGTAGGCTGTGAAGCTTTCCTCTGGAATTGCTGTTTGCTGGGCATGGTAGCGGTGCTGGCTCGCTAGTAGGGTTAGACTTAGTAAACTTCAACTTTTTCCGGATAGCTGTGGCGGTGAGCAGGACGAGAACAATTACTGATAACATGATTGCGATAATTATGAATAGGGAGGTATGCGTCTCCACGAATGGTTGGTTCATCAGTTGTTCCAATTCTCTGGAGTACTGGCTGCGTTTAAGATTGGCAATGTTAAGGTCTCGGACATCTAGTTCTTGTAGTTTTAGGGGTTCAATACTGGGAAGTTGACTGACGGTTGGTATGTCGTCGCAGCAGTTAATAATAATAATATATAATAACTAATGGAAACTAGACAATGCACTATTCCGAAAATCAGAAAAAGGGTTTTATAGAAAACTCAACAACATCAATAATAATGAAACTAATATTTATTCCAGTAAAACGGCGATCGAGCAGTTCTGGAAAACACAACGTTCCACAACAGTTTCCCATAACTCCAGAGCAAGCTGGATTAATGAGGAGAAGGCTGCATTTCAGAATTGTGATAACATGCAACACCAACCGTTTACAACGGAAGACACGTCCAACATAATGAGACGCCTCCATAACTGAAAAGCACCAGGGCCAGATGGTGTGCACGAAAAATGAACAGAACTTATTAATGACATAATTATCTATCCACACAAGATGGCTAGTTTCCTTACGCATGGTGCTACATACCTCTTACCAAAGGATAACCTATGTACACAGTATCCAGCAAAGTACCCACCAATCACTTGCCTCCCAACCTTATACAAACTTATAACGTCGTGCATTAATCATCGCCTTTTCAGACATTGTGAGCTGAACAACATAATTATCGAACAACAAAAGGGATGCGCGAAAAACTCGATGGGGTGCAAAGAACAACTAATATTTACGTTACTTTTATGTTTTTTGGGCAATAACACCACAATAGAAATAAAACGACGTGTATTGAAGGAAAACCAAACGTTTCAAAGTCTATTCTGATTTCGTTGTCAGTGGCTTTATATTTATTGATTCCGTTGTCTGCAATCAAGCCCACGCCAAACGACAAAATCTTTACATGGCATATGTGGACTACAAAAAGGCCTTTGATACAGTTCCACATGATTAGCTCATTCAGGTGCTGAAACTCTATAGTATATAAGCTATGTCGGTTCTGGAACAAAATCGACCAAAACTACATGTAATTTTCCATAAGAGATTCTAAGGTTAAAATTTACCCCGATGACTTCGACGATCTCCAACGTGAGCGAGCCTGATTTTGTGGTACTGATAACCATGCGAAACTCGAGCACTGGTTGAAAGTGCAGTGGCTGATTGATTGTAAACAAGAAAATCGTTAATTATAAAAGTAGATGCGGTTTTCATTGAAGAGATAATGGTAGTTAATAATGTAAAAAAATAAATACGTAAATGAGGAATAATAATGGCGACTTGAATCGTTGGATTTTGTATCGAGTGCAGGGTAATTCGGAAAGAATAGGGTTGGAGAAATGATTGGAACCACTACAAAAGCTAGAAACAGACCGTAGAAACGACTGGTACAGTAAAAATGGCTGGTAGAATGGTTGAAGCCACTACAAAAGCTAGACACGTCCCGTAGAAACGACTGGGGAGCAGAAATGGCTGGTAGAATGGTTGAAGCCACTACAAAAGCTGGAAATGGCCCGTAGAAACTTAGAAACGGCTGGTTGGAGCCGCTACAAAAGCTAGAATTGGCCCGTATAAACAACAGGGACAGTAGAAACGTCTGGTAGAATGGTTGGCCCCGCTACAAAAGCTAGAAATGTCTCGTAAAACAACTGGGCCAGTAGAAACGGCTGGTAGAATGGTTGAAGCCACTACAAAAGCTGGAAATGGCCCGTAGAAACTTAGAAACGGCCGGTTGGAGCCGCTACAAAAACTAGAAATAGCCTGTATAAACAACAGGGACAGTAGAAACGTCTGGTAGAATGGTTGAAGCCACTACAAAAGCTAGAAATGGCCCGTATAAACAACAGGGACAGTAGAAACGTCTGGTAGAATGGTTGAAGCCGCTACAAAAGCTAGAAATGTCTCGTAAAAACAACTGGGCCAGTAGAAACGGCTGGTTGAAGCCACTAGAAAAGCTAGAAACACCCCGTAAAAACGACTGGAATCGTAGAAATCGCAGTAGGAAATGGTTGGAGCCACTACAAAAGCTAGAAATGGCCCGTAGAAACGACTAGAAAATTAGAAACGGCTGGTTGGAGCCGCTACAAAAACTAGAAACGTCCCGTAGAAATGACTGGTACAGTAAAAATGACTGGTAGAATGGTTGAAGCCACTACAAAAGCTAGAAAGGGCCCGTATAAACAACAGGGACAGTAGAAACGTCTGGTAGAATGGTTGGAGCCACTACAAAAGCTAGAAATGTCTCGTAAAAACAACTGGGCCAGTAGAAACGGCTGGTAGAATGGTTGAAGCCACTACAAAAGCTGGAAATGACCCGTAGAAAAGACTAGCAACTTAGAAATGGCTGGTTGGAGCCGCTACAAAAGGTAGAAATGGCCCGTAGAAACTACTGGGCCAGTAGAAACGACTGGTAGAATGGTTGAAGCTACTACAAAAGCTAGAAACGTCCCGTAGAAACGACTGGTACAGTAGAAACGGCTGGTTGAAGCCACTACAAAAACTAGAAACGTCTCGTAAAAACTACTGGGCCAGTAGAAACGACTGGTAGAATGGTTGAAACTACTACAAAAACTAGAAATGACCCGTAGAAACGACTAGAAACTTAGAAATGGCTGGTTGAAGCCACTACAAAAGCTAGAAATGTCCCGTAGTAACGACTGGTACAGTAGAAACGGCTGGTAGAAATGGTTGAAGCCACTACAAAAACTAGAAACGTCTCGTAAAAACTACTGGGCCAGTAGAAACGACTGGTAGAATGGTTGAAGCCACTACAAAAACTAGAAACGACCCGTAGAAACGACTAGAAACTTAGAAAAGGCTGGTTGGAGCCGCTACAAAAGCTATAAATGGCCCGTAGAAACTACTGGGCCAGTAGAAACGACTGGTAGAATGGTTGAAGCCGCTACAAAAGCTAGAAATGTCTCGTAAAAACAACTGGGCCAGTAGAAACGGCTGGTTGAAGCCACTAGAAAAGCTAGAAACAGCCCGTAAAAACGACTGGAACCGTAGAAATCGCAGTAGGAAATGGTTGGAGCCACTACAAAAGCTAGAAATGTCTCGTAAAAACAACTGGGCCAGTAGAAACGGCTGGTTGGAGCCGCTACAAAAGCTAGAAATGGCCCGTAGAAACGACTAGAAACTTAGAAACGGCTGGTTGGAGCCGCTACAAAAACTAGAAACGTCCCGTAGAAATGACTGGTACAGTAAAAATGGCTGGTAGAATGGTTGAAGCCACTACAAAAGCTAGAAAGGGCCCGTATAAACAACAGGGACAGTAGAAACGTCTGGTAGAATGGTTGGAGCCACTACAAAAGCTAGAAATGTCTCGTAAAAACAACTGGGCCAGTAAAAACGGCTGGTAGAATGGTTGAAGCCACTACAAAAGCTGGAAATGACCCGTAGAAAAGACTAGAAACTTAGAAATGGCTGGTTGGAGCCGCTACAAAAGGTAGAAATGGCCCGTAGAAACTACTGGGCCAGTAGAAACGACTGGTAGAATGGTTGAAGCCACTACAAAAGCTAGAAACGTCCCGTAGAAACGACTGGTACAGTAGAAACGGCTGGTTGAAGCCACTACAAAAACTAGAAACGTCTCGTAAAAACTACTGGGCCAGTAGAAACGACTGGTAGAATGGTTGACACTACTACAAAAACTAGAAATGACCCGTAGAAACGACTAGAAACTTAGAAATGGCTGGTTGAAGCCACTACAAAAGCTAGAAATGTCCCGTAGTAACGACTGGTACAGTAGAAACGGCTGGTAGAAATGGTTGGAGCCGCTACAAAAGCTATAAATGGCCCGTAGAAACTACTGGGCCAGTAGAAACGACTGGTAGAATGGTTGAAGCCACTACAAAAACTAGAAATGACCCGTAGAAACGACTAGAAACTTAGAAATGGCTGGTTGGAGCCGCTACAAAAGCTAGAAATGGCCTGTAGAAACTACTGGGCCAGTAGAAACGACTGGTAGAATGGTTGAAGCCACTACAAAAAACTAGAAACGTCCCGTAGAAACGACTGGTACAGTAGAAAAGGCTGGTAGAAATGGTTGAAGCCACTACAAAAACTAGAAACGCCCCGTAGAAACGACTGGTACAGTAGAAACGACTGGTAGAAATGGTTGAAGCCGCTACAAAAACTAGAAACGTCCCGTAGAAACGACTAGAAATTTAGAAACGGCTGGTTGGAGAAGCTACAAAAGCTAGAAATGGCCCGTATAAACAACAGGGACAGTAGAAACGGCTGGTAGAATGGTTGAAGCCGCTACAAAAGCTAGAAACGACCCGTAGAAACGACTAGAAACTTAGAAATGGCTGGTTGGAGCCGCTACAAAAGCTAGAAATAGCCCGTAGAAACTACTGGGCCAGTAGAAACGAGTGGTAGAATGGTTGAAGCCACTACAAAAACTAGAAATGACCCGTAGAAACGACTAGAAACTTAGAAATGGCTGGTTGGAGCCGCTACAAAAGCTAGAAATGGCCCGTAGAAACTACTGGGCCAGTAGAAACGACTGGTAGAATGGTTGAAGCCACTACAAAAAACTAGAAACGTCCGGAGAAACGACTGGTACAGTAGAAACGGCTGGTAGAAATGGTTGAAACCGCTACAAAAACTAGAAATGACCCGTAGAAACGACTAGAAACGTAGAAATGGCTGGTTGGAGCCGCTACAAAAGGTAGAAACGGCCCGTAGAAACTACTTGGCCAGTAGAAACGACTGGTAGAATGGTTGAAGCCACTACAAAAGCTAGAAACGAAATATAGAAATGGCTTGGCCCCTTGAATGGCTGAAGACCCGTAGAAACAACTTAGCCTGTAGAAACGACTGAAAACGTAGAAGCGACTAGAACGATCCATAGAAACACAAGGAAATATACATAAATACCTTGATGTTGATATATCATATGCTGCTCTGAAATAAAATTGGTAATACAAGACACTGTTTTACTACCAAAAGTACTTCTGATTAGAACATTATTATCTCTCTCTCTCTAGCTTCATTTATTAAAGAAAGAGATCGGAAATCTGATAAGAACGCCCTGTAAATAGGGCCTTCCGGTCATGACGTCATAAGCTGCACTCTCATTGGCTGACCACCTGCTAACCAACAGTTTGTTTATCTTAATGCTTATAAAGAATCAGCGGCTGCCTCCATCTGCAAAAACATAAACTTTTACACTTTACACAAAGTAAGTTATAATATGGTGGTATTGTGAACAATTGTGTAAAAGTTTATGTTTTTGCAGATGGAGGCAGCCGCTTATTCTTTATAAGCATTAAGATAAACAAACTGTTGGTTAGCAGGTGGTCAGCCAATGAGAGTGCAGCTTATGACGTCATGACCGGAAGGCCCTGTTTACAGGGCGTTCTTATCAGATTTCCGATCTCTTTCTTTAATAAATGAAGCTAGAGAGAGAGAGAGATAATAATGTTCTAATCAGAAGTACTTTTGGTAGTAAAACAGTGTCTTGTATTTACAATTTTATTTCAGAGCAGCATATGATATATCAACATCAAAGTATTTATGTATATTTCCTTGCGTTTCTATGGATCGTTCTAGTCGCTTCTACGTTTTCAGTCGTTTCTACAGGCTAAGTTGTTTCTACGGGTCTTCAGCCATTCAACGGGCCAAGCCATTTCTATAGTTCGTTTCTAGCTTCTGTAGTGGCTTCAACCATTCTATCAGTCGTTTCTACTGGCCCAGTAGTTTCTACGGGCCGTTTCTACCTTTTGTAGCGGCTCCAACCAGCCATTTCTAAGTTTCTAGTCATTTCTACGGGTCATTTCTAGTTTCTGTAGCGGTTTCAACCATTTCTACCAGCCGTTTCTACTGTACCAGTCGTTTCTCCGGACGTTTCTAGTTTTTTGTAGGGGCTTCAACCATTCTACCAGTCGTTTCTACTGGCCCAGTAGTTTCTACGGGCCATTTCTAAGTTTCTAGTCGTTTCTACGGGTCATTTCTAGTTTTTGTAGTGGCTTCAACCATTCTACCAGTCGTTTCTACTGGCCCAGTAGTTTCTACGGGCCATTTCTAGCATTTGTAGCGGCTCCAACCAGCCATTTCTAAGTTTCTAGTCATTTCTACGGGTCGTTTCTAGCTTTTGTAGCGGCTTCAACCATTCTGCCAGCCGTTTCTACTGTCCCTGTTGTTTATACGGGCCATTTCTAGCTTTTGTAGCTTCTCCAACCAGCCGTTTCTAAGTTTCTAGTCGTTTCTACGGGACGTTTCTAGTTTTTGTAGCGGCTTCAACCATTTCTACCAGTCGTTTCTACTGTACCAGTCGTTTCTACGGGACGTTTCTAGTTTTTGTAGTGGCTTCAACCATTTCTACCAGCCTTTTCTACTGTACCAGTCGTTTCTACGGGACATTTCTAGCTTTTGTAGTGGCTTCAACCAGCCGTTTCTACTGTACCAGTCGTTTCTACGGGACGTTTCTAGTTTTTTGTAGTGGCTTCAACCATTCTACCAGTCGTTTCTACTGGCCCAGTAGTTTCTACAGGCCATTTCTAGCTTTTGTAGCGGCTCCAACCAGCCATTTCTAAGTTTCTAGTCGTTTCTATGGATCATTTCTAGTTTTTGTAGTGGCTTCAACCATTCTAACAGTCGTTTCTACTGGCCCAGTAGTTTCTACGGGCCATTTATAGCTTTTGTAGCGGCTCCAACCAGCCATTTCTAAGTTTCTAGTCGTTTCTACGGGTCGTTTCTAGTTTTTGTAGTGGCTTCAACCAGCCGTTTCTACTGTAACCAGTCGTTTCTACGGGACGTTTCTAGCTTTTGTAGTGGCTTCAACCATTCTACCAGTCGTTTCTACTGGCCCAGTAGTTTCTACGGGCCATTTCTACCTTTTGTAGCGGCTCCAACCAGCCATTTCTAAGTTTCTAGTCGTTTCTACGGGTCATTTCCAGCTTTTGTAGTGGCTTCAACCATTCTACCAGACGTTTCTACTGTTCCTGTTGTTTATACGGGCCCTTTCTAGCTTTTGTAGTGGCTTCAACCATTCTACCAGCCATTTTTACTGTTTTGTAGCGGCTCCAACCAGCCGTTTCTACTGGCCCAGTTGTTTTTACGAGACATTTCTAGCTTTTGTAGTGGCTCCAACCATTTCCTACTGCGATTTCTATGGTTCCAGTCGTTTTTACGGGCTGTTTCTAGCTTTTCTAGTGGCTTCAACCAGCCGTTTCTACTGGCCCAGTTGTTTTTACGAGACATTTCTAGCTTTTGTAGCGGCTTCAACCATTCTACCAGACGTTTCTACTGTCCCTGTTGTTTATACGGTCCATTTCTAGCTTTTGTAGTGGCTTCAACCATTCTACCAGACGTTTCTACTGTCCCTGTTGTTTATACGGGCCATTTCTAACTTTTGTAGTGGCTTCAACCATTCTACCAGACGTTTCTACTGTCCCTGTTGTTTATACAGGCCATTTCTAGTTTTTGTAGCGGCTCCAACCAGCCGTTTCTAAGTTTCTACGGGCCATTTCCAGCTTTTGTAGTGGCTTCAACCATTCTACCAGCCGTTTCTACTGGCCCAGTTGTTTTTACGAGACATTTCTAGCTTTTGTAGCGGGGCCAACCATTCTACCAGAGGTTTCTACTGTCCCTGTTGTTTATACGGGCCATTTCTAGCTTTTGTAGCGGCTCCAACCAGCCGTTTCTAAGTTTCTACGGGCCATTTCCAGCTTTTGTAGTGGCTTCAACCATTCTACCAGCCATTTCTGCTCCCCAGTCGTTTCTACGGAAAGTTTCTAGCTTTTGTAGTGGCTTCAACCATTCTACCAGCCTTTTTTACTGTACCAGTCGTTTCTACGGTCTGTTTCTAGCTTTTGTAGCGGTTCCAATCATTTCTCCAACGGTATTCTTTCCGAATTACCCTTCACTCGATACAAAATCCAACGATTCAAGTCGCCATTATTATTCCTCATTTACGTATTTATTTTTTTACATTATTAACTACCATTATCTCTGCAATGAAAACCGCATCTACTTTTATAATTAACGATTTCCTTGTTTACAATCAATCAGCCACTGCACTTTCAACCAGTGCTCGAGTTTCGCATGGTTATCAGCAATACAAAATCAGGCTCGCTCACGTTGGCGATCGTCGAAGTCATCGGGGTAAATTTTCGCTAATTTTAACCTTAGAATCTCTTATGGGAAATTACATGTATTGTTAACTTTTTAGAACATGTCATGACTACTTGGCAAACCAAAATCTTTCTGAATGAAGCCGACTGTTCGATACAAACTGACTCTATCCCAATCAGAAGGGGTATATTCTCCAGGGAGACTCTCTTAGCGCGCTGTGGTTCTGCCTTGCCATGAACCCACTCTCACACCAACTCACAACAACGTACAAGCATTAAAATTAAACCATTTGTTATACATGGACGACTTAAAGTTGATGGCAGCTATGAAACAACAGCTGCATGATATGCTTAAGATTGTAGAAGGGTTCTCTAATGACATCCATATGCAATTTGACATAGACAAATGCCGAATTATTAATGTAGGTAAAGGCAAAATATTGCAGGGGCCCTACGAAATGTTAGATGACACTTCAATTGAATCCATGTACAAAAGCCATACTTACAAATACCTTGGAATGAAGCAGGCTCAACGAATTGATCACACCACCATGAAAAAGACCTAACAACAGTTTTATAGAATGGTAAGACGACCGCTGAAGACCAAACTTAATAGTAAAAATTTGTTTCAGGGTATTAATACCTACGCGTGTTCAGTGCTTAGTTACTCTTTCAGTATAGTTAACTGACCGACATTGAACAATTACAACGGAAAGTTCGAGTACTACTAACAAAAGCTCAAAATCATTATCCGAAGAGCTGTATACAACGTACAAGATTGCCCCGGGGTAAAGGAGGAAGAGGATTGGCAGATATAGGCAAGTTACGTGATCAACAAATTTCTAATTTGCGTAATCATTTCCAGAAACTCGCAGAATTTTCTGATCTACACAGAGGCATATGTCAGGTTGATGACTCAACACCTCTGCGACTGACAGAACAACAAGTTCAAGTATACCACCAAACAACTGATCAGAAGCTGCTCAAATGGAAAGAGAAGCCCCTTCATGGAAGACCTATAAATGATGTCAACCAAGATTATGTCGACAGTTCAGCGTCGAACTACTGGTTGATCTCTGGCCATATGTTTCCTGAAACCGAAGGCCTTATATTGGCAATTCAAAATCAAGTAATTCCAACTAAGAACTATCTAAAGTACATCGTCACATACCCTTCTATCAACAACGATAGATGCAGATATGGTTGCCATACATATATACATACATACAACTGAATATAAAGAACGACACGTTTGCTGTGGAAAAATACTGCACCAGGAACTAGCGCTGAAACTTGAGCTATCACAGTCGGTAAGAACACCCTACTATATATACAAACCAGAATCTATTTTAGAAAAAACTAATTTACGTAACCCTTAACTGCAAATGCAACAAGATTAAAACCGCACGTGCAAGGACGCAGATTCAGCGTCTTGGCTGCCTGATGAATATCAAACCGATCTTGAATTAGAATCGGCATAACAGTTGAAGTAGTTGGACGTATTTTCATAATTTAATATTTTACATGTTATAATCAGATATATTTTTGAATTTATAATTTTAAGTTTAAGTGAAATAAATATTTTTTAAAAACAGTGTTAATTAACACAAAAACATCACTGGCGCAGTCACACACGGATTTTGCAACGGGAAATTATCAAAATTAACCCGTCTGAAACCAGAAAATTCCAAAGAACCTCCACGACCAGGAAAGTTCCAGGGGTCTGTTATAACCTCCACGAAGGAAAGTTTTACAGGCATGAAGACACAAATATTGTAAGTTACTCAATTCCAAATAACTTTTGTTAATTTCTTTCCTGTATATGCCGATCTCCTCGCAATTCTTACCTCCACGTCAGGAAAGTATTGATAGCGAGTTAAATATAAGTTTTGATTCAGATTTAGATTTAAGTTCACTATTTAATAATTTGACTTTAGATAATAATTCAAGTAATAATTTAAACATGGCTCAAATACCAGTTTTTGATACAAAACTTCTTCAAATAATTCCTCAATTTGACGGAAATCCCTTAGAGTTAAGTTCATTTTTAGAAACTGCAAATACTATAATCAATACATATTGGGATCCGAACCCAAATAATGCCGGTTGTGTTCAAACCATTAGCATAATGTGTAGCCATTAAGGAATCATGGCAAAAGCTCATAGTGGAAAATACCAACATCTTCTGGTTTTGTGACGAATGTAAACTGAAGTGCACGGAGTTTGTAGAAGAAGGCATCAAACCAAAACCTAACGCTGAAACCTTGTTGGCGAAAGAAATTGAATATTTAAAAAAAGAAATCTTACTGAAAGACCAACTCTTAGCTGAGAAAAATTACTCTAGCGATTTGCAAAAAGGGCTTATTAGCAACTTTGAGGAAAAAATTGCTACTTGCACGTGTAACAATATCAAAGATGGTCAAGGGCAAAAAAGTGAAACGCAGATGGTGCCCATACAACAGGGAAACAGTACTGCAAAGACGTATGCAACAACAGTTGCCGCCAATCCTGGGCCATCAACCGCAAAAACGCCATACGTCAATAGAAATTCCGACCTCACCAATCATAAAAAACAAAAAATGGGAACCCAAGGCTCTCGTGACAAACAGTAGCGTAAATACGGCCGTCTTACAAGCCACCCAGCTGCAGGTCATGAAAGAAATTCAAAATCTTGAAAGTCCTATGCAGGACTTAACCGGTAGTGATGGTTTTGTTAAGCCCAGAAATCGAAGCAGAAGATCACGAAAATTCTTGGTTGGGAAACACGAAACTAACAAAAGTGTAGAGGGGGTGCCTCAATCATTGTCTTTACATGTGTCTCGATTAAAACCAAATACCAAGCCAGAGGATTTGCAAAAGTTCTTAGCCCGAAACTTCCCAGAAGTTACCTGTGAGCCACATCAGTCTAAGCATCCGGATATCTATGCATCAGTAAAGTGTAAATATATGGAAAGAAAATCTAGCTACTGCCTGGAAAAAAGAGATATGGCCTAGTGGTGCAGTCATTTCACATTTTTTTGCCAAGAAGAGGACGCCAAATCAGGAATTGGGTCCTCAATAATGACTACAAACAAATGTGCTATATACACCCCAACTGTAAATTCTGCCAGTCCTGCTGGTGCGCGTAAACTTACTGTGTACTATCAGAATGTTCGAGGTCTAAGAACCAAAACTGAGAGCCTGTATAGTAGTGTCCTATCTGAAGAGTATGATGTAATAGCTCTTACAGAGACCTGGCTATGTGATGGTATCTATAATCCCGAGCTATTTGATGAAAGGTATGCAGTCATAAGGAGAGACAGGAAAAGTCAAGAACTTACCAGAGGGGGTGGTGTCCTTTTTGCAATTAAAAAAGACATCTCTTATGAGGTAATAAACATTAACTGTGATAATGAAGCTATATTAATTAAAATCAAACTAAAAAAATCTTTTATATATGTATGTATTGTTTATATTAGACCTAATAGTAGTACTGATTACTTAGAAAATTTTTTAGATATTTTTGAGAATATTCTATCCACTCTAGATCATAAGACTTTAATATTAGGTGATTTTAATCTGCCTAACTTTCAGTTAGGTTCAGATGATAAAATTCTTCTGATGCAGCAATTCTTGAGCTTATATGAATTGCAACAGCTGAATTCAATTACAAATTTTATGAACAGGAACTTGGATTTGGTTATCTCTAACCTCGAAGTTGGAGTAAAACGGTCAGAGAGTCCTCTTCTCAAGGAGGATGCTTATCATCCAGCACTAAATATCTCGTTATCATTGCAGAGAGAGCAAAAAGTGAGTCCCTTCCCGAAAAAGTACAAATACAATTTCGCTAAAGGCAATTTTTTCTTATTATTCAATCTTTTAAGCGATTGTGACTAGTCAGACGTACTAGCATGTGATGATGTTAATAAAAGTGTAAATAGCTTTTACTCAAACTTGTACAGATGTTTGGACGCATCTATTCCTAAGTACATAGTGAAAAACGCGTCGAAGTTTAGAAATTATCCTCCCTGGTTCACATTCAATTTAGTGCAAATGATCAGAAAGAAAAACCACCTACATGCTCTTAAAATGAGAGGTAAGGCAAGCTTAACAAATGTCAATGAGTACAGGTTATTGAGGTGTGATATTAAAAAACAGACCAGAACAGATTTTGAAAATTATAAAAAGACAATTGACAATAATATCAATAGAGATCCCAGTACCTTCTGGTCATTCTTTCGAGGCAAATCACATGATGGTGGTGTGCCACGGAGGATGACTTCGAATAACGTTAACTTGACCGATGAACAAAGCATTGCAGATGCCTTTGCACAATATTTTCATTCTGTGTTTGAACCAAGTACGATCGATCAGCAAGATCCTTATTATAGAGGGGGTTTTAGTTTTCCTGAAATAACTGATAATGACATTCTTTCCAGCATAAAAAGTTTGAAGCCCAAAAAAACAACTGGCCCTGATGATATACCATCATATATCTATAAGGGGTGTACCGATCTATTGGTTACTCCTCTAAAATATATCTTTAATCTAGCTCTAAAGCAGCGATGGTTTCCTGATAAGTTTAAAGAAGCAATTGTAACCCCAATCTTCAAAAAGGGGCGGAGGGAAAATATTCATGACTATCGACCTATCAGCTTATTAAACAGCTTAGCTAAAATATTTGAAAAAATTATATATAACTTCATACTTACCCACATAGCCGACAAAATTTCAAAATACCAACATGGTTTTCTTCCTAACAAGTCAACAGTTACAAATCTCTGTATCTTCTCTGAATATGTATCGGAGGCAATTCTAAACAAACAACAGCTGGATGTCATATACACAGATTGTGCGAATGCATATGATAAGGTGGATTTCAGTGTCTTGATAAAAAAACTGTCGGTTCTTGGTTTTTCAAGTGAAGTATTGTCATTCATAACTTCATACTTACTCGCACGAACCCAAAGGGTAAAGATAGGTACTGTCTTCTCCCGTCATTATATTGCCACCTCAGGAGTACCCCAGGGTAGCATCTTGGGTCCTCTCTTGTTTTTGATTTTTATCAATAACTTACCCGATAGCCTGAAGACCTGCGTTAGGTTATTGTTTGCTGATGATTTCAAACTATTTAAACCCATTAATGGCATAAATGATGTTGTTGCACTTCAAAACGACTTAAATTTGGCGCTTAATTGGTTTAGAGAAAACAAAATGTTTGTTAATACCCAAAAATGTTGTGTTGTTTCCTTCTCCCGAAAAGTCAATATATCTAGGGAAGACTATTACATTGGAAATTGTAAGGTTAAGAGGTGTAAAGAGGTTAAAGATCTGGGGGTAGTCGTTCAAGATAACTTCAAATTCAATACCCATTTCAACTATCTGATAAACAAAGCATACAAAGTTCTTGTATTTGTCATACGTAATAGCCAAAATTTGAGTGTAAAAACAACCATAAGACTTTATACATCTATGGTGAGGCCTCACCTTGAGTATGCCTCTAACATTTGGTCACCAAATTGTTACACCCAAAGTAACGAAATTGAAAAAGTTCAAAAACGTTTTCTGCGCTATCTCTATATCAAAGAGAATGGCATATATCCCTTGATGGTATCTTATAGATCAATGTTGGCAACCTTCCATCTCTGTTCTTTGAGTACGAGGAGAAAGACCCATGCTGTTATCTTTATATTTAACATTCTAAATAACAGAAAATATTTCGATTGTGGCTTGATCAATAGCGTTAAGTTTAGGGTCCCCAAAATTAGCTTAAGACTACTCTCATCTAATCTCTTCTATATTAACAACGGAAGCTCTTCGCCCTTTACTTATTTACTCAGTGTCTGCAATGATATGTTGTCCAATAACATAGTTCCTGAACTATTTAACATCAAATTTGGTGAGCTTAGGCGCATATTATTGCTGCATCAGGATGCAATCCCTTCATGATACTGGCATGTCTGTGACATTGTCAAATACTTGTGTACTGTTTAACCCTTCACATATAAGTACCTATTTGGTGTTTGTAAAGAGAGAATAAATAAATAAATAAATAAATAATTTATGGCATTTACGTTAAATTAATAGGCAAAGCACGCGAAGTTTATACTATATGCATTGTGAAAGACTGGCACTCCGTCAGAAACGCATTAATTGCACACTTTGGCGATCAAAGAGATGAAAACGGACTTTTGTTTGATTTAGATCAGTTAAGACAAACTAATGAATCCGCATTACAATTTTATACCAGGGTAATGTCAAATCTGAGTGCATTACACAATTATTTAGACACTCATGAACCCATTGCCGCGAACAAGCAGGTAAAGAAAACTTTTTACAACACACATGCTCTCAAAATATTTTTAGCTGGTCTCAGAGAACCATTAGGCTCTACAATTCGAGCGATGAAGCCTACTGGGTTGGCTGAAGCTAGACAATTTATAATTTCTGAAATTAACATACGTCATTTGCAAAAACCTATTGAAAATGTAAAACCAAAACCACAAAATTTTCAAAATCAACCACAAAATTTTAAACCTTTTCAAAATAATTTTGCTTTACAACATCATGTACCATTATTTCAACAAAATGTACCTCAGTTCATAAACCCTATTCAACCACCATTTCCACGCGGACCAATAAATATTCAACCACGTCCTGTACCCTACCAAAGACTACCAACGAATAGTCAAGTTTTTGGAAGACCCAGACCACCAATTAATGTTTGGAAGCCAAATAATAATTCAAATAATCATACTAATATTCAAAATAGACCTCGACCCATACCAATGTCAGGTGTATCAAATTTTTCTAATCATACTGCTAACACTGTTATCCCAAATGCTTGTTACCAACCGAAAAAATTTGGAGAAATGCATAATTTTGATTACAATGATCCTAATCAATATTTTTATAATAACAGTAATGAAACAAATATACCTGAACAATCTTATTATAACAATCAATATTGTTTTAATGAACCGAACTATGACGAAAACTATGATGAAAGTGAATTTTACTCAAATTCATCACCAACAGCTCATGACTCCAACATAACACATCAAAATGAAACTTCTAATTCTGAAAATGTTAATGAACCCAATGACCAAAATTTTCACGATCCCAGCCAAAATTCGAAAATCTCATAGAAATGCATTCAATTTACGATCGCAAAGGTTTACCTTATATTAAAATTGCTGATCCTCCCTTAAAATTATTGATTGACACTGGAGCAACGAAATCTTTTCTCAACCCAGATATTGGTGAGAAATATTTTTCTGATTACATTCAAAAAGAAACTTTCACAATTTCTTCTATTTTCCAAACAACAACTCGAAACCTTTGTGTAAAGATTCCAGCATTCTCAGAATTCAATACCAAACAACCCATTAAGTTTTGTCTTTTCAAATTCCACCATTTTTTCGACGGTCTAATAGGGTACGACATTTTGAAAGATCTTAAAGGTCAACTTGATCTTAAAAATTATAAAATAAAAACACCTTCAGCAGAAATTCCTTTATCACACTATGAAGCAAAAGGAAAACTTTTATTCTTTGCTAGAATAAAACCCTGCACTATCGAAACAGCAAAAATTCCTGTTAACATAACAAACGGACAAATTCTTATTCCCCAAACCAAACTATTCAATTGTGTAATTCGAGAAGGATTAACAATTTCAACAAATGGTTACGCCCCTGTCGATATTCAAAATTCCACATCACATGTCCAAGAAATTTGTTTATATAAACCCATAAATGCAAATTCTTTTACCGAAAATGACTTTGAATTTTATCATGTTCAAATCGAACCCTCATTTATTGACTATCAAAACAATGTCACAAATTTACTTCGAACGGACCATCTCAACTCTGAAGAAAAATTTCACCTTAAAAAACTTTGTAAAAACTACTCTGACATATTTCACCAAGACAACACTAAACTTACTTTTACAAACCAAGTTAAACACAGGATAAAAACGAAAGACGAAATTCCAATTTACACCAGATCTTACAGATACCCGTTTATTCATAAAGAAGATGTCCAAAAACAAATAGATGAAATGCTAAATCAAGAAATAATTAGGCCAAGCGATTCACCATGGTCTTCACCTATTTGGGTAGTGCCCAAGAAAGCTGACGCTTCTGGAAAGAAAAAATGGAGAATTGTAGTTGACTATAGGAAGATTAACGAAAAAACCATCGATGATCGATACCCTATTCCCAATATATCGGACATATTAGATAAATTAGGAAGAAGTAAATATTTCACCACCCTCGATCTAGCAAGTGGTTTTCATCAAGTAGAAATGCATCCAGATGATATACAAAAAACAGCATTTAACGTAGAGAATGGACACTATGAATACTTAACAATGCCTTTCGGATTGAAAAACTTTTCAACGTGTGATGGACAATGTATTAAAAGAATACCTAAATAAAATTTGCTTAGTTTACATTGACGACGTAATTATATTTTCAACTTCTCTTCAAGAACATTTAGTTAACTTAAAGAAAATTTTTCAAAAATTTCGAGAACATAATCTCAAGGTACAATTAGATAAATCTGAATTTCTCAAAAAAGAAGTAGCATTTCTAGGCCACATAATAACGCCAGAAGGTATCAAGCCGAATCCAGATAAAATAAAAGCAATCCTAAACTATCCAATACCTAAAACAACTAGAGAAATAAAAAGTTTCCTCGGACTCCTAGGTTATTACAGAAAATGTATTAACAATTTCGCAAAAATAACTAAACCATTTACCAGTTGTTTAAAGAAAGGAGCAAAAATTAACATCAATGACCCTATTTACATAAAAACTTTTGAGGACTGCAAAAAACTTTTAACTAATGACCCAATACTTATACGACCAGATTTTACTAAAGAATTCATATTAACCACCGACGCTAGCAACGTAGCAATTGGAGCTATACTATCGCAAGGACCCATTGGTCAGGATAAACCCATTGCATACGCATCTAGGACTTTAAATGATGCAGAACAAAATTATTCAACAATGGAGAAGGAGCTACTAGCCATAGTTTAGGCGACTTCTTACTTCAAATGTTACATAGTAGGAAGAAAAATAAAATTAGTCACCGATCACAAACCTTTACAATGGATAATGAATGTTAAACAACCAAATTCCAGACTAGTAAGTCTGAATTGATTGAAATTAGAAGAGTTTGATTATGAAGTCATTTATAAAAAAGGCAAGTTAAACACCAACGCAGACGCATTATCAAGAGCAGAAATTTATCCAACAGACACGTCATCAAATGTTTTACCAATTTTTGAATACATGGACGAATTTAATAGAAATATAATGGAAAATCCCGAAGCAACTTCCCAAAATTCAGACGAAAGTGAAGAAAATCAAGAAAGACTCTCACTTGTCCCGGAAGTAGATGCAGAAGAACAAGACGGAAATCAAACTGTCCACACTAGTAATGAAGATCCAATCTTAACAATTGACATCACGGAAAAACCTCTAAATTATTTCCAAAATCAGATTATGATAATAAAAACTGACCATAATTGCAGAACAGTCAGAAAGAAAATTTTTGAAAATCCAGTACTACGAACAAGATGGCAAATTTACGCTTCCCCGGAAAATTTCCAACAAGCCTGTATTAAATTTCTAAAAGAATATGGTGTGCCTAAACGTCAATACGTATTTTATTTCCAAAATGACGATAATGACGATCTTTATAAAAATATGTGCAGATTTGTACCGGTCATTTTCAAAAACTCTGCTTTTAAACTATTAAAATCAAACAAACTACTTTCCGACATAACTAAAGTAACTAGACAACAAAAATTAATTAAATCACAACATGAAGGAATCACTAACCATAGAGGAATTCATGAAACCATCAAAGAACTGAAATTAAAACATTACTGGCCAAAATTAATTGACGATGTAAAAAACTTCATAAATAACTGCCATATTTGCCAGCAGCTAAAATATGAAAGACACCCACCACTTATAAAATTGCAATTAACACCCTCACCGAAAAAACCTTTCGAAACCCTACATGTAGATACATTCAAATTCGATAATGTCACTGCATTGACAATATGCGATAGTTTTTCAAAATTCGGACAAGCCTACATTTTGCCAAGTTTATCAGCTATTCATATTTATCAATCCTTGTTACAATTTATTTCTTCTTATAAAATTCCTGAAAATATAATTTCAGATAACGGAACAGAATTCACGCAACATTTAATAAAAGAATTTTCAAAACTTTACAAAATTAAATGGCATTATACTTTAGCCTTAAACTCAAACAGTAATTCTATTGTTGAAAGATTGCACTCCACACTCTTAGAACATTTAAGAACTCTTTCACTTTTGAAACCACAACTAACTTCTTTCGAAAAATTAATCTACGCTATAACAAGCTACAACAACTCAATACATTCAAGCACAAACCAAAAACCAATTGATCTTTTATTTGGACATCTTGAATTAAAAGACCCTATCGAAATAGATGTTAGAACTTTATAAAAATATCAACCAGCGGTTATAAAAAACTAACGGAACGACAATCCAAAACAAAACCCCTTTACAATCGAGAACATATTTTAAGATCTAACGAATTAACATTAACAACCCCTCACGGTACTTACCGCAAACAAATTTTTAAACCTCAAAGAAAATTCACCAAACAATTTTTTCAGGATAATCCTGATGACAATCCTGATGACCAAAAATCTGATAACGTCACGGAAAGTTCAGATTCAGAACCTGAACAATAACCCCGGAATTTTAATTTTCAAACAAGGAACCGCAAGAATTAAAATTGGTTCTCACTCTTTCCTTCATTATATTCCCATCAATTCAATCAAAACCCAAATTTTTAATATAACTCGTGAATATGAACACATCTGAAATTTGAAATTGATAATGTAAATAAAAAATTAATTTCAATTTTCCCCAATCAAAGATACAAAAGAGGCTTATTGAATCCTCTAGGTAGCATTATCAAATCTATAACTGGAAACATGGATCAAGAACACGCTAAGGAAATCTATAATAGCATTTCACAATTAGAAAATAATCAAAACCAGATTATTAGAAAGGTAAATAAACAAATATCTCTAAGTACTAAATTGGTCAATGGTATAAATGAAACAATTACGTCAGTTACGACAAATCAAAAATTAATTTCAAATAAGGTTGAAGAATTACGAATTGCTCTAAATGAAACAAAATTCGGTTATGAACATTATTTTGAAATTCGAGAAATCTTAAATCATGTAAAACTTAATTTAGACTCAATACTTAATTTTATGACTGAAATCGAAAATGCTATAAGTTTTGCTAATCTAAACACTTTGCATCATAGCATTATATCACCAGAACAACTTAAACATTTAATAAACATTCTTTCTGAAATTCATAGCCATACACAAATATTATTTGATAAGAACAATTATTTTGAATATTACAAAATTGTCAAAACAAATATTCTTTACATTGAAGATAAATTAATATTTTCTTTAGAATTTCCACTAGTTCATTCTGAAGTTTTTAATCATTATCACTTATATTCGATTCCGAATATCAATAATACCATAATTATTCCTCCTCAACCTTTCCTCATATTGAGTAATGACCAATATCAATACCAAGAAGATCCATGCAAAGAAATCAACCCCAACTACTTGTGCCAAACAAACAGCCTGGTGCCTACACACGAAAATTTAGACTGCATCACATCAATCCTATCGATGGAGACAAACTTAGAAAAATGTCAACAAGTTCCTGTCAAGTTAATCAATACCATTATTGAGGAAATCGATGAATCCCATTATATTGGTATTTTTCCCAGGCCACAGAAAATTCAAACAAGTTGTGAAGAAAACGATGTAGCCATCATCAAAGGACCTTACCTTTTTGAAGTTCCACCCAAATGTTCAATTTCAACCCCGAAGTTCACCTACCAAAATGAAAAGGGAATCTCCCAAGGACATCCAATAGCCCTTCAAGATATTGAAGAAATTAATTTACCAGTTATGTCTGTTCAAAAACTTAAATTAGAAAAAGTTTCACTTGATAAATTGCATGAAATTCAACTTGAAGAAATTAATAATGAACCTTTAGAAACAATTCAATTGCATTCAAATTATCACAGTTGGTCCATTGGAACATTTTCAATTTTGATTTTATTAATAATTTGCTATTTTCTTATTAGAAATAGAAAACAAATTCAAGCTTCAATAAAGAAGAAACTTCAACCCAATGGACAAGATGCCACTCCAAGAAGAGTTGACGAAACTCGAATAGTTCCACCCTCGAGTTCCTTCTAAGGGATGGAGGATTTACGTAACCCTTAACTGCAAATGCAACAAGATTAACCCTTTCGAGCTTTGTGGTATATCTAATATACCACAAATCTCAAAGTCATTCTTGGTGCCGCTTTGCGGTCTATTTTACGTACCATCGCTCTAATACGCATTTTAGCATGTGAACGACACTTCCCGCCAAAAAAAACTTCCGTGGCAGGACGAATGTAATAGTGATGTATTAGTTTGTAAGGTTAAGTCATTGGCAAATGTTCCAGTGTTTTATTGGCTTGTGTGAACAAGTGAAAAAATGAAAACAATGTCAAGTAAGTATATCGGTATGATTGTTGGAATGTATTAGTATACTAAATACTAAAAGTAAATGTTTTAGTAAAGATGCTGCTTTTAGTGGTTATTTTTTTGTGGTATATTGAACATACCTCAACGCACCAACATAATGAAGTATGTGAGCAATGATTTTTCTTTTTTGGTTTAGGAAAAAACATGTGGAGTTTCAAAGATCTAGAAGAGCTTGATGAACTTCAAGTAGGTATAATGTTGGTAGTAATTCCTTCAGATGGAGATTCTGTAGATGGATTTGATGACGACGATGACGAGGAAAACGATTTCATGGATGTGGTGAATCGTACAGATGAAATTTCTGGTAGTCCCACACAAAACTTATCAGACTCCGAGGATGGTGAAGACAATCTCCCATTATCACATTTTCTACCAAAGGACAAGTTTATTTGGAAAAAACCGGTAACAATAACTCATACAGGTAGCAATGCAGATAGTTTTTCAGAAAATGTCGGGCCCGCTAATATGTCTGATGATATTGAATTACCAGTTGATGTTTTCGGGTGTTTAATAAATGAACAAATGATCGAAAATTTCGTATTTCAAACAAACCTTTACGCCACCCAACAAGGAAAGACATTCGTTCCTACAACTGTGAGAGAAATTGAAATATTTTTAGCTATAAATATTTTGATGGGAGTGAAAAAGCTAAACGCTATCGGGACTACTGGTCAGCACAACTGGAGCTGAGGGACTCTTATATTTCAACTCTAATGAGCCGCACGCGTTTCGATTGGTTGCTAGGAAAATTTCATTTGAACGATAATGCTCTTCAGCCAAACAATTATAAAACAGTAGTTCCTTTAGAGAAACGATGGGATCAGTCCTTACACATACCTGTTTATGGCACCTACAGACGATGTGCATCATATAGTACCCGTGATAATCAAAGGCGTTAAAAATGGGCTTGTGAGACTTGCGGTGTTGCGTTGTGTTTATCTGACAAAAAAATAAACTGTTTCCAGAACATTCATAAATATAATTAAACTTGCTTGTTTTGTGGCTTTGTGGTACATTAGACATACCACCTTTTTTTTGTAAAATTTATGTGTTAAAATTTCTGAAAACAATACAGTATATTCTTTTCTAGATTTTCTTCCCAGAGATGGCAAAATAATATATCAGAAACGATTATATCTAAATGCTGCCCGCAAAGGGTTAAAACCGCACGTGCAAGGAGCAGATTCAGCGTCTTGGCTGCCTGATGAATATCAAACCGATCTTGAATCAGAATCGGCATAACAGTTGAAGTAGTTACACGTATTTGCATAATTTAATATTTTACATGTTATAATCAGATATATTTTTGAATTTATAATTTTAAGTTTAAGTGAAATAATAATAATATTTTTTAAAAACAGTGTTAATTAACACAAAAACATCACTACTACAAACTGTACAGGGACCGCACGATACTGACCGATCGGACTGTTGCTCACAATAGGCCAGATATAGTTTTAGTAGATAAAATATCTAGGAAAACAACCTTAATTGACATAGCAATCACTTACAACAATAACATAAATATTAAGCAGGCTGAAAAAATAGCAAAATACAGGGATTTGGAATTTCAAATAAAGAACACACGAACTGTACCAATTGTTATGTCAACAACAGGAGTAGTCCCAAAACTTCTACTAAATAATTTAAAATACCTCGGTCTGGACGAACATCTTTACTAACTAATGCAAAAAGCCGTTCTGTTAGGAACAGCCCGGACGGTCAGAAAATTCATGGGAAGCTGCCACGACTTCAACCAGGGGCCTGATAACCTGGCAAAGGCTCCCACAGAGCTAAACCCCTTTTGATATCTAGGATATCTGGGTTTAGCGAATTTTCCCCTAAAGGCACGTGTGCCTTAGAGAGAGTGTGTGCTGCCATACACTGTATGGTCAAGTCGGGGATAATGTTTATTTCTCAAAAAATCAACATTAAATAACAATCAATAATGATTCATATATATATATATATATATATATATATATATATATATATATATACATATATATATATATATATATATATATATATATATATATATATATTAACAATTAACATAGATAATTATAGGCCACTAACATTTAAATTGATTAATAAACAATGGAATTTCACCAGAAGGTAATACCTTGTTTAGGACAGAGAAAACGGGTACAGTAGAACTGTTTTTACACAGGAACAACGGTAGACGACGTCATTAAGCCTCTTGACCACCTCGTATGGACCATCCCAGGCGGGCTTTGGGGATTTACCCTTGCTCCGTTGGGGGTTGTACAACCAGACTTTGTCCCTCTCCTGGAACCCGACTGAATTGGCCTTGAGGTCGTATCGCGTTTTCATCCGGTCACTGGTGGCCAACATCTGCGTTCGGGCTAATTCGTGTATTGCCAGCATGTTATGTCGGAGCTGGTCGGCATAATCGTCGATGTCTTGGGGAGGTTCTTCGGGGGAGCCAAATGCCAAGTCACATGGTAATCGCAGCTCCTTTCCGAATAGGACCCTGGCTGGGGTCAGGCCTGTACTATTATGTACAGCAGAGCGAGATGACAACAAGAATAGGAAAATATGCTCATTCCAATCACGCTGGTTATTGCTGACGACCTTGGATAGGTGTTGTTCCAAGGTCCTGTTGAATCTTTCCACCATTCCGTCTGACTGTGGGTGTAATGATGTTGTTCTCGTTTTCCTGATCCCCAACATCGTGCAGACCTTCTGGAATACATTCGATTCGAAGTTACGCCCCTGGTCTGAATGTAATTCCATCGGGACGCCAAACCTGCTGAATAGTTGTTCTATTAGAACCGTCGCTACCATGGTTGCCTCTTGGTTGGGTATCGCATATGCCTCAGGCCATTTACTGAAGTAATCCATTGCGACCAGAATGTATTTGTTCCCCCTCTCAGACTCGGGAAACGGACCGGCGACATCGATGGCAATTCTCTCAAATGGGACGCCCACGTTGTACTGCTGCATTTTGCCCTTGGTCCGGGTCTTCGGGCCCTTGCTGGTGGCACAGGTGGCACATTTACGGCACCAAGCCCTGACGTCTTCGAAGTAATTCACCCAGTAGTACCGCTGGCGAACTTTGTCTAGGGTTTTATTCATGCTCAGGTGGCCTCCGGTAATTCCACCATGTACTTCGGTCAGGATGGTTGGTACCTTGTTCTTCGGAACTACCAGTCGGGACTTGGTTTCTCGTCCATCAGCGCTTTCCCAAACTCGCTTGAGCATTCCATTGTCTACTCTTAGAGAGTCCCACTGAGCCCATAACGATTTCAGCACGCCGGAGTATCTAGCTACCTCGTCCCATCGTGGCCTGGGTGCCCCTATCATTTTGTGTGACAAGATTAGTTCGATGTCTGGATCAGCCATTTGGTCCTGGATGCACTGTTCCGTTGTCCAGTCTTCATTGGCCTGCACTCGGATCTGCCTGATGGAGATACCCCCTCGTTGTTCCGTCTTCAGACAATGCTTGCATTCCGCTCTACAGGGTCTTCTGGATAGGGCATCGGCATTATTGTGCAACCGGCCGGCACGGTGTTCCACCTTGAAGTCGTATTGCTGTAATTTCTCCATCCATCTGGCCAGTTGTCCTTCCGGTGTCTTCATGTCCAGCAGCCATTTGAGTGCGGCATGATCTGTTCGGATTAAGAAATGGCGACCATAGAGGTATTTGTGGAAATGGTCTACAGCCCTTATTATTGCAAGAAGTTCTTTTCTGGTGACACAATAATTTCTTTCTGGTTTCGAGAATCCACGGCTGTAGTACTCGATCACCCTCTCTTCACCATCTTGCACCTGGGATAGGACGGCCCCCAAACCGGTGTTGCTGGCGTCGGTGTCTAAGATGAACTTGCCGGACTGCGTAGGAAAGGCTAGGATTGGGTTGGAACATAGTGCTGCCTTCAGTCGCCTGAATGATGTTTCGCAATCCTGATTCCAATGGAAGGTCTCTTTCTCAGTGGTCTGCCGATGTAGAGGCGCAGCAATGGTGGCAAATCCCTCAACAAATCGCCTGTAGTATGAACAGGCTTCGGAGTTCATGTTTGTCTCTTGGAACTGGCCAATCACGGATGGCTTCTATCTTGTCTTCGTTGGTGCGAATTCCTGACTCGGACACTACGTGACCCAAAAACTCTACTTCTTTTTGGAACAAGGAACACTTCTTCGGATTGAGTCTCAGGTTGGCATTATTAATTCTGGAGAATACTTCGTCCAGGTTCTTCAGATGGTCGTCGAATGTTTGACCCATGACTAGAATGTCGTCGAGGTATACTAAGCACGTCCTCCATGTTAACCCGCTCAGTACATACTCCATTAGCCTCTCAAATGTAGCGGGTGCTTTACATAACCGAAAGGGCATGACCGTGAACTGAAACAGCCCTTTACTGGTGGAGTCCGCTGTCTTCTCTCTGTCGTTTGCGTGTAGACCAACCTGCCAATATCCACTTTTTAGGTCTAGTGTGGAGAACCAACGGGAGCCTGCTAGTGTGGTCAAAGTGTCATCGATTCGGGGTAGTGGATAGCTGTCTTTCTTCGTGACGTCATTCAGCTTTCTGTAATCCACACAAAATCGGGTGGTTCCATCCTTCTTTTTAACTAGCACGACGGGAGCAGACCATGGACTGATGGATGGCTCAATAACATCATTTTGTAACATGGACTCGATGTTTTCCTCGACTGCCTGTTGTTGCCCCAATGGTAGTCGTCTAGGTGGTATTCTGATGGGTTGAGCCTTTCCGGTATCTATTCGATGCTGGATGATGTTGGTGCGGCCTGACCAAGAAAATATTTTACGTCTTTAGGAGTTTGGGGTAGAGGAAAATTCTGGATGCATTCAACCTTTGAAGGGTTTGGGTTTTACTCCTTCTTGGGTAATGAGATGCCAAGGTAAGCCACTTCCTTACGGAGAAACTCACACTTGTCACGTTGAGTTTTTAAGTTTGACTGTCTAAGACGCTTAAAGACTTTTGTCAAACGGGACATATGCTCATGGATGGTTGGTGAATAGACTATGATGTCATCCATGTAAACAAGGCAACGTACATTTTGGATACCTAAAAGAATGTTGTCCATGACCCTCTGAAAAGTAGAAGGTGTATTTTTCAAACCAAATGGCATATTGTCAATATTGTAAAAAAGGGCTTGGCATTATTGGTGTCAATAGAGTGTTTGACGGCGTTAGTAAACGTCAAAACATCGTCTTCGAGATAGAAAATATATTCGAATTCTCAGCAGAGATTCGTGATAAGTTCTCGCTTTTTGTCGTTAAGATGTTCTGTCTGAATTTGTTCCCTGATAGTAAAGTTTCTGTCTAAGTTTATAGGTCCAGACTAATCGTGTGTATTCAGATTTATTTAAGAGAGGGTGTGTTTGGTCAAGGGGTTCTAAACGAAGATTGGAAAAATTAACAGTTTTGGGCATTACATTCGCGTTTATTATCGAAAATTCTCCCTTTGAATTAACGCGTACAACTGCGTTGGGAAGTAGTACTTTGTCAATTACTTGTGTCGGTAAAATTGCGTCAATATTTCTAAGTTCACATTTTAGTTTGAACATTTGTTCGGTTCGTGCCTAGATTGTTATTTGATTGTTATGCGTATGAGGTTGTGCGTTGGTACTGGAGGTGTCTCTTGGTTGTGTATTTGATTGGTCGTGATCGGGCACTTTATGTAGGGGGATAGTTTTAAAGTTAGTAATTAATTATTTGGATTTTAAGTCGACAATACATTCATAATGCTCAAGAAAATCATGACCTAATATTCCATCAAACTCATTATCTAGATCGTAGATAAGGACCTGGTGTGGATTGCTTAGAGCAAAAGGAATGAGGGTGGATTGTGAGATCGGGATTTTCTCATGAGCAATGCCTTGAATTGTTAGTCTTTCGGGAGATCTTTGTGAGAAGTTTTTGACACTGTTTTCTTTGAAAATGGAGATACCAGTTCAGGTATCAATAAGGAGTTTAAATCTTTCAGAAGCGTCGTTGATATAATAAAGGTTCTTGGAATTTACTTTCAGAAGGGGACTTAAAGAAATGTTTGTTCAGGGAAGTTCCGGTCGGGGTTGAAATCTTCTAAATTCAGGTGCTGTATTTGATTTTGGACTTCTGAAAGGGTAGTTTTCGTATCTGGGGGCTGATCTAGGCTTGGAAGCGCTAGAAAATCCTGATATTCATTAAAGCCAAAATATTCGACAGGGGTATTGTCTCGTATTTGTTCGAACCCATGGCTCTCATAGTTTTGGGTGTTCTCATCGAAATACTCCTTATTATTACAGTATAATAATCATATTCGTCTGCAGAATATTCCTGATAGTTGCCATTTTGATGGTGATTAAACTGGTAGGTCCTTTCAGGACGGAAATTTTGGGTTTGTCTGTCTTTGAAAGTTATTTGATCTAAATTATTGATGATTTGTGTTATTGTTAACAGGATTTGGCCAATACCTACCATTTTAATCACCATCAAAATGGCAACTATCAGGAATATTCTGCAGACTAGTATGATTATTACACTGTAATAATAAGGAGTATTTCGATGAGAACACCCAAAACTATGAGATGATTGATTCGGCCCAATGAAATTTGGTCTATTATTTTGGTTAAAAGGCTGAGGGTTATTTTGATATCTTAACCGACAGTCCGCAGCAATGTGGCCTAATCGCCCTCAATTTAAACATTTAGGAGCTGAAGTTGGTTTACTAGCCTGAAAAGCTGGCTTAGGTGGAACAGATTTATTTCCTTTTTGTTCCTCAAAATAAGATAATTGAAGTTCTCTTCTTATTCGAGAATGTGCCTCAAGAAGATCCTTCCGATTACTGGCATGGATAATTTGGCCTAATCGTGGTTCTAAACCGGTAAGTAGTAACCATAGTGTCAACGAGAATGGTTTAAGCGTCTTTCTGCTCGTTGCTTAGACTATGAGATTTTTTGATACATGAGTGCATTTTCGCACTCAAAACCTGAAGTCTGTTATAGAATGTTAGGGTAGATCCATTTGATAGTTGTTTTAACCGTTGGAGATCCTGTATTAATGAAGAAAGATCACAAGAATCTCCAAAATGAAGGGTTAGAGTTGCTTTACTTCAAGATACGACGCGGGGTTCCTAGAGTTGATTAACTGCGCCGCTTTTCCCCTTAATTTCTTTTGATGTGAATTAGCTACAAGTATTTTTGTAGGCAGTAGACATGTTATACGCGCAATTGCACACATGTATAAATGTGGCCAAAGAAATTTGGAAATATTAATATTATCTGGAATAATTTAAAATATTTCCGACAACCTATATTTTTTAGTTTCTTCGACAAAGTGTTGTTCTGTGCTTGTGCCATTTCGACTTAATAGGATTCAAGAACGAAAATATACATAAAACTAATAAATCAAGTAATTTACTGAATTGAATGAATAAAAATCAAAGTAATCAAATAAAATATCGATGCAATCAATTAAATCAATAATTCAATTCACTGAATTGAATAAAAATCAAATAATCAAAATATTAAAATCACTCAAATATTAAATCAATTATAAAAAATCTTAAACTTTAGACGATTCACTACTACTCACACCAACAGCAACATTGGAAGATCTGTGTTCTCCTTCTTATCACAATTGGGACTTCTTCCAGGTTCTTTGCTCCGTTGAGGAATAGAATCCGTAGCTACCAGTTAGAATTAAGCTCATGTTCTAGTAACGTTGACGGAGCCTACTGGCTGCGCCAATTTGTTATATCACAGTTCTCAAATTAAACTTTTTAAAAAATATTTTTGTTAATAACAAAAAAAAAACTTTTAAATACAATTGACAAATAACGACATAAAGTGACAGAGTGATAGTACAGATCTGTATGCTGACTAAGCTGGGAACTGTTGCTACATGGTTTCATATAAGTCGATGGTATAACTTATATAACAACTCCTATCCATATAAAAAAGTTGATGCTACAGCATCGACTTTTAAGGGAGATTCTGCAGTTCAATATCCTCGACAGGACTGAGGAGAGTGTGGGGCTTTACCCTGGGCTTCATGGTTGATGGGCCCGGTGGTGGTACTGGATCGACAGCAGGGCTGATCGTAGTGGACTTTCGTAATTTCTTCCTGATTATATTGGTGGCAAGAAGGGCAACCACAATTGCGGTTATTGCGATTGTGATGATAGTAAACCAGGAGGTGTGTTTCTCCAAGAATAGTTGGTTTGTGAGCTTTTCCAATTCCCTGGAGTATTGGCTAAGCTTATGGTTGGCGATATTCGGGTCTCTGGCATCCAGTTAATGTAGTCTCATGGGTTTCAAAAGTTGACTGATGGTTGGCAGGTTGTCGCAACAGTTGTAGGGAATGTTGACTGGGTGACTCTTAAGTGTGATGTTGTCAACGTTGTTGGTGGTCCTTCTGGCATGGACCCTGGTATTTCCGATGAAGGCATTGCAACTGGGTTGGATTGTCAATAGAAAATTTGTCGATATGGATTGGGTAACGACATCTTCTCCCTTGCACTTGATGTTGATGGGTAAATGTTCGGAAATCGAGATTAACCAAAGGTTCAGTTCTCTTGAATATTATACTCTTCGGCATATAATATTAAAGGCTTGCAAGTTGAAGAAAGGGCTGCTGGCTGTCTTAGAAGCTGTCCTTCGCAGAGGGCTTCTTTGTCTATGGTGTGTGGAATAACTTTGGAACAGATCTTATGTTCTTTAGATAATGGCTTACAGTCACTCAGGTCTTCGAAAGATGCGTACAATAGCGAATCGTCATATCTCGCGATATATTTTAATTTTGTGATGAAATCCTGTTCCATCATGCAAAGCTGGGATAAGATACAGGCGGTACAGTGTATAAGTTTCAGGATTGACTAAGGGAATTTTTAGTACAAAAACAATTTTAGTATTGATTTGAAAAGCTTCCAATTTTATCAGATCGATGCATCGAGTAACATTTGAACTATAGGTTGGAAGTGATAAGTTATTTTCATGAAGTGACTGATATTTTCAGAAGGGAATCGACCAAATCTACTGGGTTTATAATTGAACTGTGTAAAATTTTTAGACGGGCGAAAGAGACTGCAGTTAATACATCGTTGAGAGTATCTTCAATGAATATGTAACTTTCTATTAAGCCTTCACACAGATCCAAAACATTGGCTTGAAGTTCATAAAAAGCAAGATCGTCTGTAATGAACACAATTGACTTCCTAATTGCTTCAATATTTTCCCAAAAATATTTTCTCTTCGGAGTGAAATTTTTGTAGTGTGGTGTTAAGGCTCTTAATGACCGAAGTTGTTACAGATAATTGTCGCTTCATTAAGTTTTCAATTTGATCTTGGTCTTTAGTAATTTTGTTTATAGAGTCACTAAAGTATTCTCCGCCTGTTCTAAGTTACCGGAAATAGATTTCCAAATTTTGGTTAATGAGTCCGCGTTTCTTTCTGTTGGTACTGTAAGTCTCAGTGTCAGCGAAAATTTATGTGTATTTGATGTTAACAGATTTAAATTTTGTTTCAGGAGGCTTACGTGAGTCTGTACTTTTGATTTGAAGATTTTAATGTTAGTTTTGTTGTCGCTAATAGTATCTAAAAGTCTGTTCAATATATTGTCGTTGTTTGAAATAGCGTCTCGAAAGGGGGTTAGATCTTTGAAAACAAGGAGTGTCCATTCCTCATTAGAAATTTTAAAGGTGCCTTCTTCATGGAAGGAAACTCCTATAGTATTGTTAACCGGTGTAATGGAATACTGTTGAAGGTTTACGACTGAAAACAGTCAACAGAATCTGAAAAGAATGGATTTATTCAAAATAAGGTTTTAGTCTGTCAAACTTTAGTTATTTGGTTTCTTTGTAAATTTATGACGGTGGCAGAGTAAATTCGTATTGCGGTAATTTCGAAGGGGCCGTTGAATTTGTTTTCAGATTTGTTTTTGATTTGTGATTCTTTTAAGTAGACTTTGTTGCCTACTTTGTACTCGGGTTGTTTAGTAGAAACATGTTGGTCAAATCGCACTTTAGATTTTTCTTTGTGTCTTTCAGTTTTAGCACGGCGAGTCTGTAATAATAGTCCATTCTGTTATTAAGGTCCCTTACGTATTTCGAAATAAGTTTTTCCTGATTGTAAAGGGTTTCTGGAGGCCTACAAGAAACGTGCCCAAATATGAGTTCATAGGGCGTGAAACCGGTGGTTCTGTTTTTCGTGTTATTGTACCAGATGATAAGGGAGGACATTAAATGGATGTTCGTCTGGTTGTTCCGCTGTATTTGCCCTAATCATTTCTGCTAATGTCGCGTGAAATCTTTCAAGAGAACCGTTTGACTCGGGATGTTGAACGCTGGAGAATGTCAGTTTTATGTCGTATAGTTGGCATAAATCTCTCTTTAAGGTGTTATCGAATTCACGTCCATAGTCACAATGGATGCTTATTGGATTTCCGTAATGTCAGAAGGGTGTTTACGACAGTTGAAGCTGTTTTGTCGTTTATAGGGTACGCTTGCGTAAATTTCGTGAGTTCATCCCTAATAGTCAATGATTTCTACATGGATATTCGAAGATGTCAATGTTAATACGTTCAAAAGGAGTCTTGGGTGTTTCCGTAATAACAAAAAGGTGCACTTGAGTTTTTCCTACAGAACTTTACCTTTTGGCAAGTTTCACAGGATTTAATAAATTGATTCACACTTTTAATTAAGCCGGTCCAATTGTATTTTTCCCTAATACTAATAATGGTTTCGCTATTACCACGATGGAGGTTGTTGTTACTATTGCGGAATTGTTGTATTATTATAGGAATTTCTTCTTCAGGAGGAGTTGTAACATTGTTTTGGCATATTTTGAATTTGATGTCTTTGTCGGAGAGAATGAAGGATAAATTTCATGAATAGGAAATTCTACGTTATTTTCTATGCAGTGTGTTTCGGAGTCGTTGAATTGATCTTGGATGTTGGAAATAATTTTTAAAAGGTGTGAGACGACAGTTTCAGGGTCATAGGACAAAGGTACAACTAAGTACTTTCTATGCCTGACAGTTTTACTGGCTAAGATGTTTAGAGTGTCGTTACTGAAATGTGATTCTTCTTCGAAAAATTCTTCAATAATTTTGTCGTGTAAGTTATTAGTTTTGTTTTGCCAAAAGAATGTAACTATGCGTTTGTGGGACTTGTCTAGAAGTTGAGAATTGGATACTTCAATTTTGGAGTAATCGATTATTGACTCAGTTTTGTAGAGTTGAACAAATCGATTAACTACAGCGGTAATTCTTTCGTCATTGTCAGAGTTTTCAGGTTGTTCGGAGTCAGTTTCGTTGTTAGCAAAAATTTTGCTTTTTGAAAGAAAATCGGTAGATTGCTTGAAATGGTTGATTTTGATGCGAGAAAGAACATCTGCGTTTTGGTTTACCTTGCCGGGCTTGTACTCAATCTTATAGTTGTATTCCTCTAGCTTAAGGTGCCATCTGGCTAGACGACTGCCCGGATCTTTGATCGAAAAGAGCCAAGTAAGTGGACGGTGGTCACAGAAAGTGTAAACTTTCTCCCAAAAAGATAAGTTCTGTAGTGCTTAACAGCCCAAAATATGGCCAACAATTCTCGTTCGATGGTGAAATATCGTGTCTCTGCAGCACAGAGGTACGAGAAGCGTGTGCAACAGGGAGATCTTTTTCCACAGGGCCTTGAGAAAAAACCGCTCCAATAGCAAAAGCACTAGCATCAGTAGTGAGCAGGAAGGGTTCTTCAAAGTTCAGACATATCAGGATTGGGTCAGATAAAAGGGCTTGTTTCAGTTCATCTAAGGAAGACTTGCAATCTGCGTCAAGGATGAATTTGACGTCTTTTTGGAGTATTTTAGTCAGAGTGTAGTACCCAGCGTTACCAAGAAAAACGCTTTGATGTCTTTCGGAGTTTGGGGATGCGGAAAGTTCTGAATACATTCAACATTTGAAGGGTTTGGTTTTACACCTTCTTGTGTGATAAGATAAGAAATTCGCACTTATCAGATTGAATTTTTAGGTTGGACTTCCCAAGTCGATTAAAAACTTCTGTTAACCGGGAAATATGTTCATGGATGGTCGGAGAGTAAACGATGATATCATCAATGTAGACGAGACAACGTTACATTCTGTATGCCCAGAAGAATATTGTCCATGACCCTCTGAAAAGTAGAAGTTGCATTTTTTTAACCAAATGGCATACGAACGAATGACCATTTTCGACAGAAAAGCCAATCTTAGGAATATATTCCTCTTGGATTTCCAACTGGTGGAACCCGGAAGCGAGATCCAGTGTCGAAAAGTATTGACACTTTCCAAGTTGGTGGAAGATCGGAGATATTTAATTTCCTGTAATCGATAACAACTCGCCACTTTTCTTTACCAGAAGCTTCAAGCCTCTTGGGCACAACCCATACGGGGGAGGACCAAGGAGATGAGGAGTGCCAAGTGATACCTTGTTCAAGCATTTTTCCAATTTGGGTTTTTACTTCCTCTTTATGAACTTGAGGATATCTATACGATTTAGTGAAAACGGGTTTTGCGTTATTCGTATCAATCGAATGTTTAACCTCGTGAGTGAAAATCAAGACGTCACCTCCAAGATAGAAAATGTCTTAAAATTCCACACAAAGATTAGTGATTTGTTCGCGTTCTTCGTAATTGAAAATTGTTGTTTAATTGTCGAGTTTCTGTCCATGTATTGGGAATCATGATAGTCATCTGTATTGAAATTCAGAAGAGGGTGAGTTTTGTCAAGTGGTTTCAGTTTTAAATCAAAAAAGTTTACTGTTTTGGGCATCGCGTTAGCATTGATGATAGAAGTTAGAAATTCACCATTTGCGTTAATGTGTAAGAGTGCGTTTGGAAGTCGTACTCTGTCAATTTCTTGAGTTAGTAAGATGGCATAGATGTTAGGCATATCTCATTTAGTTTAAAGATCTTTTCTGTACGTGTTTCAACGGTTATTTTGTTTTTTGTGGGTGTTTATGAATTAATATTTGGCTTAACGTTGGGTGTGTCGGGTACTTTTGTCACGGGTTGATCATTATCGGGGACTTTGTGTAAAAGGATAGTCTTAAAATTTGTTATTAGCTGTTTAGATTTTAAGTAAACTATGCATTCATAGTGTTCAAGAAAATCTAAACCTAGTATGCCGTCAAACTCAATGTCCAAATCATATATAAAAACTTTATGTGGGTTACGTGGAGCGTATGGGATTAAAGTAGATTGTGAGATGGGGATTTTTGGTGGGAAATAGTTACCCTTTCAGAAGATCTTTGGGTGAAATTCTTTACGGTATTTTCTTTAAAGATAGGGATACCAGCTCCGGTATCAATAAGGAGTTTAAATTTACAAGAAGCGTCAAGAATGTAGTAAAGGTTTTTGGAGTTAACAGTAAGAAGGGAACTTAAAGAAATAGTTGCTCTAGGAAGTTCAGATCTGGATTCAGATCGTCCAGATTCAGGTTCCGAATTTGGGTTTCGACTTCGCACAAAGTTGTTGTCGAATCGGGAGGTTGGTCTAGCCTCGGAAGCGCTTGAAAATCCTGACAATCGTGACAATTAAAAGGCTCGTCAGGGGCATCCTCAAAATTTTCTTCGAAGTCCGAATAATTTTGAATATCATCCTCGTAGTCGTAAGTGTTGTTATTACCGGTATAATAGTCCGAATATTGACTGCAATCAACATTGTGGTGTTGATTAAAGTGATGAGTCCTTTCAGGACGGTTATTTGGGTTATTCTGTATAACAGAAGGTGGAGAATAATTCGGGTTCATTTGAGACCTAAAAGGGGGTCTCTGGAAGTTTATGGACGAAACTGTTGCCCTTGTTGAACCGGGGGATTGTTTGAGGGGAAATTTGGCCGTGTTTGCTGGTTAGGTCCAAAGTGTAATGTCAAGAGTTGTTTGATTTCAAGGAACGATCTGGGATTCCTTGAATTTATCAACTGAGCCGCTTTCCCTTTGAAGTTATTTTTTATATGTACTAACAAATACTTTTGATTCGCCGTGGACATATTATAAGCACAATTACCCCCATCTATAAAGGTACCCAAGGAAATTTGGTCGCCTTCAATTTCCGGTCTCACTGAAAATATTTCCGTTAACCGATATCTCTCGGTTTCGGTGTTAACCGGGGTTGGTGAAGCTTGTGCCATTTTTATATTAATCGATATAAAAGTATTGGAACAAGTGTGTAAAAATAAAATTTTAAAAAGGTATGGAAAATTAATAAACTGTACAGTACGTTAATGGGCATAAACTATTGTTTGAACGATAGAACAGTATGGTAAGCAATTAAAATAGTAAAAACAAAATGTTTTTCAAACAGATGAACAAATCAATAAATAAGTATATCAAATATATCAAATGTCAATAAAAGAAATAAAATAAATATATCAAATAAATCAAATAATGAAATAAATCAAATAAAAATCAAATAATAAAATAAATCAGTATCAATCAAATTATTCAAAAATCAATGCTCAATAAAATAAATCAAATAATATTTACTTAAAACTAATGACGATTCACCATTACTTACATCAACAGGAACAATGTAAGCGCCGTGTTCTACGTTTGATTGCAGTGAGGACATCTTTCAAGTTTGTTGTTCCGTTGAGGGATAGGAATCCGCCGCTCGTGTTCTAGTAACGTTAGACGGATCCTACTGACTGGAATAATTTGTTAGATCACACTTTCAAAATTTCTCTTTAAAAAAAATGATTTAAAGTTACACAACTAATCACTTTATATATAAAACTTTAAAATAACAATGGAAATAATAATACAACTTTATATAACAATTAAAAAGGACAAAATGAGTGTTAAACTAAACTAGACAAATCGGTAAGTAATAATCAATACAATATATATATATATATATATAAAGGTATCTTTGTGGCCTCCAAAGCAGGTATACGATATACGTTGTCCCCTCATATATAATGTTACTACCTCCGATTTTGGAGGTCACAACGATATGCCTTTATTTGAGAATATTTATGGATTGTACGGTAACAGAATGTAAAATCAGCAAAATTTTAGTGAAGGCTTAAACGTATCTAAAGTATCCTTGACTTGTCCATTTAGTTCAAGGGTTCACCACTAGAGCTAGTGTTGCCTAAGATTGATACAACAAGTGAGTTCTGACCTCCGGATTGTACGTTCGTCGCTGTAACCTCCAAATTTTAGCAACGCTGTAAATTTGAACGTTAACATGTTATCAGGTGTACTTCTTGTGAAATCGAAATTGTGTAACAGAGCATTCCTGTTACATCACATATTGAAATTAGCTGTAGGTAAAGATAAGCCATATATATTTTTTAATTTAATTTTACAAATTTTCATAATAGTAATTTGTATTTTAGAGAACTCAATGATCAAATTAAATGTAAAATTATTCTATCGTGCAATAAGGTTTTGGGTCTTTATTGCAAATTGCGATTTCATTGGTTATGCTATTTTATAAAAATATTGAACTTTTTCGATTTTGGGTGGGATTTTAGATTGTAGATGATTAACTTTAGTTCTTGGGAATTTATTTATATAATTGGGGCTGTCTGAATATACCTAAGGACGAAATCACAGGAGGGCACATTGTGCAAACAAACATCCTCTCGCTGTTTATTCTCCCTGGTTAAATGAGCTTGAAAGACACTATTATTTATTTCTTAATAAATATCACTTTAAATCTTGAAATATAGTCGTAAATATTTATCAAAACTACGTGACTACTTCCTCTTTCATACTTTATTGCAGAAATACATAACTGTCGTATAATAGTAAACCTAACAATCATCATTATTTTTTTTCAGATTTCAAATAGAAAATAAATATGACATAAATACTGAAAATATTACTTTAAAAAAAATTGAACTAATAATTATTATGACTTTTATAAATGTCAGAACATGCGTTTTTAGAGCAATCGCAGTTTATATAGTAGCGTTTTTTAAAGTATAAGTATATCTAATATATTGTTTTAAAGTCCGTGGGTTCAATTCAAAATTATAAAACTAATATTCACTTTCACTTTTCTAGAACTATATTTACATTAAAACAGCTGATTCAAATACAATAACAATCCCATATATGCTGTCTTCGCGGTATAACTGGACTGGCGATCGTGGCGTGCTTCCTTTATAACACCAGCGTCGAATTCTCTCGTAAAAATCATCATCACTCCTTCCGCTGCCGAGAATCGTTTTTTTTATCTTAAAGCGTTTGTTGTCGTACTGAAATGAAACAGGGCCGGCTTTGGGTAAATTTCGTAACACTGCCCCCCCTTTAATTCTGATCGTCCCGATCAGAAACATCCCCTCCATGGTAGGGAGCGAGTCGATCTAAATGAACCACCTTCAATTTAGCCTTGGGGTTTCGACGGATCCGGTAAACGACTTCATTAAGCCTCTTGACCACCTCGTATGGACCATCCCAGGCGGGTGTAAGCTTCGGGGATTTACCCTTGCTCCGTTGGGGGTTGTACAGCCATACTTTGTCCCTCTCCTGGAACTCGACTGAATTGGCCTTGAGGTCGTATCGCGTCTTCATCCGGTCACTGGAGGCCAACGTCTGCGATCGGGCTAATTCCTGTATTGCCAGCATGTTATGTCGGAGCTGGTCGGCATAATCGTCGATGTCTTGGGGAGGTTCTTCAGGGGAGCCAAATGCCAAGTCGCATGGTAATCGCAGCTCCTTTCCGAATAGGACCCTAGCTGGGGTCAGGCCTGTACTATTATATTCAGCAGAGCGATATGACAACAGGAATAGGGGAATATGCTCATCCCAATCACGCTGGTTATTGCTGACGACCTTGGATAGTTGTTGTTCCAAGGTCCTGTTGAATCTTTCCACCATTCCGTCTGACTGTGGGTGTAATGGAGTTGTTCTCGATTTCCTGATCCCCAACATCGTGCAGACCTTCTGGAATACATTCGATTCGAAGTTACGCCCCTGGTCTGAATGTAATTCCATCGGGACGCCAAACCTGCTGAATAGTTGTTCTACTAGCACCGTCGCTACCGTGGTTGCCTCTTGGTTGGGTATCGCATATGCCTCAGGCCATTGGCTGAAGTAATCCATTGCGACCAGAATGTATTTGTTCCCCCTCTCAGACTCGGGAAACGGACCGGCGACATCGATGGCAATTCTCTCAAATGGGACGCCCACATTGTACTGCTGCATTCTGCCCTTGGTCCGGGTCTTCGGGCCCTTACTGGCTGCACAGGTGGCACATTTGCGGCACCAAGCTCTGACGTTTTCTAAGTAGTTCACCCAGTAGTACCCCTGGCAAACTTTGTCTAGGGTTTTATTCATGCCCAGGTGGCCTCCGGTAATTCCATCATGTACTTCAGTTAGGATGGCTGGTACCGTTTTTTTCGGAACTACCAGTTGGGACTTGGTTTCTCGTCCATCAGCGCTTTCCCAAACTCGCTTGAGCATTCCATTGTCTACTCTTAGAGAGTCCCACTGAGCCCATAACGATTTCAGTACGCCGGAGTATCTAGCTACCTCGTCCCATCGTGGCCTGGGTGCCCCTCTCATTTTGAGTGACAAGATTGGTTCGATATCTGGATCAGCCATTTGGTCCTGGATGCACTGTTCCGTTCTCCGGTCTTCATTGGCCTGCACTCGGATCTGCCTGATGGGGATACCCGTTCGCTGTTCCGTCCGTTGAGTGCGGCATGATCTGTTCGGATTAAGAAATGGCGACCATAGAGGTATTTGTGGATATGGTCTACAGCCCTTATTATCGCAAGCAGTTCTTTTCTGGTGACGCAATAATTTCTTTCTGGTTTCGAGAATCCACTGCTGTAGTACTCGATCACCCTCTCTTCACCATCTTGCACCTGGGATAGAACGGCCCCCAAACCGGTGTTGCTGGCGTCGGTGTCTAAGATGAACTTGCCGGACTGTGTAGGAAAGGCTAGGATTGTGCTGGAACATAGTGCTGCCTTCAGTCGTCTGAAAGATGTTTCGCAATCTTGATTCCAACGGAAGGTCTCCTTCTCTGTGGTCTGCCGATGTAGAGGGGCGGCAATGGTGGCATATCCCTCAACAAAACGCCGGTAGTGTGAACAGAGGCCCAAAAAGCTTCGGAGTCTGGCCAATCACGGATCGCTTCTATCTTGTCCTCGTTAGTGCGGATTCCTGACTCGGAAACGACGTGGCCCAAAAACTCTACTTTTTTTTGGAACAAAGAACACTTCTTCGGGTTGAGTCTCAGGTTGGCGTTATTAATTCTGGAGAATACTTCGCCCAGGTTCTTCAGATGGTCGTCGAATGTCTGGCCCATGATTAGAATGTCGTCGAGGTATACTAAGCACGTTCTCCATGTTAACCCGCTCAGTACATACTCCATTAGCCTCTCAAATGTAGCGGGTGCATTACATAACCCAAAGGGCATGACCGTGAACTGAAACAGCCCTTTACTGGTGGAGAACGCTGTCTTCTCTCTGTCGTTTGCATGTAGACCAACCTGCCAATATCCACTTTTTAGGTCTAGTGTGGAGAACCAACGGGAGCCTGCCAGTGTGGTCAATGTGTCATCGATTCGGGGTAGTGGATAGCTGTCTTTCTTCGTGACGTCATTCCGCTTTCTGTAATCCACGCAAAATCGGGTGGTTCCATCCTTCTTTTTAACTAACACGACGGGAGCAGACCATGGGCTGATGGATGGCTCAATAACTCCATTTTGTAACATGGACTCTATGTTTTCCTCGACTGCCTGTTGTTGGCCCAATGGTAGTCGTCTAGTCTAGTCCATTTTTACTGTTAAAAATTTGCCAGTGCTTTGTGATAAATTGCTTGGCTTTCTTATGGTTTTCTGGTGTCAGTGTGTCAAATGGTCAGCAAACTGTTGTAGGAACTCTTTATCGGGCCCTGTCTCCTTCACCGACGTCTGGTACTCTTCTTCGCAATTGATGATGGTCTCTACTGGCTCGAAACAAGCTATCTCTTGACCATTGGTAATTCTGATGTCGTTGTTGGTCAAATTCAGGACTCTGATTGGTATATCTCGTCCGGTTTTAACTATAGCCCGTCCAACTAAGTAGTCATGAGTTGAGTGTACGGGCTCCACCATTCCAACGCAGCTCTCAGGATTGCTGTCTAGCTGCCCATGAATAATCTGTTCCGTTCGTCCGGGAATTCTAGCTGAAGACTTTGCCACAATTTTTAGGGGGTGACTGATGTGTTGACGGGCCGTGTCAATACAAATTCCTCATTTAGGAACCGAAGAACATCATATCTCGGGTCGAACATAAATCCATGCTGGCTAATTAGGTCCATTCCCAGTATAAAATGGTCCTCAATATTCGCTACCAGGACCCTATGCCGGATCATGTTATCCCCTATCTGTAGCACAACATCTGCCTCACCCTGTATTGACATGGACTCGCCGGTGCCTGTTCTGAGCTGGATGTTATTGGTAACTGGCCGAATTTCTGATGCTCTCAAATCCCTGGACTTGGCAATGGACACAGCGGCGCCGGTATCGATGGTAATGGTAACTGCTCGCCCATTGATGGTGCCTCTGATGACTAGGCTGCCGCTATCTCGGCAAAATCCCCAGATGGATAACGTTTTGGGGGCTGGTGGAGGGTTAGTCAGCATTCGCCCCCTTATGCTGACTGGCTGATGGTCCCTGGACATGTGGCTGTTCTGTTGGTTATCCCTGGTCGGTGATCGTTCAGGTGGCCTCACTCGACAATTACGTTGGAAGTATCCTGTCCGTCCGCAGCGGTAACATGCCCCTCTGGTGCCAGTTCTTTGTGACCGTTCTAATATTTTGTTCAGACCAACCAGCAGCGTTTGAAATGGTGACTATGACTCTTCCTGGTTGAAGGAAACCGCTCGGACTCTCGGCTTGGACATGTTTATGACGGCCTCTACTTCCAAAGCCCGAAGTAGAGCTTCATTACTTTTCTTGACGCCACTTAGTCTTAGATTTCGTTGTACTTCCACATCCCTGATGCCGTTTATGAAACTCTGTGTGGCCAACTGGCCTTTCGTTTCCTCTGGCAGGTCTAAGTAGGACAAGTGAACTAACCGTCTAATCTCTGCTTCGAATTCTTGAAGGCTTTCACCGGATTTTTGCGTTTTCCCACTGACTTGGACTTTGTATACCTGGCTCAAAGATTGATTGTCGTAGCGTTTGTCTAGGATGGCGATGATCTTGTCGAAATTGCCTTGTTCATCGACTGGAATGCTTTGGAGGAGCTCTTGGGCCGGACCTCTTAGCGAAATTACCAGAGAAGTAGATTTTTCTTGATTATCCCATCCATTAGCTGTAGCTACGGCCTCAGATTGTCGTTTAAACATGGGCCAAGATGAACTACCGTCGAATGTGGGTGGTTTACTAAAGGAACCTTTGGTACTCACGGTGTGCTGGTATTTTCCTCGCTGTAAGTCCTGTTGCATTTTTTTGATTTCTGTTTCTACCTTGTTTTGGATGGCACTGATTTTATCTTGTACTTCACTTACTTCACTTTGTACCATGTTTTTAATGGAACTGATTTCAAATTTCACCTGGCTCTGGATGGAATTGATGTCATCTACTTTGATTTCAAGAATCTCCACTTTTTAGGATCTTTATGTCGTCGTTTATTTCTTTTATGCCTGATTCAACTATTTGCATTCCTTCAATAACTGTTTCATTAACTTGCGATACTATTTACATTAATTGTTCAAATTGCAATTGTCTTTTTTCTTCCGTTACTTTAAAATCATTTTGTCTCTGTTCATCTAATAATTTAAATTCATTTTGTCATTTTAATTCAATGTGATCTTGTTTTTCTTCAAATTTCGAGAACAATCCTTCAATTAAATTATGTTGTTCACTTTTCATCGTGGAAACTAGATTTTGTTGTTCGCTTTTCATCGTAGTGACAAGATTTTCTAATTCTATTTTACGTTTTTCATCAAAAGATTTTACTAGCCTTTGTTGAATTTCTTCTTGATGTTGTTTTTCCTTCTTGTCACGTTTTTCTAGAATCTGTGCAATTTTTTCGTCCAGTCCCTCTGTAACCTGCTTGACTATTTTTTTGGTAGTTTCGTCCATACTACGGGTTTAAATAAATCAAATTAGTATTTTAACTGCACTTAATCCTTTACTTCTGATCACCAAATGTTGTAAAGTCCGTGGGTTCAATTCAAAATTATAAAACTAATATTCACTTTCACTTTTCTAGAACTTTATTTACATTAAAACAGCTGATTCAAATACAATAACAATCCCATATACGCTAGTCGTCGCGTCGTGGCGTGCTTCCTTTATAACACCAGCGTCGAATTCTCCAGTAAAAATCATCATCACTCCTTCCGCTGCCGAGTCTTTTCGAGAATCTTTTATTTTTATCTTAAAGCGTTTGTTGTCGTACTGAAATGAAACAGGGTCGGCTTTGGGTAAATTTCGTAACAATATAAAAATCTCGTGATGCGGTGTTAGTGATTGAACTTCTCCGAAACGACTCGACCTATTTTCATGATTTTTTTTAATATATTTCATAGGTACGGCAATAGGTTGTAAAGTATATTTCATGCCGTTAAATGTCCATATCCAGAAAAAAAATTGTTTAGTAAATATAATTTTAAAAAAGTCTAATGTCAAGATAAATTAGTTATGAATTCAGTACAGTGGCAATCATTAAATAATAACATATTAATATTCTGAGAAAATTAGGTTTCAATAAATTTTATTGATAAAATAACACATATGTGTTATAAGTGAATCAATAGTTGAATTAAATAGTTACATTAACCCCGAACACAAGTACTAACAAAAGAAAAAAAAAAGAGTTATCAAAAGGTAAGGACCCAAAATTATAAACATCATTTAATAAATTCTTAAATATAAACTTAAAAGTAAAATTTGAACAAAATCTGATATATAAAAATTTCATGTCACGCTGTTTGTGGTCGAACTCCTCCGAAAGGGCTAGACCAATTTTTATGATTTTTTTTTGTATATTTGATGGGTATGACAGTAGTAGGTTGCAAAGAATATTTCATGTCGCCAGCTGATTAGATTGTCCATATCCAGAAAAACGAGAGTGACAATTGGTGTACTCCTCTCTCCAAACAAATAATAATGAGTATCGTCATTCTGCAAAAATTTAATTAACTCATGGGGAGACAGATGGGGAAATGTTTTTTCCAAAAATTTACTATTTTTCCGGAACCTAAAGTAAAAAATTAAGAGGTTGAGTACTTTTGTAAATGAATTAGTACGTGAGTCGTTATTTTGTCAAAAATGTCAGAAATGCAAACATGTTTAAAACAGCAAAAACCTTAAAAATAGCAAAACGTCAAAAAAAAACGGAAACGAAAACTAGCTCATATCATATTAAATCCGACAAATGTATTTTTAGAAGAATTTGTTGCCATATAATTTTTGCTCTGAATGAAAATGTTAAAATGGTTTTGAAAAAAATCTAAATTTTAAGCCATGTGAACATTATCAAATTAAAAAAAATTCAAGATACATATATCAAATAAGCGGACATCCCTCGCATGCGCGAAGATAAGAGTGATTAGTGAGGGCATTATTTGTAATGCTCGGGCATTATGAATAATGACAAGTTACCTCTGGCCAAGTGATATTATGTAAACTTCATTATTTATCAAACTGCCTGGGTATTGTGAATACTGCTATGATAGTCGAGGTGATGGGAGGCTTGGTCCCGCTGAAGGTAGCTTTTAGCAAAATACACGCTAAAAAACATGCTTGAGAGGGGGGAGTTGAGTCCCCCTTGGATCTGCCACTGGTCGGGCAAAGTATAACACAGCTGCCTTAATGGAGGAGGGATACACGGGAGGACAAACGCCTTGTGTGGACTGACTGCTGACGTCAATTGCTCCACTATTCACTACATCGTGCTCTTTATTTTTGTTTACTTTTGTTTTATTTGTCTTATATTGTTAGTTTGACTTTTAACAGCTAATAACTACTAGTTTCTAAATGTACAACCATTTCATAATAAGTACAAATTATTAACCTTATTATTTAAATTGTTTATTTTAGAGTTTCATAATCATAGGTAAGATGGTCTACAAAACGAAGAAGTTGTATGTTACTTGTGTTTTAAATTTTGATTTCATGTCGGAAAAAATAATGGTAACAAAACATGAATGATATTTTTTACTTTGATTTTATGCATGGGTTATTTAATGATTTGAATAGTTATTATGCCTTTTTCAAATCATTTTTCCAAAAGCCCGGGCATTAGGAGTAGTGTCCAAGAAATCACTTAGGTCCACAACATATACAGGGCTTTCATTTCAAAACTAGCCACCCAAAATAACTTATAAAATAACTTTCAAAGAAAAAGAAAAAACACTTGAATTTATATTTAGGGGGGACACGTTTTACTCTTATCAGTCACCCTGCAGTTTCAACCTTAAACGTGGGTGAATATCACTTCTAAAAGTTTAAATACACTGGGGTATCGTCTTAAACCTCTTTTTTGTCAATCTTTCGACACATTATTTTTTAAATCAGATTATTTAATGACCTAGAAATCGTAAAAAAATAATATTTTTAACCGACTTCCAAAAAGGATGAGGTTATCAATTCGTTGCGTATTTTTTCGCTTTTTTTGTATGTATGTTACCTGATTTCTTCTCCTGTGGTGCACCCTTTTGAACGAATATGGTCTTGTTTAAAAGAGTATATATCCGGATTGGTGAAACTTCAAATTTTGGAAAAGAATTCTATTGGTAAAGTGATATAATTTGTGAATGAACACATGCGTGCATGGAAATCGACCAATATCCCTAACATATTGGTCGATTTTCCGATAACTCCTTATGCATGTATATAATTTTTTAACGTTTAATCTATTAAGGAAGATCCTTAGGTGATCTCATATACTTTTCTGCAACGTGAAACTTGCAGTTTTGCAGAAAATCGCCGAAAATTCCAAAATGCTTATCAAAAATTTCATCGAAATGACATAACGGACATTTCTTCATAAATATTTTAATTCCAACGTAATAGTGCGGTAATTTTAGGCACTGGAAGTTTTAATTGCGAATTTGAAAATTTTCTATGTACATCTCAAGCATATAGGTAGTAAAGCATAGTATTTTCGGCTCCTTAAATCAATGAGTACCAAGCTCGTTTTGTTTGTATACCAGGTAAATACCTATTTAAATGCAAATTTTTCTATTTTACGAAGACGATACTTTTGGTTGTCACATTCTCCCTAATAGAAAATTCAGTGACAACACATGTCAAACTTTAAACTGGTACTTGGTGGCCTATAGACAGGGTGTTTAGTTATAGCAAACAAAATCACAAAGTAAAGTGGATAAAGGAGTTGCATTTATATGAAGATTGAAATATAGGACGGACTAGAATGATAGTGGTCTGTAGGCAGCCGTATATATAGGATTGTTGGAATATAGGGTGGACTGGACCCTTGGTGGTATAAAAATGTTGAAAATAATGTGAAATTAAAATTATTTAGGGTGATTAAAAAACTGTTATATGATGTGGACATAAGCAAATCATATACAGGATGGTTGAAATATATGCTGGAGTTGAATTATATTTATACGGTGTGATTAAAAAATTATTTCTTTTATAGCCCATAAGAAGTTGCATAAAGTGTGGAGAGGAATTCATGTTACACAGGGCGATAACATAAAATGTTAAAAAGGAAATAATTTATCGAGTAGCCCACAAGGAGTTATATACTATGGTTGAAATATAGGACGGATTTGACTCCGAAAATATAGGATGGATTCTACTCCGTCCTATAGTTTACAGAAGGCAGCAAACAAATTTATGCTTGCCGTGGGCAGTCGTATGTACAGGCTGGTTGGTACATAGGTTGGAGTGGAAATATCTAGTTATACAGGGTTGCCAAAAAAAGTTGAAAAAAGGTTACATGGCGTAGTCCATAAGGCATAAATATATTTTGGGCTTATTAAGTCAACGCGTACTAGTACATTTTGTTCGTAAAGCTTTACCTGTCAATTTAAATGATAAAGTATCATTGTGTAATGTTGAGGCTTTCGATGTTACCTGGTTCTGTCTATTAAGGTTATACATACAAAATAAAAAATAAAGAATGAAAACTACCTGAGTTCAAATAAAACTAAAAAGTTGAAAATAAAATATTAAAAAATATATATAACCGACTTCTACCTATAACTAAAAAGCTAAAAATAATTATAACAAAATACAACTTTAGCAAATAAATAACACATTCAATGTTGTAAGGTACCTACCCAGGAAGTAAAAAATGTAAACATTAAAAGGTGCTCATTCTGTACAAATTAATTACCTACCAATCTAGTATATTTTTGAAGTCGATGCCAAGCAAATCTAAAATCCTTCATTGCGTACTTATCTACTAATTCATCAAACTTGATTGTTGCTTGGCACCGACTTCAAAAATATACTAGATTGGTAGGTAATTAATTTGTACAGAATGAGCACCTTTTAATGTTTACATTTTTTACTTCCTGGGTAGGTACCTTACAACATTGAATGTGTTATTTATTTGCTAAAGTTGTATTTTGTTATAATTATTTTTAGCTTTTTAGTTATTGGTAGAAGTCGGTTATATATTTTTTTAAATGTTTTTGAATTGTAATTACAAAAAAAGCACCAGTATAATTACCAAGATAAACAAGTGAGGGAAAAAACCTTAAATGTTTTTGCGAAAGATATTTGTGACTGTAAATGTAAGAAATCTATTATTAATAGTGGTTGCGTTATAAACTGACCATCAAATTTCGACTATATTTTATTCTTTAAAAGGAAGAATTGAAATAATATATATTTATGAGAAAGAAAAACGCAGAATTGCTCATGTTTTTGATCAGAGACATCCCGATAAGAGTATTGGGCATTAGTATGTGTTGGCTTTAGTTCATAAATTTCTCATGGTTAACTGATTAACAAATATTTCGGTCGGGTTTGTGCATAAAACGCTACGTCTAAATAAATTCATTCCCTACAAATTACAGCTTTTCAAAAGCTTGCTGAGGATGATTATTACAGAAGGTTCTGAGAATTAATGACTCAAAGAGCAAATGCAGACTCTATTTTTTTAATATATATTTTTCTGACAAAGCAGAATTTTTTAAATGGATGTGCCACTAAACATAATTGTAGATACTAGAACAACAACAACCAACATCCCCAGAAAATTAACTTATGGGCCCGAATTCTCGGAAATAAAATTATAGGTCCTTTATTCGTGAGAGAAAATTTAACTGCAGAATTGTATTCAGACTTATTTTTAGAAAATGTGATAAATACCCTTATAACCGAATCTTTAGAAAACGGAATAAATCAAGACAGAAGTTGCTATATGAAGAAAACCTATTTTTTTCAACAGAATGGAGCACCTCCACATTATGCCTTGCCTGTGCGAAATTGGCTTAATGAGACATTTCCCGGCCTAACGCCCCTTGGCATTTTGAACATTTAACTTAAGTACAAGGTAATTCTAACGCTAATACAATATTAATAATCTAAATACATAGAAAATAATAATTATTTTAATGTTAAAGGCTAAAAGGGCAATATTCTGTAAAAATAATCTGATTGTAACAAATGATGTCAAAAGGTGGTGTCAAAAGATTTGCAAAAAGAGACCTTTAAAACAAAGTATCACATGATACACCATTGTATTTAAACTTTTTGAAGTGATATTCATCCCCGCTTAGAGGTTGAGACTGCAGGGTGACCGATACGTGTAAAATGTGTCCCCTCGTAAATATAAATTAATGTGTTTTTTGTCTTTTTCTTTTAAAGATAATTTAGGTGGCTAGTTTTGAAATGAAAGCCCTGTACATTCTGCTCGCTCAGGGCATTGACTATCGCCTTCGATAATATAGTGTGGACCACTTTCTCGAAGTCCATGAGAGTAGTATTTGATAATCTGTAGTGAGTTAGTATTTGTTACTTTCAGTAAACACTTCATAGAATACCGAGAGGAGACTTATCGTGCTCTAACTGAAAATGCCTTTATTATGTGGTATGTGTCTGGTTTCTGTATATTGCGAAAATATTGGGGCGTTATTCCGTCGTTCCCTATTGTCTTGTCATTCTTTATGTTTTTGACCGCTGATTCCACTTCTTCCATGAGAACTTCTGGTGTTTTTTGTCTGTCATATTTATTTCTAGAGTCAGTGGCTTTATATGGGTATCCTTCTGTTTTTCGGATTTTTTCATGTGTTAAACTCATTACTTTTTCGATTTTCAGTTCCAAATTGTACTAGTTTCTTGTTGTAATTGTGTTTCCTTCTTGTGAGATATTTAAAAATAAAGGTATGACATGATACCCCTTTGTATTTAAACTTAAAGAAATTATATTCACCCTCGCTTAGGGGTTGAAACTGTAGGGTGACCGATACTTGTAAAATGCGTGCTCGTAAATATAAATAAACTTGTTTTTTTTTGTCTTTTTCTAAGAAAGAATTTGAAAGATAGCACTGTGTAATGGCAAAGCCAATTCACAAAAAAAAATAATCCAAGGGGTAACAGGCTATATACATACAAGATGTCCAAAAAAGGTAAATTGGTATGATCTCTAGGAAATAGAAAAGTAAATAGAGTTTACAAGGCCGTAGCCAGCGGAGGGTTCGGCGTTCAAAACAAAATTTGGGAATTGAAGATTTAATTTTAACCAATTAAAATGTTTCTTCATAAAAATGTATTATTTTATTCTATACATCTCTTATATACTGGAAGTATACTGAATAGAAAACTAATTTTCGCGGTCCTAATCAATCCACAATGTTAAAAATAAATAGCTAAAGTAATGACCCCTCTCCAAAAGATTTTCCTAGGTTGAGGGTTTGTTTAATAAATCCTTACGCCACTTATATTCCAGATTTAGAAGGTTAATCTTTAAAACTAAAAAATGCATATTGGCGAAAACTTCATCACATTACATTGTTAACAAACTTTGATAAGCAATTTTAATAACTGAAAGGCACATTTTTGTAAAGAAGCAATTTAAATTAATTCAATCAATGGCGTACAGTTTGATGGACGGCCCTCTTTTTCTTCCCTAACCGTGACACCACCAAATAAATCACAGTTTTAGATGGAACGAAAGGTTGTTACGAAATATACCTCCCGGCGCCCATACTAACTTTCAAAATAAATTCCCTCTCTGTTTGTTTTTCTTGGTGTCATTCTAAGTAATGGATATAAATTTCAGGTGAATTAAAATAATTCTCACTATTTTGTTACGACTCAAGTACTATTTCAAATTTATATTTTTAAATACATCATTTTTCACATATAGTTGACACAATTTAGAAAGATTATTTTTTTGGTTGCGCATAAAATGAATTTAAATAGATGGATATGACTATCAATGTACAACAAACTGAACTACTAAATAAAACATAATGAGGAATGTAATTCAAAATAATATATGCACTTTAGGGCGCAGTTTTGGGGGTAAGGGTACTCCTTACTGTCTTTGAACGAATTTGTTTACATCCACAAACAAATTCTATATGTCATTTACAGTCTGTCCTGTATTTAGAATTATTCTGTAAACCTTTTTTATTTCTACACATTTAATTGTACGTAGATTTTATGTCTCAGATGTAGACCACAAATTATATAAAATTCTAAAATAATATACGGAGTTTAGTTACTGTGAGTAACTACCATAACACCATTCAAATATTTTATGTGTGCTTCGACATTTCTTTATACTCTTCTTTCTTCATATATTTCAAAAATATTTCAGCATTTTAAATTAAATCAAATTTGTTTCTTTTCTATTTCTCTGACTTTATTGATATTTTTTTTTTGATTTTTATCTAAACCTGCCTCATTCATTAAATTATCTGTATTTAATAAATTTCGTTCCAGCTTTCTTCATATTGAATATTCTCTTCGAGGTGTCATTCCTTTGTACGCAAGACAATATGTATTATATATTATATATTATATATAATACATATTGTTTCTGGTCAGGCAATCTTCATCAGTTGCGCTTCCCACAATTAAATGTCCGCTCGAACACTTCTTTATGTATTTGATACATTTCGTTAAATTTGAAAATCCTAGATGTCGGTCTTACATCTCGCGTCTTCAAATTTCTTCATATTGGTGTTTTTTTTTGGGCTGCTTGAAAATATTTCGAATTTGGGTTTTGTGTTCCCGGTTTGAACTCTCCAACTAGCAAGCCGGAAGCCTTTCTATTTTTAAATTGTTTGTTCAATAATAAATGCATCAGCAACCAACCCATGCATTTTGCATTTTTTGCAAATAAAACAAAATAAACAATATTAAACTTTTTACCTTTATTATTTGTAAATTATTGAGTATATAGCAATGCTTCCAAAAGAAGATTTGTAAAAAAAATGAAAAACCTATAAAATTTATTTTTGTAAAGCATGATCGGAGCAATACCCACAGGGAAATGCTGGAATAACCATTAACATTAATAATATTTGAAAAATCCATAACTTAGGCAGTTTTCAAGCTGAAGCACAAATTATTCAGAAAATAATAACTTACGCCCTGTACTTTAAACACGGTACTTGTGGACTCTGTCAGATGAATGAGTGTTGCATAATAGGATTATAAACAATTTATGTTCATTGTATAAAATTAAGTTTGTAAAAACGCAAAGAGCATAAACTTAAACCATATTGTCAATAGCAACAAATCAGAAAGAATATAATCCATTATTGCAAACCTGCAACTCCCAGGGAATGATAAGAACAAAATAGTAATTATTGCGCAATATAAATTTGTGTGGATTCGATTTCATATAGAACAAGTTTGCCAAAAAATAATATGCCTAGAAAATATCAGAAATGAATTATCGGATAATTGTAATATACCTCTTCCTCATAATTATATTTATAGGATTAATTTAATCACCAAATATACAGGGTGAATTTTTTTTTGATGATCAGTATGGGGATCTCGGAAACTAGCGGAGATAGATCAATGGTTAAATTGGGAAAGATTTGCAGTTTTACTGGCCCAATTTAATGACACTTTCGGATTTTTGTAAAAAGTCATTACTTACTAGATATTTTGAAAAAAACGAAATTCTGTCGATTTAGTCAAATCCCTCTAGCTGCTTTGTTCTTGATTTTATAAAAAAGTGTAAATATCAAAATTGAAGGGAATTGTCTCCCAACTATGATTGTCATGTCCTCGTTTGAGTGACAGCTCTAGTTTTCGAGATATGAAACAAACTTATCTTTTTTTGAATGGAAACCATAGTTGGCTATGACTCAACGATATAATACTCCATATAGTTATTCATAAAAATAACGGAGTTATGGATGCTTTTCTCTCTTATTTTCACTTTTAACGTAGGTAGCCATGAAAAAGATTGTTTTCACTTTGACGTTTCCTCATTTGAGAGTAATTTCATTAGTAGTGCTGAACTCACAGTCGTATTGACAAGTTTTTATGATAAAATGGAATATTTTAACGAGAAAAACTGAATATGGTGGAATGTTAAATCATCTGCCACAAAAATTCAGTTCGTGCAGCTGAGGAATACTTCCATAAATATTTTAATCGTCGTCAACCTGCTCTATGTACATTTAAGAGGCTTTACGATAGTTTACGCAGATATGGATCTTTTACTAAACCACCAGAGGAACGTAATCAAATTAACGAAGCAGCTCAAATAAATGTTTTGGCAATGGTAAATAAAAATCCATCTACATCAACTCGGCAGAAGCTGGCATATCTCAACGAACTGTAGTTAAGGTACTGAAAGCTCACAAGTTCCATCCGTACAAACTTTCAGTTTCTCAAACTTTGCATGCTGGTGAAGAACATCGACGTATTTTGTTTTATACATGGTTTAGAGACATGTGCCTTGACAATCCACAGTTTCCATTAAAGGTGTTATGGTCAGATGAAACTAGATGTACTAACTGCGGTATGTTTACTAGACACAATAAGCATATCTGGGCTAAAGAAAACCATTTCTATGTAGAACAAAGACGACCCCAGATAAATTTGGTTTTAATGTTTGGTATGGAATCATAGGGTCTACTATTCTGGGGCCTTTTATCTATGACGAATCACTTACTGGGGAGCGCTACTTGCATTTCTTGCAATACACTTTTCAAGACATGTTGCATAATTTGAATTTGAGAACTCGTTTAGAAATTGAGTGGTTCCAACATGATGGAGCACCTACTCATAACTCGTTATTAGTAAGACAACACTTAGATAATGTCTATCAAAACTTTTGGATAGGAAGAAATGGCCCACGCGAATGGCCACCCCGAATGGCTATTTATGGGGTGCGCTAACAAACAAATTATACAAAAGAAAGTATGAGACAGTTGGTGACCTAAGGGAGGCGGTATTACAAGCAATTGAAGAAATTGATAGGCGGTCTGTGAGGAAAGTGGTAATGTCAATCTTAAAAAGATGCAATTTTTGTCTAAATAACAATGGTGGACTTTTTGAACATAAATTGTAACCATTATTATGTACTTTAATTTCTAAGTTTTTAGTAAGTACCTACTTATTTAGTTTTTTCGTTATATCTGATATACCTAATAATAAAATCGTTCGTTTTTTGGAATAGTTATTATTAAATCAATCTATTTCATGGCTAACTACGTTGAAAGTGAAAATAAGAGAGAAAAGCATCCATAACTCGTTATTTTTATGAAAAACTATATCGAGTATTATATCGTTGAAAAGCTCTAAAAATGTCCGATTTTTTGAGGTCATAGCCAACTATGGTTTCCATTCAAAAAAGATAAGTTTGTGTCATATCTCGAAAACGAGAGCTGTCACGCAAACGAGGACATGACAATCATATTCGGGATACAATTCCCTTCAATTTTGATATTTACACTTTTTTATAAAGTCAAAAACAAAATAGCTAGAGGGATTTGACTAAATCGACAGAATTTCGTTTTTTCACAATATCTAGTAAGCCATGACTTTTTACAACAATCCGAAAATGTCATTAAATTGGGCCAGTAAAATTGCAAATCTTTCCCAATTTAACCATTGCTCTAACTCCGCTAGTTTCCGAAATCCCCATACTGATCATCAAAAAAACCTTACCCTGTATATATACAGGGTATACCATCTCAAACGAGTCACCTTGAATATCTTGGTTATTTTCAAAACTATTGCAATAAGATAAAACAGGTCGATCTGTGTTTCGAGGGGGAAATTTTTTGAGGGGAATTAAGGCTTGCGCTAGTTATGAGTACGAGAAACCCCACAGAGACGCTCATGTCAGCACATGGACCGAATGTTATAAATAAGAGTGCATTTGTACTGTATAATGCTTTTGCAATTCAACTTTTGAACGGTTCACTTCAAGTTAAATAAAGTTTGGTATATTTTTGAATTTCACTTTTTTAAAAATATTGTTTTTGTTTTCGAACCCAAAACTGACGCAGTCAGTAGGATTGTACTGAACGGTATTTTTGAGGGAAAATCAGAAAATTCAACCGGTCCGTTTCAACGGTTTGTCAGTACAAAATAGTGAAAAAAATTCAAAAAGTTGCCGCCAGAAGTGCAATCGCCGTTAACTTCGGTTATAAATCCAAGTCCAGGGAGGAATCCTATTGGCAGCTGTTGGAAGAGGACAAAATCGCCAAATCCACCAGACCTAGAATAAGAAGACCAGGGAAACCGAGACAGCATCGCTCAAACTCCTATTGGTATTAGGCTAAGAAGAATGAAAATCTTCGTCATTTTACTGTAAGTTTTGTTCAATTTCCATTCATCCTCATTATACATTTTCCACATATTCATAATTTTCACTTTTATTATTATTTTTATTATTTTTTTATCAATATTTACCCATATTAGGTATTAATATTTACATTTTGATATAAATATATACATATAGTGTTTTATTTTTATTTTTTACTATTATTATTGCTAAAAATTTTATTTTATAAAAATGACTTCTGAAAATACCACACCAATTAGAGCACCTGTTTTAAATCCACCTCAGACAAATTACCAACTTTTAAAATTATATATAGACGTTATCCCAAATTATGATGGTAATCCTCATACTTTAAATATATTTTTTGATAGCTGCGAATCTTTAATTCAGAATTTCTCAAACGCAAATAACGTTGCACTTAATAATTTTATTCTGCGAGCAATAATTGGCAAATTAACAGGTAGAGCTCAAATTTTAGTAGGTTGTAGAATAGAATTAAGAACTTGGCAGGAAATTAAAGATACTCTTAGCTTGTGTTTTGGTGATCAAAGAAATATTGACTGTTTAGTGCAGGATTTGATAACTTTGCAACCAAACAAAAACGAAACACCTTATAATTTCGGTATGAGATGCCAAGATGCACGTAGCCTCATAATTACAAAATTAAATACCTTGAATTTGTCCGTTAATGAAAAAGTTTTAAAAATGCAAAATTATGACGATATTGCCTTAAAAACATTCATTCGTGGCCTTTCTGGTCCCATTCAAAATAATGTACGTTTAAGAAACCCAGATAGCTTGGAGAAAGCCATGTCTTTAGTTATTGAGGAAGAAAATTTTCTTTATAGTCAAAACAGGTCCAACACACTTAACACACATTCATTCAAACCACCTCAACGAATGACGCCTTTTACTCCTCAAAATTATATAAATCCACTCGCAAGACCACCACAATTATTTCAGCGTCCTTTAAACCCAAATTTTAATATTGCACCCCCACAACAAAATTATCGAACACAATTTCCAATTCCTCAAAGGCCCATGTCTCAACAAAACTTTCAAAGACCAATGATACCACCTAACATGCAAAGACCAATGTTCCAACAAAACTTTCAAAGACCCAATAATTTCTGGAGACCATACCCAAAATTAGTTTCCCCAGGAAACTCACAGAATCAATTTAGACCTTTCAATAAATTTCAACCTCCTATAAATCCAAACCAATATCAAAAACCAGAACCAATGGATACATCGTCATGTAACATTTTTCACAAAAATCATATAAATTTTTATGACTACCCAATCTATCCCGAATATTATAATAATTCAGATTATTATGAAAATTATTTTTACGACGACACTGACTACTATTATGACGAACAATACGACGAACCGTATTGCAGTTATAATCATGATTATTCCACACATTCCGAAGCAGATAAAGTACCAGACGAAACAGTTTCAAATTTCAATGGCGACATTGATAACAATTGCAATTCTATACCGAGAACTACAAACGAAGACGCAAATTTTTTGAAGGCCGGTACTCACAAGACAAAGACGTGATATATTTAAACTTAGTAAAAGCAAATTTACCACACATATTTATTCCCGAACTAAACGCAAATTTTCTAATTGATACAGGTAGTACGAGAAGTTTGATTGATCCAAAATTAGCATACAAATTTTATAAAAATTTCATTTTCAAAGAAGAATTTCATATTCAAACAGCTCACGATATTTCCTATCACAATGAAGTAATGATTATCCCCTTATTTCAAATTTTTAATGTTCAAGAATTTCACAAATTTTATCTATTTAATTTTAGCGATAAATATGATGGTTTAATAGGAATGGATTTATTAAAACAACTTAAAGCTTCAGTAAATGTTAACAATAAAATTCTAACTACTCCTTATACTAATATCCCCATAATATATGAAACTGAAGAAGACACGAAACTTAAGACTCAACTTCAAAATAATATCTACACTTTAACCATTCCCGCTAGAACATCCCAAGTTGTAAAATTACCCGTCAGTCAAGAAAATGGCATCGGTTTATTAGATTATATCAAATTTGATAATCAAGTCGAATCCCCAAAATCCATTGTTAATATAAAAAATTATTTGGCCTACACAATTATTACCAATTCAAAAACCACCCCTGCAAATGTTCAAATTAATCAACCTTTTGACGTTGAACTTCTTAATATCTCAGAACTTAACTTTATCGAAAAAATGGAAACTGACGAAAACGAATTCGACAGACAACAAGACAATACTTTAAAAGCTAATTTAAAAAATCTTAGACTTGAACACTGCAACCCCGAAGAAAAAGAAGCCATACGAAAACTATGTTTAGAATACAGAGACATATTTTACTGTGACAAAGTACCACTGACTTTTACTAATGCTATTAGACACAAAATTAAATTGACAGATGAAACACCCATTTTTACTAAATCCTATAGGTACCCGGAAATTCATAAATCGGAAGTAAAAAATCAAATACAAAAAATGCTTGATCAAGGAATAATACAAGAGTCAAATTCCCCTTGGAGTAGTCCTATATGGATCGTTCCAAAGAAGTTAGATGCTTCTGGGAAAAGAAAATGGCGTTTGGTAATTGACTTTAGAAAACTTAACGATAGAACTATTGACGATAAATACCCTTTACCTAATATAAACGACATACTTGACAAATTAGGTAAGAGCCAATATTTTAGCACAATTGATTTAGCTAGCGGATTTCACCAAATAGAGATGGACCCAGAAGACATACAAAAAAACAGCTTTTTCGACAGAACAAGGACACTGGGAATTTAAAAGAATGCCGTTTGGGCTTAAGAATGCACCATCCACATTCCAACGAGTGATGGATAACATACTCCGCGGTTTACAAAACGAAACTTGCTTAACATACTTAGATGACATTGTTATATACAGTACATCTCTTCAAGAACATATACAAAGACTTAAAGCAGTATTTGACAGACTTAGACAAGCAAACTTTAAAGTACAATTAGACAAATCAGAATTTTTACGAAAAGAATGTGCATATTTAGGACATATTATCACACCACAGGGAGTCAAACCTAACCCCGACAAAATAGATGCAGTCAAAAAATTTCCTATACCTAAAACTCCTAAAGAAATTAAAAGCTTTTTAGGACTAGTCGGCTACTACCGTAAATTTATTAAAGACTTTGCCAAGATAACAAAACCACTAACTCAATGCTTAAGAAAAAATTGTAAAATAATTCATGATCAAAATTTCATTTCAGCATTTAATACTTGTAAACAATTATTAGTCAATGCCCCGATTTTACAATACCCAGATTTTTCTAAAGAATTTATCTTGACTACAGATGCGTCAAATGTAGCTTTAGGAGCCGTTCTTTCCCAAGGAACAATAGGTTCAGACAAACCAGTTGCTTTTATTTCGAGAACTTTAAATGAAACCGAACAAAAATATAGCACCATAGAAAAAGAACTGTTGGCCATAGTATGGAGTTGTAAATCCCTAAAATGTTATTTATACGGCAGAAAGTTTACTATTATTTGCGACCACCTTCCTCTAATTTGGCTCTATAATATGAAAAATCCAAATTCTAAAATATTACGATGGAGAGTCCATCTTGAAGAATTTAACTTTAAGATAATTCATAAAAAGGGTAAAATAAATACTAACGCTGACGCACTTTCACGAATCGAACTTAACGTAATAAATAAAGACGACGAATCTGTCATAAACAATCCCGGAGACATCAATAATGAAACTTTAGAATACTTAAGATCTTTAGCAGAAAACCCATTGCAAACTGAAGATCCCACACAAGAGGAAAACAATCCTGACCCCCAAAACATTGACCCTGATGACGATAATGACGAAACTCAACATTCTACACAAAATGAAACAACAAATTCTGGAATCAAAATTATAGAAGATATTATTAACAACAAAAATAATCAAATTATTGTTATACCCCAACCCTATAATAAAATTGATATCACATTCGAGAACTACGAACACCAAAAAATAACTATTGTGAAAATCTCAGAAGAAAATAATGAAAAACTCATTCTCAACTTTTTGAAAGAACACACAACTTCAAATAAAAAATACTATCTTTACTTTCGAACATTCTCCTTGAATGAAAACTTCAACAAGATATTTTTAAAATACTTTTCCGAAAACGGTCCCGAACTTATCAGATGTACTAAACAAATAAATACTGTAACAGATAAAGAAGAACAAATTTCCCTAATTAAAAATTATCATGAAGGTAAAACCAACCATAGAGGAATTGCCGAAACCCTCGATCAACTGAAAAGAAATTATTTCTGGCTTCATATGAAAAACACGGTCACAAATTTTATTAATGTCTGCGAAATTTGTCAAAGGGCAAAATATGCTAGGAAAAACCCGTACATACCCTTAATGTTAACCGAAACCCCTTGTAAGCCTTTTGAACTCGTTCATATTGATGTGTTTACATATGATAATAAACATTACCTGACTTTGGTAGATGCTTTTACAAAATTTGCCCAGGCAATTCAAATTGCTGGAAAAACAGCCATCAATATTAGTAACGCCCTATTTAAATATTTTTCTTCATTCGGTGTCCCAAGCAAAATAATAATTGATAATGGTACGGAATTTAACAATGAAACTGTAAAACAAATTTTAAAGCTTCACAAAGTCAATATTCATTTTACGACCCCGAGTCATCACGAATCAAATAGTATAGTGGAAAGATTCCATTCCACAATAATCGAACATTTCCGAATTCTAAAAGAAAGTTACCCTGACGAAAATGACAATTTAATGGACTATGCTATTTTAGGATATAATAATACTATACATAGTGCTACAAAGTTCACACCCTTCGAACTGACGTTCGGACATACAACTTCTAGAAACCCAAATGAAATTTTTCTTCCTGAAACCTTTTTTAGCGATTACGTAGAAAACCACAAAAATAAATTGAAACAAGTCTATCATGACGTAACTGAAAAATTAAATCAAAATAAACAAAATTTAATCTCGAAACGTAACAAAGACGGTGACACTAACGAAAATTTCAAAGTAAATCAAATAGTATATAAACGAAACCCAAAATCGAGGAACAAGAAAAGCAACAAATTTCTTGGTCCCTATAAGATAACAAAAATCCTTGACAGAAACCGTGTTGAACCAATACACGAAAATATTTTACTTTTCGAAAAAATTTTGGAAATTAAAAGTTATAGTAAACTTAATAAAATCATATTTGTGATAGAAGTCCCAATAGTAGAAAGTGAAAGTTATGATTATTTTCACATGTATCCTTTGCCAGTATTTCACAATACCTCATTTCAAACTATCGTACCAAATTCCGAGTTCCTTATCCTTAATGAACAAAACTACATGCTTTTTAACGAAGGGTGCCAAGAAACTACCCCCGACGAATTCCTATGCCATAGTAAAAATCCCATGAAAATTAAAAGTAATGCTCCATGTGAAATTCAATTACTAAAGTTTTCAAAAAACTTATCAAGTTGTCACCCTATACCTGTCGATGTGCCGAATCCATATATTCAAAAATTAGAAAATGACCGTTGGATAGTTGTTGTAACCGAAGAGACTATAGCAAAAAGAAAATGTCAAGATTCCAAAGACAGCATTCCCATCCAAGGGACATTCATTGTGGAAGCCCACTACGATTGTGAAGTGGAAATTAGTGATGTAAAATTAAAAACATTCAAAAACTCTTTTGGAAATTCTCAAAAATTAGAACTTCCCGAGATGAATTATAAGCATTCTGTAATAAATTCAGTAAATGAAATAAAACCCATTAAACTTAATAACATAAATTTGAAAGACTTGAACATAATAGAAAAATCATTAAAAATTCAAAAACAAGAAATGGAAAACATAAAACCTTTAATTATTCATAATAATCTTAGTATTTGGACAATTTTAATTTATCTCCTCATAGTAATGTTTCTGATTTATTATTGCCTTAAGCTTTTTAAAACGTATATGAAGAATAGAGGTCAAATCAAGAAAGAAGAGGCAGAACAACCTCAAGAAGTTTTTGCGGCAAACCCCACAACTTCATTCTAAGGGTGGAGGAGTTATGAGTACGAGAAACCCCACAGAGACGCTCATGTCAGCACATGGACGGAATGTTATAATAAGAGTGCATTTGTACTGTATAATGCTTTTGCAATTCAACTTTTGAACGGTTCACTTCAAGTTAAATAAAGTTTGGTATATTTTTGAATTTCACTTTTTTAAAAATATTGTTTTTGTTTTCGAACCCAAAACTCGCTCATTCAACATAAACAAGCCAGTTCAATGATCTTGAGATTTGATATAAGGAAAATAGGTGGTGTCGTATATCATTTGAAAGCCCTTTTTACGGACTATAGCGTCATAATAAAAAATTTTATTGCAATTTCTGTACATCTAACAGAAAACCTAACAGACCTAGTAGTAAAACCGGATTATTAAATTAAAAGTTTTTACTGCATGGAAAAATATTAAAAAGGAGTTCTGGTATAGTACGCTCTTAAACCATCATGTTTCACTGCCGCACCCTGTAATAACACACAATACAAGAAAAACATTAAATGAAAACATTCATTTATTTTACGTTAGTTTTTACTGATGTTTACAGCAAGTTTGTTTATCTGTTCTGCCTTTTATTCGATCATTTGAAGCATTGTACATTTATCTGTCAAGTTCTTACTTTACTGATTTGTTGAAAATTTAAAAGATAATTATGGTATACACATTGCAAGAGCGTGTTGAGCTGGCAAGTCTTCATTACCAAAATAAAAATTGTGCTCGATCTGCTGCAAGTGTTATTAACCAAAACCATCCCGGACGTAACATTCGTCATAAATACGTATTGGAGTTGATTTTAAAATTTGTTGAGACGGGCTCAGTAATGAATAAAAAAGAGGTCCCATTGGAATTGTAAATGATGAAGGGGTACCTGTGGCTACATTGGGCCATGTCCAACTTATACCAAACACGCAGCCTGTCCAGCAAATCTCTGCAGCTTCCGGTATTGGCAAAACTAATGTTTTTAGAATTTTGCATAAGTACAAAATTAAATTACTTCATGAATTGAATGAGGATGATTGGGATCGAAGGCAACAGTTTTGCGAAATTATGACCCACCGTATGATCGAAAACCCGAATTTCTTGTACAATGTTTGCTTTTCGGATGAGTGCACTATTTCACTTCATGGGGAGGTTAACCGACATAACTGTAGATTTTCGAGCAATACAAATCCTCATTTGTTTCGAGAAGCTCATAGTCAACATCCGGTAAAACTAAACGGTCTGGTAATTTAAATGGTGAAATTTATCACAATATATTGGAAAATGAAATTAATGCATTGATAATAGAAAAATCAGAAAATGATCCTCTACTACGTGAAGAGCAATTGCATTTCCAACAAGATGGAGCTCCTCCTCACTACGCCGCACCAGTTCGTCAATACCTCTATTTGGAATACCCTGGTCGCTGGATTGGAAGAAGAGGTCTATAGAATGGCCTGCCCGATCACCTGATCTGAACCCTTTGGATTTTTTTTTGTGGGGACATGTTAAATCAAAAAATTTTATGAATCAACCTGAGAATTTGGACGAACAACACCGACGAATTATAGCGGAGTGTCAGATAATACCGACTATGCTGAAACATGTCAGAGTTGTACTACTGTATGGAAGTCAATAAAGATACTTTGAACATTTGGTTTAGAGGCATTGTATTGTAGTGTAAACTAGTTTTTTTAATACAATTTTATTATTACATGTACAGAAATTGCAATAAAAAATTTATTATGACGGTGCAGTCCGTACAAACGGCTTTCATATGATATACGACAACACCTATTTTCCCTAGCTCACATCTCAAGGTCATTGAACTGGCTTATGTTGAATGCGCGCAAGCACTAATTCTCCTCAAAAAATGTCCCCCGTCGAAACAAAAATCGACTTGTTAGGGTTCCGTATATATAATATACGGATACCCTTATAATATCACTTCGGATTTCTGCCTGTCACGTCACAGCAATTTTCTCCTAAACTACTGGACGGAAGAGGTTGAAATTTGGTATCAATGTATAGCTTGGTGACCCGATCAAGAAGAAATTTTGATTTTAGGGCTACTTTTGGGGTGATCTACGAAACTACTAAGCCTAAAATTTTGAAAAAAATAGAAAATATAGAACGTTGCCAGAACTTTACAGGAAAAATAAGAATAAACTATTAGCATTAATTTTGGGGGGCAAATTATAGAATTAAATGAAAATTTAAAATTTATTAAAACGCATTATGTAATACATCAAATGAAAGGTCCTATTCTGAGGAATACAAATATATTTTTTCATATTAAAAAAAATTAATTTAAAAGTTATTAACGAAAATATACCAAAATTTACCCATTCCCCCCCTTATTTCCGAAACTATAAAACGTAAAGTTTTGAAAAAAATTAGAGGTATAGAGTCTGACCTGAAGTTTACTGAAAAAATAAGGAGAAACCTCTACTTTTAATTTTGGGGGCAAATTACAGAATTAAATGGAAAATATAAAGTTAAAATTATTTCTAACGCATCATGTTATATATCAAATGAAAGGGCTCATTATGACGAAAACAAATATATTTTTTTCATATTTTCAAAATAAATTAATTAAAAGATATTAACAAAAATATAAAACAAATTACCAAAAAAAATAGTGGTATAGCGCCTCACCTGAAATTTACTGGAAAAATAAGGAGAAACCCCTAATATTCATTTTGGGGGGCAAATTATAGAATTAACTAGAAAATAAACTTGTTTCTAACGGATCATGCGATATATCAAATCACAGGGTTCATTATGACCAATGCAAATATATATTTTTTAAATAAATATTTTAAAATATATTAAAAAAATATTTAAAAAATTACCCATTCCCCCCTTTATTTCCCAAACTATAAGACCTAAATTTTTTTGTTTACATGAAAAATACCAAGAAATCCCTATTATTAATATTGGGGGCCAAATTATAGAATTAAACGGAAAATAAAAAATATTTTTTAACGCATCATGCAATATATCAAATGAAGAGGCTCATTATGAGGAATACAAATATATATTTTTCATATTTTTTAAATTAATTGTTTACATGATATTAACATAAAGATATAAACAAATTCTCATTTCTCGCTTTATTTCTAAAACCATACTACCCAAAATTTTGAAAATAATTAGGGGTACTGGGGCTCACTTGAAATTTATAAGAAAAATTATTTTGAAAGCTCCATAGTAATTTTAGGCACAAATTATACAATTAAATTGAAAATAAAAATTCAATTTTCAAATACAACATGTCATATATCAAATAAAAGGCTCATTATGTGAATTATAAATATATCATATTTTTAAATCATTTGTTTAAAAATATTAAACATCCCATTTTAAAAACGACACTATTTATATTTTGAAAAATATATTTTATTTGTATTTTTAAATAATTTGAATAACAGATTTAATAATTTATCATTTAAAACTTGACCTATTTTGCCCTTTATCTTCCAATCTATAGAGCCTCAAGATTCAGACAGTAGATTATAAAAGGCTTCCCTGAAAGTTTATTAGTAAAATAAAACTCTAATGTTAATTTTTGTGGGCCAAATTAGAAAACTAAATACATATGTATTCTTATAAAAATCAAGCGAATCTTGAGGGTGGTACGGAACCCTTAGTATGCGAGTCCAACTTGCACTTGACCAAATTATTTTTACTTATTGCAATAGTTTTGAAAATAACCAAAGGTTTTTTTTAATGGAACCCCTATTTTTGACACCGTTTTCGGGAAGAGCGGAAAATTTTACGTCAGAAGTGATATTAATACAATTTTTTGTGACCTTCAAAAGTTTATTTCAAGGTCAAAAGCTTGAAACTCTGAAATGGCTGTTCTTAACATTTTTCCGACTAAATAAAATGACACAGGCACCTGAGTGATAATTATCGCATCACAGTAATAAAGAAAATATATTTTGAAATAAATTTTCTTGTTTTCTGGATTAATCATTAAAGAAGTTTTTAGGATATGTAATAATTACTGGTGATTTCGTTTATTTCGTTTAATGCTTGCGCTAATAAGGTGTTAAATACCTCATTAGAGGCGTAAAAGCAGAGAATAATTTCTGTACACTTAGTAACAAAAATATTAGTAAAATGTAACAATCTATAGTTTAACATATTTCTTACATCAAGGTTATATTCTCACAAAAAATTGTATCTATATCACCTGAGACGAAATTTCCCGCCCTTCCCGAATTCGGTATCAGAAACACGGGTTGTTATTTAACAAAATACTCCGGCCTTCAAATGACAATGAAAATGAAGTTCAAATTCAAAATGAATTGCCTTGAACACGTTTTGTATGAGCTCATTTTTTATACCATGGTTAGGAACGAAACGATTGAGGTGCATAGATTAAAATGGCCCACTCCGTATATATATATATGTATATAAATATTGAATTGGAAATAAACATATACCAAAAATAAAAATCAAATCAATAATAATATCTAGATGAATGAAATAGTATATTAAAAGATAGTGAATAATGCATTGGCACATAAAACCAATATTAGAGGCAATAGAAATTTTGTAATGGTGATTCAAGCAATATAAAAGATATATGACAAACCAATTGCAATTTAAAGATCAATACACGAGTAGAAATGATTAGCTTATTATATATTAAATATGTGTGGATTAGTATCACTTCAGTAATGTGGTGGTTGAACATTGCATAAATTCTATCCGTCCAAATCATTTTGTGCAAAAAATGTTCGTCTTTCTGAATTTTGATTAACATGAATTCGAAAAATCATTCCGTCTTTGAGCGTCACCTGCTCTTAAATTCTTAACTAATGAGAATGAAAATGGATGCTTCTTATGTTTTTTCAGAATATTGTTACGAAATTCACCCAAAGCCGACCCTATTTCATTTCAGTACGACAACAAACGCTTTGCGATAAAAAATGGTTCTCGAAAAAACTCGGCACCTGTAGGAGTGATGATGATTTTTACGAGAATTTTCTATGCTGGGCTTATAAAGGAAGCAAGCGACGATGGAGAGTTCAGATATACCGCGACGACTAGCGTATATGGGAATATTATTGTGATATTTGAATCAGCTGTTTTAATGAAAATGAAGTTCTAGAAAAGTGAAAGTGAATATTAATTTTATAATTTTAAATTGAACCCACGGACTTTACAACAAATTTGGTGTCAGAAGTGGGATAGGACGGCCCCCAAGCCTGTGTTGCTGGCGTCGGTGACTGAGATGAAATTGCCGGACTGTGTAGGAAAGGCTAGGATTGGGCTGGAACATAGCGCTGCCTTCAGTCGTCTGAATGATGTTTCGCAATCCTGATTCCAATGGAAGGTCTCTTTCTCAGTGGTCTGCCGATGTAGAGGGGCGGCGATAGAGGAAATTTCCTCAACAAAACGCCGGTAGTATGCACAGAGGCCCAAGAAGCTTCGGAGTTCATGCTTGTCTCTTGGGACTGGCCAATCACGGATGGCTTCTATCTTGTCTTCGTTGGTGCGGATTCCTGAATCGGACACTGCGTGGCCCAAAAACTCTACTTCTTTTTGGAACAAGGAACACTTCTTCGGATTGAGTCTCAGGTTGGCGTTATTAATTCTGGAGAATACTTCGCCCAGGTTCTTCAGATGGTCGTCGAAAGTCTGACCCATGACTAGAATGTCGTCGAAATATACTAAACACGTTCTCCACGTTAACCCGCTTAGTACATACACCATTAGCCTCTCAAATGTAGCGGGTGCATTACATAACCCAAAGGGCATGACCGTGAACTGAAACAGCCCTTTACTGGTGGAGAACGCTGTCTTCTCTCTGTCGTTTTCGTGTAGACCAACCTGCCAATATCCACTTTTTAGGTCTAGTGTGGAGAACCAACGGGAGCCTGCTAGTGTGGTCAAAGTGTCATCGATTCGGGGTAGTGGATAGCTGTCTTTCTTCGTGATGTCATTCAGCTTTCTGTAATCCACACGAAATCGGGTGGTTCCATCCTTCTTTTTAACTAGCACGACGGGAGCAGAGCATGAGCTGATGGATGGCTCAATAATTCCATTTTGTAACATGGACTCGATATTTTCCTCGACTGCCTGTTGTTGCCCCAATAGTAGTCGTCTAGGTGGTATTCTGACGGGATGAGCCTTTCCGGTATCTATTCGATGCTGGATGATTTTGGTGAGACCGGTGGTTCCATCTTGACTGTTAAAAATTTGCCAGAGCTTTGTGTTACATTGTTTGGCTTTCTTCTGGTTCTCTGGTGTCAGGTGTGTCAAATGGTCAGCAAACTGTTGTAGGAACTCTTTACTGGGCCCTGTCTCCTTCACCGACGTCTGGTACTCTTCTTCGCAATTGATGATGGTCTCTACTGGCTCGAAACAAGCTATCTCTTGACCATTGGCAATTCTAATGTCGTTGTTGGACAAATTCAGGACTCTGATTGGTATATCAGGTCCGGTTTTGACTATAACCCGTCCAACTAAGTAGTCATGAGCTGAGTGTACGGGCTCCACCATTCCAACCCAGCTCCCAGGTTTGCTGTCTAACTGCCCATGAATAATCTGTTCCGTTCGACCGGGAATTCTAGCTGAAGACTTTGCCACAATTTTTATGGGGGTGACTGATGTGTTGACGGGCCGTGTCAATACAAATTCCTTATTTAGGAACCGAAGAACATCATATTTATCAGGCGATACCGAAACCGTTTTAGCTAAAGCCATAAGGTTAATTCAGGCCTTGTCGACGTTTTGAGTTCGAACGGTTGGTTGTCACCGGCTGTGACTGCCATGGAGTTGGCTCAGATGGTCACGCAAGCTATGTGGAGCAAGGATTCGTACTTGAAACAATTACCTCACTTTACTAACGACATTATCAAGAGGTGTACCGAAAAGGACGTGGAAACCGTATTCGATGAAATGAAACAGGGTCGGCTTTGGATGAATTTCGTAACAATATTCAGAAAACTCATCATGGGTATTCCCACCTCTCTTTCTGCATCTAGTGAGGAATTCTCTAAATATGCTCTTAAACATGCGAAGACTTAACTTAATTCACTTTATTATCTACGACAGGTTTCCTTTTTTCTTGCTTTTTCACAAACTACTTCTGTTTTGCAATTGTCAAAAACCCCATTAGCGTATCGTAAATGGGTATCGAGTATCGCACACGGAACTTAGTTTCTAAATCCTAAACGGGACATGATAAATGCTTTCCATATAATTATGCTTAGAACACCAAATTAGTAGCAAATATTGTTTGTTAACACTTCAGCATTTGTTTTTTGTCTATTCTTTCAAAAAAGCCTAGTGATAATTCAATTATCTCTAATATACACTCGGAAATTTTAGTATTTACAACAACCGCTAGGTTGCCATTTGAAAAAAAATTTAGTTACACTATTTCCGAGATAGCCGAATTCGGGGCTAATTTCCATACACTCCGTATATTCTTTTGAATTTCTTTTATTGAGGAAAATTCTGGTAATTTTTTACCTGGCCCTCTTTGTTTCCAAAAAAGTATTTTTTTTAGAAGGCTGCATCTGTCAAAATTTTCAATAAGTTGAAATAATTTTCAACTGGAACTCTTCAAACATATGATATTTTTAATAAAGTTTTATTTAAATTCATTGTAGATTCTAAAAATGCTAAAAAAAAACATTAAAAAAACAAAGTTTGGGTTCTACCGGAAGTGGTACATAACTGAAACTGAAACCAGCTCCTCGAAAACCCCCTGTATACTAATTTTCAGATTAATACTTCCAGTAGTTTCTCATATACATATCGACCATAACTTAAAAACCATAAGTCATCGGACTTTGCGGCCATAAAGACATTTGTTCATTTCGTTGAAATCTACAAAATATGAAAATTTCAGCTAAATCCACCGGGCACCACTTTCCATAAGGAATGTGCGGGGTCATTTCTTATAACGTAAAACACTACTGGGTTCTTTATTATAATAATTATTAAGCAATTTTGCATTTTTATTTGAAAATAAAAAAAAAACAATTTTTCATATTTTTTCTATTGAACTGTAGTAGAGCAGTCCTTAACCTCACAGTTTTATAAAAGTGTAAAAATTCAAATTTGGGTCAATTGCTTTGGTTACAGATAAACATGGTATCTTTTCCAGGTCTTAGCAAGGATTAATATTGTCTGTTAGACTTGTTTTGCTTATAGATCGTCAGCTGGTGATGATTTCTTTCTTCTTCCTCGAAGGGGGTTGAAAATTGTTTTATTGTTTAATACAATGAAGCGAGATTTATGAGGGAACATTTTTTTTTTCATTTTCCGAAAACGTTGACGAAAGACTTCTATGATGCAGCCATGTATTAAACTACGATAACATATGCCCCGATTATTTTCATGCTTCTGTCAAACGCATGAAGGAAAGTTGATGTATAAAGTAGTCCACTAAATATGACCAAAGGTTTGCAAGTGGCCAAGTAAAATTAAGGACAGGAATCGTTCCTTAATCTTACTTGGCTATTCGAAAAGTTTATCTTAGTTTTTTTGTGGGCTACTTTAGATAGCATCGTTTTTTTTCCTTACAGGGTCACGTGCTTATATCAACACTTATGTCTATCGTATTTTAATACTTAGGTGGATCATAGAATTCATTTGGTCAACAGAGAAGAAACATGATAGAGGCGAAAAAATCGGAGCAAAACATCTTGTTTTCGGAAAATGAAACTCGAGTTTTTCCATTGTTAGCCACACGGATTCCTGGCAAATTTAGCTACATTATGTTCAACAATAAACCAATTTTCAACCCGCTTCGAGGGACAAGCGAGAACAAGGTGGATCAAAATTTGACAGTGTATGAGCATAAAGAGACTAACAGGCAATATTAATCTTTGCTAAGATCGGGAAAACATACTATGTTTACCTGCACGATTGCACAGAATTTGCATTTTAACACTTTCATAAAACTGTTAGGTTAAGGTCTGCTCTGCTGCAGTTCAATAGAAAAAATATGAAAATTATTATTTTAAAATAAAAATGTCAAATGTACTTAATAAATAATTAATATAATAAACAACCAAGCACTGTAATACGTTATAAGAAATTTAATATTTTACCAATAAATGAATTAGGTTATCCACAAAATATCTGGACAAGAAAAGTTTCATTTTCTTTTTGCGTTTACGCAAAGACAATTAAGAATGCATTTGTTTTAGATGAATTGTAGACACAAAAAGAAACCGAAAAATAATAATTTTCATGAACACGAGACTATCACAGTTTTTGGTACTCCCATTTTTCGTTTAATACGATAATTTTGGTGCCTAAACTCCTCCGAACCTCTACAACATCTTAAACTGAATCTTTTTACTCTATTTTACTGATCTATACTTAGCAAAAAAAAACCTTATTAGTATCTAAATGAGTCAGAATAAGCCCTCACGTTAGCTCCCAAAGGATGAATTATTTTTAAAATATACGCCAAGTATAAAGGCTCGATATTGTAAACAAAAAAAAACATATCTGACCAGTTGAGAGAAAAATCAATAATCGGACATGTCCACAAATGCATACGAAAATTGCCAAAAACCCAATCTTTGAAATTTAGCTAAAATTTAAAGAGCCGCCCGCACCTCCGGTGATTTTTAATCGATTTGGATTTACCTAATCAAAAATAAAAAATCTGTTGACATAGTTCAGAGAAAAAAATATTGACAATTAAAGTCATATTTTTTTATCTAAATCTATTACAAAATTATGGAAAAATGCAAGAAATTTAAAACAAAACAAGATTATAGTTCTTCTTTTAATTGCTCATAAAAAAAATGTCATTCTTGTTTTATACATTATAAAATATTATTATAGTCTCATCTTGGCAAGCGAATCAATATCAGCCAAAATTAGCTAAGAAATACCTGTTTTTACGGTTTAAAAGCTCGTAGAGAATGAAAAAAATATTTTAAAGACTCAAACTTTCAGGAAGCTTTATTTTTACAGAGTATATGAACATATTTTTGACAAAAAAAATTAAGGACCTACTGCGGATGGTTTGGGAAAAAAGTATTATTTTGACCCATATATATATATATATATATATATATATATATATATATAGTGTAATGAAATAAGCTTTCAGTGCAATCAGTAAATTAGCCTATTTGTATATATAAAATAAATAAATTCAAAGACAGGCAGAATGAACAAAATTTAGCACTAAATAGTATTTGTATAGTTGTAAAACCAATCAAACCAGTGCACATAACAATAATCAAGTATTTATTGAGTAAATTAGGAAGCCAACCAAGCTTCTCTGACGAAACATTTGTTAATCGTGAGCTGTTCTAGCATGTCAAGCAAACTGATCTAATGTCATTATAAAGTGCTCAGACTAATGTAAACTAATAATAAAAAAGTAAAATAGAAATCATATTTACCATAATTTAGTGCACCAAATTCCAAATAACATGTTACAGGCAAAACCATTTTTCATTGATCAAGGGCCACACCTATTTTATTAATTATTTATAAGAGATAAATGTAGACTCAGCATAAAATCTAAAAAGCAAACATATCATTATTGGATCATAATAATAATAAAATATGAGTTGCAATTAAAGTCAGATGTAAATTAGAGACAAATTTAGGAAGTTTGAGACAGGACTAGATAAAGTTCACTTTAATCAAATAATATCAGATTATAATAGCAAGTAAGTTGGTAAATAAGCAAGTATATTAATTAAAGAGGACAAAGAACACTAAAACAGGTAGGGAAAGTCTAAATATAAACTAATTAGAGACAATTTAAAGTGGACTTAATTAGTGCGAACAAGGCCAGATATCAGATAGTGGAAAAACTAACGTATAAAAGATTGTATTCAATGTATTCTAATGAATAACAATACCAGATATGGCAAGAACAATTAGAGCCGGCAAAATATAATAAATAATTATGGGAATAATAATAGGCAAGAAACCAGATATGACAATGGAAGAAGAGAGTCAAATGGCTAAAGGAGCTAAGGATAAGAAAGAAACCAAGAAAATTGGAATAAAATGAGGAGACCAAGCAATGTACAACTGTAAGTGTAAATAACCTCAGAAGAAAAAGAGAAGAAGAAAGAAACCAAGAAAGGCCTAGGATACAATCAAATAGTAGGGATAATGAGAATGCAAATCAAGAAGAATCAGTTAAAAGACAAAAAAAAATTTAGAGGTGCACGATACCAAAGAAAAAAATTTACATAGTAGTAATTGGGATAGGATATAGGAAAAACAACAAACAAACAACCTAAGCTCCAGCTATCAACACACAAGAGCATTTATAGAATTAGATGAACAGATAAACAATGACAACGAAGACAATATATTAATTTTTATGAAGGGAAGCAGAAATGGAACGAAAGTCAAACTATTAATAGACACTGGATCAGAAGGAAGCTTATTAAGTGAAGAAGTTGTTCAAGATTTAAATTTGGGTGTAGAAAACACTAGGAGAATACGAAAAATTACTATTTTATCAGCTATTAACAAAAGGATATGTGAAGCAAATGAATTAGTAAGAACAGAAATCATTGTAGGCAAAAAATGAAGATGGAATTTTTAGTAGTAAGAAATATTTAATATCAAGGTATTATTCGGATGTATATATTAAATAAGCACTCAGCTGTGATTTAAATAAAAAGAAATCTAATCATTATGCAGGAAAAAGCTATCAAGGTGGAAATAAGTGAAAAAAGTGATGAAAATATATGTAATATAATTAAACCCATGAAGAAGCCAAAAAGGACCAATGCATGAATAATAATATGAAATACGAATATGTAAATGCAACTAATGAAATGTTAATAAACAAGTTAAATGAAGAAGAAATAGATTGCCCTGCAACTGAAAAGCAATATACAAAGAATCAATTTCAAATGAAAATAGAATAGCTGAAAAGTATGTTCATAAAATCCAAGCCAAGAATTTGAATTATTTCCGAACAAGAACATATGCTATACCTTATAATTATAAAAAGAAAATCAAAGAAGATATTGAACATATTGCAATATAGTCTGTGGGTTCAATTTAAAATTATAAAACTAATATTCACTTTCACTTTTCTAGAACATACATAATATACAACAGCTGATTCAAATATCACAATAACAATTTTACATATAAGCTCTTTGCTCCACAAACTAAACTCGCGATAGTGGCCTGCTTCCTTTATAAACCCAATGTCGAATTCTCTAGTGAAATCAGTCATCACTCCTACAGCTGTCGAGTCATTTCGAGAAGCATTTTTTTATCTCAAAGCGATTGTTGTCGTACTAAAATGAAACAGGGTCGGCTTTGGGTACATTTCGTAACACTGCCCCTCCTTTAATTCTGATCGTCCCGATCAGAAACATCCTCTCCATGGCAGGGAGTGAGTCGACCTAAATGAACCACCTTCAATTTAGCCTTGGGGTTTCGACGGATCCGGTAGACGACGTCATTAAGCCTCTTGACCACCTCGTATGGACCATCCAGGCGGGTGTAAGCTTTGGGGATTTACCCCTCATCTTTTTAATTTGGTCTTGGACGAGCTACTCGACCAACTAGACACCACCTTACGACTGGACGTGGGAGAGAGCCAACATGTCCCATTCCTTGCGTATCCACATGATCTGGTACTTCTGAGTGACAACCCCAATAGAATGAAGAAGCTACTGGCCACTTGCAATGATTTTATTTCAAAAAGGGGTATGGCCTTAAATACTCAAAAGTGTGGCGCACTTACGGTCAGGATCGTACCAGCTAAGAAGAAACTATACTCCGTAACCAGGAGCATGTATTACATTAATGGCATGCCTATCAGATAAATGGGGATGGACTATCTAAAGTACCTGGGCCTAAAATACAATGTCATCAGAGCAAACTTACCATCGTACTAGCCAAACAGCTTACTAACATTACGAAGAGTCCCCTCAAACCCTACCAGAAGCTGGCAATCCTGCAGACCTATCTGATCCCAAAATGGATAAACGGATTACAAAATAATAAAGTATCGGCAGGGCTACTTGGTAAAGCAGACAAACTTAACCGGTCGGCAATTAAGAAGATTCTCCACCTGCCAGCCCAGACTGTCAATGCCTTTATCCATGCCGGAAAACGCTATGGAGGACTGGGGATCTTCCAATTTCAAAATTCCAAAATGGACCGGAACCACCTATATTAAGCCCATACATCTGAGGGCCAACATGCTGCCAACCAAAGGCATACCATCTAATCCGCCCCATCTCAGAAGATGCAGAGCCGGATGCGGAAAAATCGAATCCCTATGTCACGTTCTTCAGGGCTGCTACGTCACTCACAGCTGGAGAATTGGTAGACATAACGCGGTGGCGAAGAAGCTAACGGAAGCGGCCGAGCAGAAGGGATGGAGCTCGGTAAGTGAACCATGCTTCCGTTGTAATAGTGGGGAGCTCTTAATTCCGGACCTCCTACTGACAAAGGGGAACAAACTGATTATAACGGATAAAGCGGTACCATGGGAAGGCAACCGATCCTTGGCAACGAGTTACGAACTGAAGAGGATGAAATACAGTACAATCCCTTTCCTAGAGGAAGTCGGCAATCGATATCCGGGGTTTGAATTTCAAATCCTGCCAATAGTTATAGGAGCCAGAGGGGTATGGTGTAAGCAAAACAACGAGATCATTAAAACCCTAGGACTCCAAGGCAGTTACATCGTCTCCACGCTGGTAAACAGTGTCCTCGTAGGAAGCATCGCTTGCCACTCCTTCTTCCTGGCTGTCGACAGATCTTAGTGTAGTGATGGTGCAGTTAAGTGTTGTTCGTGAAGTATGTTGAAACCGTTTGTGCTTGCGTTCTATACCATATTCTTTTTATCTATATAACATTATACCTTATATGTTAATTTAGTGTCTGTACTATGTCCAATTTTACCTTTCTGAAGTATATATATATAACTTTGTTTGTCGATAATGTAATAATGTTTTATGAACTTGTAACACTTATCTGAAATCTAGTCTGGACCAGTTTCTTACAAATAAACAATATATGTCTTCCATCTCTGGAATTCAATAACTTGTAATACCCAACGGCCGGGTAAATTATATTCTATGGCCGAAATACTTTGTATCTATTTTGATGAATAAAGATTTTAATTGTTCCGTTGGGGGTTGTACAGCCAGACTTTGTCTCTCTCCTGGAACCCGACTGAATTAGCCTTGAGGTCGTATAGCGTCTTCATCTGGTCACTGGTGGCCAACATCTGCGTTCGGGCTAATTCGTGTATTGCCAGCATGTTATGTCGGAGGTGGTCGGCATAATCCTCGATGTCTTGGGAACGATCTTTGGAGGAGCCAAATGCCAAATCGCAGGGTAATCGCAGCTCCTTTCCGAATAGGACCCTGGCTGGGGTCAGGCCTGTACTATTATGTACGGCAGAGCGATATGCCAACAGGAATAGGGGAATATGTTCATCGCAATTACTCTGGTTATTGCTGAAGACCTTGGATAGGTGTTGTTCCAAGGTCCTGTTGAATCTTTCCACCATTCCATCTGACTCTGGGTGAAATGGTGTTGTTCTCGTTTTCCTGATCCCTAACATCGTGCAAACCTTCTGGAATACATTCGATTCGAAGTTACGCCCCTGATCTGAATGTAGTTCCATCGGGACGTCAAACCTGCTAAATAGTTGTTCTACTAGCACCGTCGCTACCGTGGTTGCCTCTTGGTTGGGTATCGCATATGCCTCAGGCCATTTGCTGAAATAATCCATTGCGACCAGAATGTATTTGTTCCCCCTATCAGACTCGGAAAACGGACCGGCGACATCGATGGCAATTGTTTCAAATAAGACGCCCACATTGCACTGCTGCATTCTGCCCTTGGTCCGGGTCTTCGGGCCCTTACTGGCTGCACACGTGGCACATTTGCGGCACCTAGCTCTGACGTCTTCGAAGTAATTCACCCAGTAGTACCGCTGGCGAACTTTGTCTAGGGTTTTATTCATGCCCAGGTGGCCTCCGGTAATTCCATCATGTACTTCAGTCAGGATTGCTGGTACCTTTTTCTTCGGAACTACCAGTTGGGACTTGGTTTCAAATCCATCAGCGCTTTCCCAAACTCGCTTGAGCATTCCATTGTCTACTCTTAGAGAGTCCCACTGAGCCCATAACGATTTCAGCACCCGGAGTATCTAGCTACCTCGTCCCATCGTGACCTGGGTGCCCCTCTCGCTTTGAGTGACAAGATTGGTTCGATGTCTGGATCAGCCATTTGGTCCTGGATGCACTGTTCCGTTGTCCAGTCTTCATTGGCCTGCACTCGGATCTGCCTGATGGAGATACCCTCTCGCTGTTCCGTCTTCAGATAATGTCCGCATTCCGCTCTACAGGGTCTTCTGGATAGGGCATCGGCATTATTGTGCAAACGGCCGGCACGGTGTTCCACCTTGAAGTCGTATTGCTGTAATTTCTCCAACCATCTGGCCACTTGTCCTTCCGGTGTCTTCATGTCCAGCAGCCATTTGAGTGCGGCATGATCTGTTCGGATTAAGAAATGACGACCATAGAGGCATTTGTGGAAATGGTCTACAGCCCTTATTATTGCAAGAAGTTCTTTTCTTGTGACGCAATAATTTCTTTCCGGTTTCGAGAATCCACGGCTGTAATGCTCGATCACTCTCTCTTCACCATCTTGCACCTGGGATAGGACGGCCCCCAAACCTGTGTTGCTGGCGCCGGTGTCTAAAATGAACTTGCCGGACTATGTAGGAAAGGCTAGGATTGAACTGGAACATAGTGCTGCCTTCAGTCGTCTGAATGATGTTTCGCAATCCTGATTCCAACGGAAGGTCTTTCTCAATGGTCTGCCGATGTACAGGCGCGGCAATGGTGGCAAATCCTTTAACAAATCGCCTGTAGTAGGAACAGAGGCCCAAGAAGCTTCGCAGTTCATGCTTGTCTCTCGGGACTGCCAATCCCGGATCGCTTCTATCTTGTCCTCGTTGGTGCGGATTCCTGACTCGAAAACGACGTGGCCCAAAAACTCTACTTCTTTTTGGAACAAAGAACAGTGCTTCGGGTTGAGTCTCAGGTTGGCGTTATTAATTCTGGAGAATACTTAGCCCAGGTTATTCAGATGGTCGTCGAATGTCTGACCCATGACTAGAATGTCGTCGAGGTATACTAAGCACCTCCTCAGTACATACTCTATTAGCCTCTCAAATGTAGCGGGTGCATTACATAACCCAAAGGGCATGACCGTAAACTGAAACAGCCCTTTACTGGTGGAAAACGCTGTCTTCTCTCTGTCGTTTGCGTGTAGACCAACCTGCCAATATCCACTTTTTAGGTCTAGTGTGGAGCCTGCTATTGTGGTCAAAGTATCCTCGATTCGGGGTAGTGGATAGCTGTCTTTCTTCGTGACGTCATTCAGCTTTCTGTAATCCACACAAAATCGGGTGGTTCCATCCTTCTTTTTAACTAGCACGACGGGAGCAGACCATGGGCTGATGGATGGCTCAATAAATCCACTCTGTAACATGGACTCGATGTTTTCCTCGACTGCCTGTTGTTGCCCCAATGGTAGTCGTCTAGGCGGTATTCTGATGGGTTGAGTCTTTCCGGTATCTATTCGATGCTAGATGATGTTGGTGCGGCCGGTGGTTCCTACTTGACTGTTAAAAATTTGCCAGTGCTTTGTGATAAATTGCTTGGCTTTCTTCTGCTTCTCTGGTGTCAGGTGTGTCAAATGGTCAGCAAACTGTTGTAGGAACTCTTTACTGGGCCCTGTCTCCTTCACCGACGTCTGGTACTCTTCTTCGCAATTGATGATGGTCTCTACTGGCTCGAAACAATCTATCTCTTGACCATTTGCAATTCTGATGTCGTTGTTGGACAAATTCAGGGCTCTGTTTGTTATTTCTCGTCCGGTTTCAACTATAGCCCGTCCAACCAAGTAGTCATGAGCTGAGTGTACGGGCTTCACCATTCCAACGCAGCTCCTAGGATTGCTGTCTAGCTTCCCATGAATAATCTGTTCCGTTCGACCTGGAATTCTAGCTGAAGACTTTGCCATAATTTTTATGGAGGTGACTGAACTGTTGACGGGCCGTGTCAATACAAATTCCTCATTTAGGAACCGAAGAACATCATACCTCGGGTCGAACATAAATCCATGCTGGCTAATTAGGTCCATACCCAGTATAAAATCGTCCTCAATATTCGCTACCAGGACCCTATGCCGGATCATGTTGTCCCCTATCTGTAGCACGACATCTGCCTCACCCTGTATTGACATGGACTCGCCGGTGACTGTTCTGAGCTGGATGTTATTGGTAACTGGCCGAATTTCTGATGCTCTCAAAACCCTGGACTTGGCAATGTACAAAGCGGCGCCGGTATCGATGGTGATGGTAAATTGCCGTTTATACATGGGCCAAGATGAGCTGCCATCAAATGTGGGTGGTTTGCTAACGGAATCTTTGGTACTCACGTTGTGCTGGTATTTTCCCCGCTGTAAGTCCTGTTGCATTTTTTTGATTTCTGTTTCTACCTTATTCTGGATGGCACTGATTTTATCTTAAACAGTGTTTTGAATAGAACTGATTTCAAACTTTACCTGGCTTTGGATGGAATCGAGGTCATCTACTTTGGTTTCAAGAGTGTTTACCGTATTTTTTATTATCTTAATGTCATCATTTATTTCTTTTATGTCTGACTCAACTATTTCCATTCTGTCATTAACTGTTTCATTAACTTGTGCTGCTATTTGCATTAATTGTTCAAATTGCAGTTGTCGTTTCTCTTCAGTTTCGTATCGTTTTAATTCAATTTGATCTTGTTTCTGTTCAAATACTTTTAAATCATTTTGTCGTTTTTCTTCTAATAATTTAAATTCATTTTGTCGTTTTAATTCAAGTTGATCTTGTTTTTCTACAAATTTCGAGGATAATCCTTCCATTAAATTTTGTTGTTTTTCTTCCATCGTAGTGACAAGATTTTCTTATTCTATTTTACGTTTTTCATCAAAAGACTGTAACTAACCTTTGTTGAATTTCTTCTTGATGTTGTTTCTCCTTCTTGTCAGGTTTTTCTAGAATCTGTGCAATTTTTTCGTCTAGTCCCTCCGTAACCTGCTTGACTATTTTTTTGGTAGTTTTGTCCATCTTTTCCATCCTACGAGTTTCCATAAATCAAATTACGATTTTAACTGCACTTAATCCTTCACTTCTGGTCACCAAATTACAGTATAGTCCGTGGGTTCAATTTAAAATTATAAACTAATATTCACTTTCACTTTTCTAGAACTTTTATTTACATCGAATATACAACAGCTGATTCAAATATCACAATAACAATTTTACATATAAGCTATTCGCTCCACCAACTCCTCGCGATCGTGGCCTGCTTATAAAACCAGCATAGAAAATTCTCGCAAAAATAATCATCACTCCTACAGGTGCCGAGTGTTTTCGAGAACCATTTTTTATCTCAAAGCGATTGTTGTCGTACTGAAATGAAACAGGGTCGGCTTGGGTAAATTTCGTAACAAAATTAATCACTAGGATGTTGAAAATCCCCACAAAGTGGTAGAGAGACGTTTACAGACCAGAGTTGGGAGTAATGTTTGGGTTATTGGTAAATTAATCTAAACTACGTTTTTAATTGGACTAGTGGTCGCCCAGTGGTCGAAATTCGACCCTATTTCATCAAATTGTGAACATTATTAAGGTTCGTTGGTCCAAAGTTGTCTATCAGAAATAAAGTGGATGAGAAACCAGAGAAGAAGGCGTCAAATATAGGTATTCCAAATAATTTTGAAAAATGAGTGGCCCCCAGTTTTTCGTGGGATTGCACTTTGTAACCTAAAAGTTTTCGTCACTTGCAGTTTTAATCGACCTTATAAAAACTATAAACTTTAAAATATTTTCTGTTGTCCACTGATTGTCAATTGTCAACACCACACCTTCGGAAGATTTTGAAAATAATTTAGTAATAAAATAATTCAATTCACATAAAAAACTTACAGATTAATTAGAACGAAAGTTACTGCTACTTGTCCGAAAAATCAATACTGATCTACTACATTGACTATTTTACTACTGAACAATAAGCAACGCAGTTCCGACCGACACCACACTTGCTTGATCTTGAAATATACAACTTAGTTTTCTGTGTAAGACACAGGGACCAGTTTATATAATAAGAGTTCCTTCGTTTATTCAAAATCAATAAACTATGGTAAATAAATATAACATTTTGTTAATTAACAATACCAGCACCAAATTTGCTTTTCCTTCTAATACACATTTTAATTTTCTATTTGCGATATTATATATTAGAGACTTGACGTACGTCAGAACAGCACAAAAAAGAGCAAATTGGTGGATGGTAGAGACCAACATGACAAACTAGAACTCCGCAAACAAGATCAACGTTACCAAGCTTATAGATAATATAGACAAAGATGACAAACTTATAAATATGGGGATTAAATTGAAAAAGTTTCCAGCTGAAAGCATTAAACAAGTTCATAAAGTGACCAGAATGGCACTGGTATTGAAGACTATGTGATGTGAATTGCTAAATATAAAATAATATTAATGTTAAGCCACAGGTTTTGTCTTTTTTCAACCAAGGTATGTAAAATAAATATATTTTCCTAAATATATATGAAATATTCAAAAAAATGTTGGCGTGCTATTTAAAATCCACTCTTTGGCTACATTAGCTCCACCCTGATTTAATGTATTTTGACGGACACTATTTTAATATGTATTGGATTAAACTGTATTACATCAGCCATTTTGAAGAATAGTCTGGAGACGGTGTAATATCTTAAAAATATCTACTTAAAAATGTTCCTATAATTTAATCAGTTATAATTAAAGTGACCGTGTTATATGTAGGCAGAATATTATAAATGTGAAGTGTGTTTCAATTATTAAAATTCAACATTTTTTTTACTTTAATTAAAAACTAACTTACACGTCATATGTGCCTTTGCCGTTATATTTAAATTAAGATTTAAATTATACATTGAGTGATACTTGAGTCCTAACTAAATAATAACAGTTAATTTAATTCTCGTGAAAATAAATAACTGCTGCTCCTTTTTATGCATAATTATGTATTTTCTTCTTTATTAGAAAAATATTTCTGTTCTAATGAAACTCTCCAAATCCGTTATTACAAGTGGTACTAGATTACAGACATCTGCAGAGTCACTAAAGAGATCTTTTGCTTTATCATGAATCAAAAATAGACCAACTGTATTAAATTTCCTACTTAAAATTACTTTATGCTTCTTTTTAAAATGTTTTTATTTCTTCTATAAATTTATATCATATGGCATTAACAGATTTACAGTCGAAGCCGACTATATGTCGACTAGAGTTTCAATAGCATCTAGGCCTTGATACAAAATAAATTTAATGCATCAGATATTTATTTTACGCGGGAACTGATAGCAATAAGCACCATCGAAGTTTCAAATATCAAATCTGACACGAAAGTAGATTTTATAGATTCAGCGATATGTTGTATACGTGGCAACGATGTGGTCGTCAAATCAAACACTTTCCGTAACAATTTCTATACAATGGCTTTTAAACTGATAGTACTATGGCAGAGTATAGTGTCGGGTTTACCAATGATAAGTAAGTGAAATAAATGCCCAAATGATAGGAAAATGAAAACTTATCTAACGAGTATTTTTAATGTGTATGTTTGACAGAATACTGATAGTAGAGGGACAAGGTTACTTCTACGCCACGAATAGGTCCAGAACAGCGGGAAAGTTGGTTGTTGAAATTTTAAATTTAAATTGTTGTGTTGCGGGTTACGGCGCGCGCAGGTAGTGGAGGTTTGAATAAAATGGCGCCATCATGCGGCGGTCGTGGTAAGTAAATAGAAAAAAGCTAATTGCCTTTGTTGGGTTTCGAGCCCGTGACCGCCGCATGTGTGTTGTCGTTTCCAATATATGGGCCAGAGAGCCAGTTGAATAATGTTGTCTTTTGGATGATGGCGGGTTGTTCGTTTCCGCGATATGCGCTAGCAAGCCATTTGAATAAGGTTGTCTTTTAAATGATGGTTATCTGAGTGCTGAGAATTTCTTATTTGAGGTAAAAATTCGGAAAATTGGATTTCGGAAATAAAATTTGGGATATTAGAAGTCGGGATATGGGATCTAGGAATAAAACTATTTGGTGCATATATTGATATGAGTGTTGGTCTGCATCGATTGCATCAGTAAGAAACGGGTTTGGTAGAGATGCGCCAACAGTCGCTCCTGCGGTATTATTGGAATGGTCGAATAAAATGGCGAGGCCGAGCGTAAATTTTGTGAAATTAATTAAGAGAATCTAATGTTTGGAATATACTATGTCAAACACAATTTTAAAATTTATTTTGCGCAGACAGACTTAATCTAAATAGTAACAGCTTAAATGTGTCTGACTTGAAATCTAATAATTTTAGAATAAAGTATAGATCCAGGAGAAGACGGGCATAGTTTCTTGTCAACTACAGACGAGTGCAGATCGTTAAAAAAATGTCTTAACTCAAATTAAGCATTATAATATTCACATTAATTTTGGAAAATATCTTGTATGTTAATATACCTAGTGGAACCAAGGGCATGGCTGTTTCCATAGGCCAATAGTCGCCATTTAAATTTAGACGAATATTGGAAATATATTTTGATGTTGCTGTGGCGGTCAGTTTGGAAGGCTGAGTAATGTATCGGGGACTCTCCACGGCGGCACACGTTTTCACTTTCCAAATTTCACGAGTGACGCCAGTTTTGAGAGCGGGCAACTCATGAAGCTCCAATTTACGAAACGGTATAATGATAATGGAATCCGCTTTAACAGCTTGCAGCAAATCGAGTTTAACATCATCGTTGGGAAAAATATGCCGCACTTTAAGTTCGATGTTGTTTATGGTCACTTTTCCCTTGGTAGTAGCATCCTTGATTATAAGACAGTCATCATCGCTACGGCTTGGCACCAGGTGTATCGTTTCTTTACCCCACATCACTCGCTTGTAGTCGTTGAAAATCGAAAATAAATGTCCCAGCGGAATCTACCTATGAAAGGTGTTGTCCGCGGCATTCAAATAGGCTTTATGGGGGAAATTCTAAGCGGCTATGAATAGGGCCTTGGAACTGTTGGGATCGTACCACCAGTATCCTCGAATTGTACTCACGCGACCGAGATCTCTCAAGGTTTCAATTTCCTTAGCACACAACTCGTACGTGGCGCTGTCGAAGAAGAAGGCCCCCGCATATGTTAACAGAGAAATATTTCCATTGCCTGCTGTTTTAACTACTTGTCCCTGGATTGAGATGCAGGAATCAGCCATAGAAAACCAGCAATCTTATTGATTGATGATGATCTTAAATATATCATTGTTGCCGAATGCCTTGACGTACGGATAGTAGATTCGTAACTCCTCGCGTAGTACACTATCATCAAAATTTGGTTTTCGGAAGATATTGAACATTTGAGCGGTTGACATGGTAGTCGAGAGTTTGTAGAAACTATCTGTTTGAGAGCGTGAGTGATCTCTTGAGAGGTTTCATGGAAACTCATAGTGACCGAGGAGTAGCTGTCTTCTTATAATACGATTCTTCATTATCAAATATAAGTCGACCGATTGTTATTGCAATTGTATCAGCTCGAGTCGTACGATGATTTCCTCGCCCCGGAAATTCACGAGTTCCGAGTCTTGATTCAAAAGTTAGGTTATGAATTTCACTTCTGTTAATCGGTAAATAGATGAGATGCTGCGGTGTTTCGTCGATAGCGAAACCCGGATTCACTGCAATAGCGAATTCGTAGATTGTGTGAGAGGGTGTGTTGTTTAGAAAGCGCCCGATGTGATATTGCTGTAGAGATGAATGGTTCGAACTTTGATAATGTTCACCGGTAGATCGGAGCTGTGAAGCTAATTACTGGACAACACTCGTCGGGAAAAGCCCAGAATGTCACCGAAGCTATCTTGTGGTTGAAAATCCACCACGTATTTGCTGCTAAAGATTTTGCACTTGAGGGTGTTGTTGTTGGTCTTCAAACTGAGGATATAAGAGTAAATGCCGAGTTCTTTTCTAATGTGGGTTTCAATATCAGCAATCTCTTAGGAACCTCCCGGCAATGGTATGGTTGTTTGCTTGTTTTGATTGTCAAACACGTAGATTTTGTCACCTCTCTATATTTGGGATACTGTTGTACGAGTGAAAACTCAGTAGTGCCAACCCGTAATTGTAGTTTGGGACCAATTGAATAGGTGGTTGAAAATCGATCGATAGTATTGGACCTTTTAGGGTGATAATCACAGACATGACTGAACAATGTACCAGTTTGCTGTCTATTAATATAATCTTGCTGTACTTATCTGGTACTAAGGAAATTAAAAAAGTGTTCAAAATAGTACTATTTTTTATTATAGAGGAATTTCAAACATAAATGTCCACATATCGATAAGAGTCGTTATTGTAGAGGATCCTGACTCCGCTGCCAAAGTAATCAGCTAATTCTCGGGGTGGTTTCAAGTTGCCAAAGCTGTGAAAGTAGTGGACGGTGTTTCCTTTTCGCACATAAGCTACCAAATGCGAACCTCTATTGTTGCTGTCATCCAAATTAACTATAGCAGACTCCTTTAGATGTGACTGATGGTTGTACAATGCTCGATCGGGTAGCTTTATTCGAGATTTTTTGACTTCTTCAAATATAGACCGAAAACACCTTTGCGGGACTTTTTCAAAAAAAGACTGCTCCCTTTCTTCGCAATCTCTTCCATGGCTTGATTATGACGTTGATCCTCTTCCAGCTTCTTCCTGTCGTTTTTCGCATCGATCATGGCCTTGGCTATTTCACTAGCCCCTCCTGCTAACGATCCCAATGTGCTAAGGGCTGCAGACAGAGGGATGAGAGGGAGAAAACCGCCCTTTGACTCAATTGGGATCATCTGAGGTACGCGGATTTTCTTGCGTCTGCCAGCCTTCTTAATGGATGCCTGGGCTGCACTCAACGCCATTAACGAGGATTTACGCACGCTACCACACGATCCACCCATAGCTTTGATGGTGGGCAGGAGCACATGTTGTCGGAAAGATTTTTTTCCAAGTTTTTTCTTCATGCCAAGTTCCACCTTACGTTCGGCCTTCATGGCCCTAGTTATAAGCCAAGAGGCTGCTTTTTCACCAAGTGAAGCGTCCTTCGACTTAAATCTCTCCCAGGCGCGATTTTCCAACTAATAATCGGCCTTGTGCCGATCTGCCAACGACTTTTATTTGCTGTAGGCGATATCGTGTGCACGACAAGCAGCGTCTGTCTTGTTGATTCCCTGTTGGCCTTCGGAGAGACGGTCTTCAAGTTTCGTACAGGGTCCACAAAGCTGATAACCGGGTAGATGTAGTTCAAAAGTTAATTTGTTGATTGCGCTATTCAGTAGACTAACTCCTTGGAGAGTTAGAATGATACTGATGGAATGTCAGCCGTGTGCTATATATAATAGACAATGACAAAAAGACCGACATCAGTCTATGGTAAGATGCAACTGAAGCAACAAGATGTCCAATTGCCTATCGAAAATTTGGATTTTCTTGATAGCGACGCACCATCGACAAACCGACACGGAGAATTACTACATAATTCCGTTCGGGCGACTGTATGCGGTCCTAGAGGATCTGGGAAGACCAATGCTGTCCTATCGCTCCTATTCAATGAAAACGGTCTACGCTTTGAGAGTGTCTATGTCTATTCCAAGTCGCTCTACGAACCAAAGTACCAGCTCCTACAAGAAGTGCTCAATCAGGTTAAGGGCATCTCGTATTTCCCTTTAAAGACAATGAAGAGGTAATTGATCCGTCCGAAGCACGTGAATGTTCAGTATTCATTTTTGATGACGTTTCTGACGATAAACAAAACAAGATTCAAAGTTTTTTCTCTATGGGCAGGCACAGGAATATCGATTCGATTTATCTATACCAAACTTACAGCAAAATACCGAAACAACTGATTCGCGACAATGGCAACGTGATTGTCCTATTCAAACAAGATGATATTAATTTGTAGCATGTGTACCATGAACACGTCTCGCCCGACATCGACTATGATGCATTTAAAATACTATGTTCTGAATGCTGACAGGAGCGTTTCGGGTTTCTAACGTTTGTGAAGGAATACAACTAGAACGATGGTCGGTATAAAAAGGATTCGACAAATATATAAAGGTGCAATAATGTGGATTGACATTAGTTGCCAAAAATGTCTTGGTTGAGTAGCAACATTTTCTCTATTGCACGAAAGAAAAAAATTAAACAATTGGATCGATCCATTCGCTAGAAGTACCTAACCCTTAAATTGGGTAAATCGGAGCACGATGGTACTCTCAATAAATTATTCGGGCCTGTGGTTACGCCGCTGAAGCAGATAGTTTCTACAACGACAAGAGTTCTCAGCAAAATACCCGCTGCCGCAACTAAACAAGACACCATTACACAGCTGGAACCTATCAAAAAAAAAAGAAAAGCCCTTTGAAGAGTCACAATTTCTTGATGAACTTCCAATAGCAGAGACCAGTTTTCCAACAGATGATGATGGTGATAGAGGTGACAAATCGATGTTCGAGGAGTTAGAACCAGTAACACAGAAGGTAGTGGAGTCCTACTTCGAGCAATTCCCGGTGATTTCACTTTTTCCACAATAGCGATGATGTTGATAAGATATACGGACCAATATACGATGGAGTGAGTTCCAAGTGGTATCTCGGACAAAAGCAAATCAACTTTAGCCGTACAGGTCCTATTATCGTTGACGGATTGCAGTTTCAAGGCACCCCCTGGACTTTATCAGTTTATTTTCTACAAAGACCCCAATTCCGCTCCCGATGATATTGAAGCATACCGCCGAATTTTGACAATGAAATCGGCTCATAAGAATTCAGCTGGACGACTAAAAGCCTCAAGTCTCTATAAATATACTGAAATCATAAAGCCAATATTTCCTCCTCCAGGCAAAAAGCAACGTTTCGGCTCTGGCATGAAGTTAACGTACAATACAAAGCCAATGGAGTACGTCTACTGGGATGACCCCAATAAATTAGTTAAACGACTGAAACTTCTCATCGCATCCAAAGAGGATGGCAACACATCGCACGACAACGAAATAATTGCTATTATAAATGAACTTAAGGAAGCACACATTATTCTTTTAAAAATTTTTTAAAAGTTTTATTTTCATATATCTAACCCTTCACACTTAGTTAAGGTATCAGTTATACTATGCCGTTGAGTAAGCTCGGGCGCAGCAACACCGTCCAACAATCGATGTTTTCACATAACTTAACATTTATGAAAGTACCGTTTTCCTTTACCTCTGAAGGAAATATCGATGCTGAAGAATTGCGAATAACCAATGTCAAAGCCCCCAAAAAATCCCTGGATGCAGTCAATAAGCAGTAAGTCGACAAGGAAATTGACGATGGGCTGACACAAATATGAGACGATTTCCAAGCGGCATACAAGTACAATGACCTCGTTCAACAAACATTAAATGCGCTTAAACAAACCCAAGCGGCGAGCAGCATCCAGCTGTCGAATCTACTTGAAAAATGTAACTGACTAGAAGTTCACCTCAATGAAACAATCACAAAATTCAAGGCTGCATTCACTGCCATCAATACTGAGCTATCTCAACAATATAAACGCATAGACGAAGTTGAACTTGTTGTCAACCGCAAAGTGATCGATACCGAAATCAAGTTGAAAACCATACGTGAAGAGGGGCGCCAACAAATTCAAGAACTTTTATTTGTATATAAGTGTGCAACTCTCTTGATTCATGCTTTATGTGACATCTTTTAATTTTAAACTCAAAACATTTCTTTATTTCGGTATGCGAATGTTAATTGTAGTCCAAGTAAGCATACCTCACATAGGAATAGGTTATATTTATCAATCCGACTGTATATGAACCAGGCACAGTAGCTGTCATGATCACAATATGGCTCAAGATAGTTGCTATTTAACAAGGTAATCTTAAGTTCTAATGGCATGTCATATTTAACTATATACTCAAATTCACTAGAATAAGATCAATATCACCAGTTAAATTTACATAGGTATTAGTTAAATAATGATATTTGTAAATAGGGAAAAAATGTATTACTTAATTAAAGACCATGGAAGCGATGAAACATATACAAATTTTGTTAGTTTGTTTGTATTAGCCCAAATAGTTTTAAGACAAGCTAGTTGTAAAGTAGTTGGAGTTGCGGTTGTAGCCACAATTCTAGCACTATATAGGAAAATACACATTTACAGATATCCTTAACAATGATTCATGATATATCTCTTATCATCGAAGGGGCTGAGAGCAATTTTTGTCTGTTCGATGATAAAAACATTATGCGCGTAGGATACAGTAGTTTGCTTTTTGTCTTGCAGACATGAGAGATAATCATTAAAGGTAATTTTATTTTTAACAATATTATTTTTTACGCCTTTAGATTTTTTTACGCATTTGCCTCCTAGAATTAAGTATGTATACATTTTTGATCTAAGACCAACAAAATGGGAAATGATGTAACCCTTGGCCTTCATTAAACCTAAGACCTTTTTGTTCGCCAACGGAATATCATAAACATTATTTGGAAAGTAATTTGAAGTATCAAATCTGTGTAATTCAGACTTGATTACGTCCAGATATGCATCATCTGAAATTATTTCAAGGATGTAACTGTCGATGTCCATGTACAAAAGTTTAACGCGATCTTGTGGAATTTTTTTATAGATGAAATTATATAGAAAGTCATACATAATAATTTTAGATAGTTCCAAAAATGCACATCCAATGTAGAAGAGTTTATTGAATAACAAATCAGTTTTGTTAAGTTCAATTGCTACTTGATTCTCATCAAAAATAACTCGACTATGAAAAGCTGGAGAAGCAATTAAATTTTTAGCACTATAACTGCCCTCCCAATCGCTCACGAGTTTGATAGTACGGTGTTTACAAATATTTTCCATGGTTTTTCCGAAAAAGGCATTGTTCATTAATTTAAACAGGTTCACTTCGAAATCATTTTGAGCTTGCAATCTTAGAGTGGTATTTACCTTGACTACTAAAGTAAGTCAAGCAACGGTCGCATATACATTTTTTATTACGTTTCATTGTAAGTTGACTTCTAAACGTTGTTTGTGGCATATTCTTGATTATTTTTGTTTTTTGGGCAATAACACCACAATCTAAATAAAACGACGTATATTGATGGAAAACCAAACGTTTCGAAGTCTATTCTGACTTCGTTGTCAATGGCTGTATATTTATTGATTTAAATTGCAGAATGAAAATTTGATTTATGACATTTAAATTGACATTAAAAAATTTGTTGTTTTTAGATATACAGGTAGCACAAAAATTCTAAAGATCATCTATTATAGTTAAACAGCTTTCAAATTAGAAGAATTTGAAAGAGTTGTCTTTACAATTTATAAGTGGCGTTCCTAGGTACGGCTTTGTTATAAGATAGCGCATTCGCCAAAAATGCGATCAAAGAATTCTATTGTTTCAGTGATCCCATTAAGGTCATAAGGGAAAACCTAGGAAAAATCTTATGAACTATCCCGGGACTGATTTGTTCAAAAGGAGGTTACCATTAATAATTTCTTCCTTAATTGGCGGTAACCACATACGATTAAATTCTACAGAAGTAGAAGCGATACAACCGTCTTCATTCAAAAGAATTAAGGCAGACTCTTTTATTTTTCGTTTCGTGTTATATTGTTCACTACAAATACAGGCAACCTAATATTTATTTATAAAATCATTTGTGAAACTTACCTTTTAGTTTAGAAATCGGTTGAAAATGTAGTGCAGTAGTAGTACAATAGAATGCTGTGAGTTCTGTACAGTTGATTAATTCTGTAATTTAAAAATACATAGATATGAGAAATATATTTTCACCTTTAAGGATTAATTTTTACATATACATTACACCGGTTGTAAGACGCACCTTAAATATTTCAAGCTATATAATCATAAGACGCTTAAAACACCCAAAAATGTGTGTGTTATATTCAATTGGATCAATCGGACATTCAATTTAAAAAAGTTGCAAAATATAAATACTTACACTATATGGTTATTGTAGGAAGAGTCGATTATCGCTGGACTACTAAAATGTATTAACTAGTGCAGTAGTTTTGCAGTAGAATGCTGTGAGCTCTGTGCAGTTGCGGTTGATTACATCTCTAATTAAAAAATGCATAGATATGAGAAATATATTTTCACTATTAAGGATTAACTTTTACATATATATTACACCGGTTATAAGACGCACCGTAAATATTTCAAGCCATATAGTCATAAGACGCTTAAAACACCTAAAAATGTGCGTGTTATATTCAACTGGATCAATCAATCACTCAATTTAAAAAAGTTGCAAAATTTAAGGATATAAATACTTACATGTATTTTAATTGCACCCACTATATTGTTATATTAAGAAGAGTCGATTATGCCTGGACTACTGGAAAGTGTTTAATACTGAAAATGTATTAACTAGTGCAGTAGTTTTACAGTAGAATGTTGGGAGCTCTGTGCAGTTGCGGCTGATTAAATCTGTAATTAAGAAAATACATGTATATGAGAAATATATATTCACATTTCATAAAGATATTATAAAATAGCATGAGAAATATATTTTAACCTTTAATAAAGATATTAAGAATTTAAAAATGTTAGGATTAATTCTATTTATATGTTATGAAAATAGCTTAGAAAATTACTAGAGTTGAACATACAATTAATTCAAATGAAAGTAGAAAACCCAAAAAACGTATAATGTTAAATAAATACTTACATGAATTATAAATGCACCCACTAAGAAACTGTACTTGTATCTTCGAACACTTGATAAAGAGTAATATTAATTTCATAAAATCTCGCTTATTTATTCACCACAGTAACCGCGTCAATCGTTAATTAGACATTCTACTAATTCAGATATTTTGTTTATCTTCGAAACAGCATTCTTATCTTGTTTTCGAAGTTTCGAAAATATGTGTTAAATGTTATCGGAATATGTAATTAAATAGTGCTAATCGTTTTTTCATGACCCTAATGCGACTAATTCCAAATTTGGTTGACCCTAGAAGCAACATTCTTATCTTGTTTTCGTAGTTTCGTAAATGTTTGGTAATAATGATGCCAGAACATGTAACTAATTAGTGCCTATCATATTTTCTTGGTCTCTGAGCCAATATATTTGTTTTGTATTTACGAAATAAGGTTCTGAAATTGAACTGTTAATTATGTATAAGCAGGGGTGGCCCCACTTGGTCGTGGGAAAATTTTCAAGGTCGTCCTTTATCAACCGCAAGCGCCACCTGATAAGGAGGCGCCTGCGGTTGATAAGAGTCGACCTTGTGGTTGCGTGGGTCGTTGACCTTGTGGTTTGGTGGCTGTGGTTGAGTGGGCGGGGTTTGTGGTGGCGAGATTAGTGGTGTGATTAGTGGTCGTGGGTGTTTGGGAATCTCCCTTCGGCTTGACGGTGAGGAGCCGTTGGGTGCAGAGCTGATGGGTGAAGTCATCGGTATTGTAGATCATTCGTTGGTATTATTGCTTGGCGCCATCTTGTGAGGTTTGAGGTAATAATGGGTGACGTCATCGGTATTATGTGTTGCCGTTGGTATTGTTGTTTGGTCCCATCTTGTGACGTATGCGGTACTAAGAAAAAAAGTCGCTGCCGGGTTTAGAACCCGGCATTGTTGATTCAAAGGTAAGGATTTAGCCTTGTGGGCTAATGAGACATATTGAAAAAATTGTCTAGAGGTTGTTGGGTATTTCATTTTTTCAGTGATAATCGTGTCTTAACTGTAAATGTCATGTGTTGTGTGCTGCAAATTTCTTGTTGTGTGTAACTAGTGTGATTTGAGAGGTTATGGGGATAGAGTGTATATGTAATACACAGTGGTGTATGTTGGCAGGTGGTTCGTGGTGTCCGTTCTGGTTGTCAGTTTCGCAATCATGGTTGGCGTTATATGATTTTGGAGTGACAGGTTCGAACGTCCTCTGTCGTGTGTTTTGTGAGTTTCATGTCCCATGGATGACGTTGTATTTTGTGGGTGACAGGGTGTAATGTCATTTGTCGGATGTTCTGTCAGTCTCATGTTCCATGGATGATGTGGTATTTTGAGGAGGTGACAAGTTGTAATGTCGTTTGTCGGGTGTTTTGTGAGTTTCATGTTCCATGGATGACATTGTGTTTTGTGGAGTGACAGGATGTAATGTCATTTGTCGTGTGTTTTGTCAGTCTCATGTTCCATGGATGACGTTGTATTGTATGGAAGTGATTTGTCAGTCTCATGTTCCATGGATGATGTTGTATTTTGTGGAGGTGACAAGTTGTAATGTCGTTTGTCTTGTGTTTTGTGAGTTTCGTGCTCCACCGATGACATTGGGTTTTGTGGAGGTGACAGGTTGTAATGTCGTTTGCAGTGTGTTTTGTCCCTTTCATGTTTCATGCGTGCTGTTGTGTGTTGTGATTTTCATATTGTATGTTTTGTCAGTTTCATGTTCTGTGGTTGACGTAGTGTTTTGTGTGGTTGTAATTCCATGAATGACGTGTGTTTTGTCAGTTTGCCATTCTGTGGATGGTATTGTGTTGACGGTTCTGTGTTCGGCAGTCCTTGTTGCGTGAGATGGTGAAAGTTAACATGTGTTTTTGTAGGAAAAGGTATAGTTATGTTGTTATGAATATCGGTGTACAAATTTAATAAAAGTTTGGTATGAATAATAACAAAACTTTTAAAAATACTCACCTGTATATTGGTCTTTTATAAAAATCATTAAATTCTATCATTCTGGTTCTAGATTTATAGCTGTTTCCGTGATACATAATAGTAAAATATCTAAGGATTCGATGGTGGTAAAACAATTTTGTTAACAAAATATCAGTTCTCGTTTGAATATTTTACAGGGAGTCTGCTAAAAACGCCACAAATTTATAGTTGAAAACAAAATGACTCACGTTTTTAACAAATTGATTCGATGATGGTAATTGTTTAACAAAATGGGTCTATCATATCAGTTCTCGTTTGAATGTTTTAAAGGAATTCTGCTAAAACTTTATCGTTGAAAAACAAAATGACTCACTTATTTAACAAAATGAGTAAATTCCACCAGTGTGGTCCTAGTTTTGAATATTTTTAGAGGCACTTCTGCTGACTACAGGCATTCTGCTAAAAACGTCAAACTTAATCGTTCAAAAACCAAAAGATTCACTTATTTAACAGAATGAGTAAACTCTACCATTGCAGTCCTAGTTTTGAATATATTTCTGCTGAAAACGACGAATGAAGCTTTGTAATAAAACGCCAAAAACAATTAAAGTGTACATTTTACCATGAAAATGATGAATGACCCACTTATGATGAAAATAATATTATTTACCATTCTGAACCTAGTTTTGGATATTTAGAGTTATGCTATTAAAATAAGTAAATTCCACCAATCTGGTGAATATTTTAGAGGTATTTCTACTGAAAACGCCGAAACAAAAACAACAGGATGTGTTGCATTTATCATTCTTACAAAGTGTTCAAATTCTTTAACTATATCGAAGTACACCTTTAGTAAATAAAAAAGACTCACCTGTTTTTATAAAATCATTTAATTCAGCCATTCCGTTCTAGTTATACAGATGCTTCAGCTGTAGACGTGTTATTTCTGTGATAAATAAAAGCAAAATTTTAACTAAAATGGGTAAATTCCACCATTCTGGTCCTAGTTTTTAAATTTTCTAGAGGTATTTCTGTCAAAAACACAGAATGTAGCATTTTGCTAAAACAGCAAGGAGTTTATCACATTTCTCTATCCTGTTTGATCTTAAAAGAATATAATGTGTAGTGTTACGCAGTACTTTGTTATCAATCTTCCGATCATCATATATTTAGATTTAAGATATTTAATAATTATATTTAATATGTTTCTCAGCAACGATGATTACGTCACAGAACAGAGGGGAGATTTGCTACAGCTAGCCTCTTACCCTTTTGTTATGAGATCACAACCTGCCTATCAATGGCAATACAAAACTTCTAATGATGATGGAAAAATAATAAAACAAAAAATGAGTTAATCATTTCCCTTCTAGTTTGAATATTTTACAGCCATTTTGTTGAAGATGTCAAAACTTAATCATTGAAAATCAAATAAAATGACTTGAGAAAAATGGCTAAACTTCTAAGGATGATAGTAAAACAAAAATGAGTCCATCATTTCGGTTCTAGTTTAAATATTTTACAGGCATTCAACTGATAACATCAAAATTTAATCACTGAAAACATACCAAATGATAAAAATAATTCACAATCTGGTGGTATTTTGAATATTTTAGAGGTATTTCTGCTAATTACAGACATTGTGCTAAGAACGCCAAAAGTTAATGGTTGAAAAAAACTCACTTATTTAATAAAATGAGTAAACTCTACCATTGTGGTCCTATTTTTGAATTTATGTCCGCTGAAAACGCCTAATAAAGCATTGTGATAAAACGCTAAAAACAATTAAATTGAAGAAATTATGATTCACAAATGTTTTATCAGAGAACAGGGAAGAATGGTGGATAGAGCCTTAAAAATAATATATTATATGTAGCTTTATTTGAAATAAAATTTAAAAACAAGACTACTACTACTACCATAACAGAGATAACCCGAAATTTATTTCCGATTAGAACGAATGCTACAGCGAACCTTGTTATCTCTGTAGCTTTCAGTTCATATAGTCAAGACCTCTTAAACGGTACATATGATATTCCTTATCTAGGGCATGTATGTATCTTGTTATATGATGAAAACATACGGCTTACCATTATCACACGCACAATCCATAAATTAATATAGGGCGTCTTATTCAATGGTTCTGATAGGGTTCAGAATTGTGTAGGTAACAGACATTCAAGCTAAGCATATTGATTCAAAACGAATATCGTAATTTGTGGCATTCATTGAAATCTTCTGTTCTTCACCTAGTGACCATTTGAGAACGTCGAGAAGTAAGTCTTCTTGGGACTAGAATGCCTTCGTTTCTTCACCACTTGAGACTCTCTCTTTGATAATAGTCCTAGGACATTTTTGTAGGATGTGAGACATGTGTACATTTACCGACATAATTTTTTAAGCACAGATGAGAAATCTGACAAAAATTTTCTTTTAAGAGATTTTGGCAGGTAACGTTTTTCTGTTGTAAATGTCACTACATTGTGTTCAGCTGTTCTACGTATTTCTTTACTAATGATTGAAATGGGTTCTTCTTCACTCAAAACCATCCGCTTAATGGCATCAAAGTTTATTAATTCCGAAGCAGCACAATTCAGAGTAATCCCTTTAACCTTACAAACGGTTATATACTTTTGTGCTTTCGTTGACCAAACCATATATGCATAGTTTTTGGGACCGCCTGAGACAAATTCCACGATATAACTCTCTGGTCCGTATGTTTCTAGTTCCTCAGTCATATCCTCTATAAATGTACCGATAGGGACATCGAACTCTCCAGAACGTGAAACATATATACAACTGTCAGAATCGTAATACAGTACTCTATCACCGAGTTTCTTCAAATAGCTATAAAGTTTGAGGCGGGCCAGGGCTGTTACATAGGATGCGATGACAACATTAAATATTGACATAAATGGCAGGATTTGACATCATATTGAAAAACTCATCTGGTTTATTCACAATAGAGGTTTTAGGTTGGTTTTCACGCTGTCTAAACTTTCCCCAAAATAAATTCAAAATCAGTTTCGCCAAGGATCTTAGACCCGGGTTATCGAGGATTTTAGAATAGTCTAGACGAACATCTTCCCTCTGCAGAAACTCTTAAATATAGCGGTTCTTTTCCTCTTCAGATTTGCAATGAGACGGCCAATTGGACGATTCCTGTTTAATTTTGATAAACTTGTTCATCATTTCGGTGAACAAACCAGCTACATTTTTCCCAAATTGAATTGTTTCATATGACCATACCTCATACATTTTGTAGCCCATTTCCAGAGCCTTCGAGGCCTCCTCAATTACTCAAGTGCCAGATAGGGCACGTTCCTCATCTGAATGATGACATTCATCAGTGTTGAATTGATCCCCACAAGTACGACAAAGAAGAACCATTAGTTTGTTATTCATTTTTTGTGGCAGAACAGGATGAAAAAGGTTGTGTGGCGGTAACATTTTACACTTTACGAGGCCGGACAATGAGAAGAGATCATTGGGACACTCTTGTCCAACATAAACCTTTGGATGACCTATAGGAAACTTTCCATATTTACACACCCAGGGATACAAAGAACACACATCGACGTACTTGATCTTTTCACATTCTTTAGCTTTGTAGTGCTGTACAATATTGCCAGTCCTACCGCCCGCGAAGGCATCTCTCGGTTCTAAAGGTGTGAGAGATGCGAGGGGATGCTTTTCCGTTAATGTTTTCATCTCGTTGTTGACAGCTAGCACTCACATTCCCAGATCTCTACCACTTCATAACCGAGAGAGTGAAGTCTAGCAAGTTTACACTGAGTGGCTTCATGTTTTAGGTAAAGAGTTTGTGAGGGATCTTCATACAATGGTTCATCTCTTTGGTATTTATAACAGGTGGTACACCCATGGTAATAACATCCTTGGAATTCAAATACCAAATTCAATTCTGGAGAATAACCGTCAACTTTAACCCCAGCTACTCCTGCCTCAGAACCTTTCGCAGCGTGTTGGATATCAATACCCTGCTGCCTTTCCTCCCACACTAACCACTGAATTACAATTTTTGACTGATTTTCTCTCCATCTATAACCATGTTTAGGAATAATACCGATGGTCTCTGGCTTGAAAAAGTTCCTGCGGAAGACTTTATTGCAGGCTGAAGCTATGGTCGTTGCCTCGGAAAATGGGCAGACATTGGTTTCGTCCAGCATGAGTTTGCGGAATTTCACGCATGATTGCGAAAAAATATCGACATCCGAAATGCAGTAGTCAGTTATCTCTTTTTGAAAGTCAAACACGTACCCCTCTTTAACACGTTCACCATACCATGACAAAAACTTTTCCCTTTCATCAGGTTTCATACTATCAGGATCGTAATATAGAACCGGCATAGAACCGACATAATTTTGATTTTCTGTACGGTTAAAAAGATGAGGAAAGTAACCCTTCTTGAGTTCTTTTAAGTTAAAGGCTTTGGGAAGTTTGGAGAGTGCCATGGGAAAGTAACTGAGGCTATCGAGGAATGTTACCTTTCCGTATACTATTGAAATAAGTCTGGTCCCTCTCATTACAAGTTCTGGTTTCAAGTCGGTGTTCGTTAGAATGTAATTGAGTATAAACTGATGATCAAAACCACCTCCATTATGGGCCAAAACAATAACTTTTTTGAATTTCTTTCGGATGCCTAGAATATGTCACCCTCCATCAACTCTAGAGCTCTCTGCCTCTGTAGTTTTTTTGTATCCCTCAGAACTTTAGGGTAAAGTTGATCCTTATCCACAAAAGTTTTTGCGATCACTAGAGCGCGAGGTAGACAAAGATTGTCTTTGTTATTAATGACCACAATTCCTCGACGTTTAGAACACTACTCTTTGAAACTGTTGTACAAGCGCCCACGGCCAACCGCTAACGGCATTCGTACGGTAGTTATACCTAGACAGAAGGTCTCAGTGTTAAGCCCAGTTGAATTAGACTGATATATGGATGAGATCTTGTCCCATATATCATCTATCGTAATATCCGAGGCGTCTTTGAATCGCATCCAACCCTGGCCACGACAGAAATCTTTAGAACAAAAGGTAAACCCACTTTATCTGTAGGTTCTAATCCCTCGGTTCCTTTCTGGACAATCTGAGTTATGGCGGATTTCACCCATCCCACAGGTTTGGTCCCATATGGAATTCTTTTGATTTTAAATTCTAAAACACGCCCCATGACCCCATAACGTCTAATATTCTTTGTAATATCTTTAATTATTTCGTTAGTGATGGTCTTGAGACAAATCCACAAACGTTAGTAATGTAATAAGTTAAACGCTCACAATGAATAGTTACAAATTAAAAACGATTCAAAGAACAACGTAAAATTCGGATAAAAGAAAGAATCTTTTCAAAATTAAAATGCGTATGTACTACTCACAGCAACTGAACTGACCGGCAGCGGAAACGTAAATTGTTTTATCAATATATAGCAGATGTGTGTGGATGAACTGTAGAGAATAGATGACGTTGGGGAAACAACCCAAAATATTGTTGTATTCAAATGACCTTACAAACATCGTGCACTATTTAGAATAAAATGTGGAGCTTAGTTAGTACTGTGTACGTCATCTCCGTTCCCAACAAAATTTTAATTAATAATGCTGATAAAACGTAGATTTGCAAAAACCACATCTTGTTCCATACCCTTATCAACCATCGCAACTCGAATGTTTTTTGTATAAATTAAACATAATTCCACAACATCCGTTCGCAAGAACGTCAAGTGGTTAGCTCTTATTCTTATCCCTAACCACAACATCCTGCACTTTTGGTCGTTGTGAAATTTGTAATCGTTAGTAAACCACAGAAAACTTATCTGCATGTGTTTAAATGAAACAAAACTTTATTCCATTTTTTTATTAAACGAATATTTTTAATTACATTATAGGATTATCCTAAAATTTAATACTTTTTTATTGAAAGTGATCCACCAATAAGAATCAAATGTAACGGATAGACTCGTCTGGGTAGGCCAGCATCTAGCTTTCTCTTAGGTATAATATTACAATATACTTCGTGGGTTCAATTTAAAATTATTAAACTAATATTCACTGTCACTTTTCTAGAACTTTATTTACATTCAAACAGCTGATTCAAAAATACAATAATAATCCCATATAAGCTAGTCGTCGCGGTATCACTCCTGGCGATCGTGGCGTTCTTCTTTTATATCACCAGCGTAGAATTCTCCAGTAGAAATCATCATCGCTCCTTCCGCTGTCGAGTCTTTTAGAGAATCGTATTTTTTTATCTTAAAGCGTTTGTTGTCGTGCTGAAATGACACAGGGTCGGCTTTGGGTAAATTTCGTAACACTGCCCCCCCCTTTAATTCTGATCGTCCCGATCAGGAACATCCCCTCCATGGTAGGGAGCGAGTCGATCTAAATGAACCACCTTCAATTTTGCCTTGGGGTTTCGACGGATTCGGTAGACGACGTCATTAAGCCTCTTGACCACCTTGTATGGACCATCCCAGGCGGGTGTAAGCTTTGGGGATTAACCCTTGCTCCGTTGGGGGTTGTACAACCAGACTTTGTCCCTCTTCTGGAACCCGACTGAATTGGCCTTGAGGTCGTATCGCGTCTTCATCCGGTCACTGGTGGCCAACATCTGCGTTCGGGCTAATTCGTGTATTGCCAGCATGTTATGTCGGAGCTGGTCGGCATAATCGTCGATGTCTTGGGGAGGTTCTTCGGGGGAGCCAAATGCCAAGTCGCATGGTAGTCGCAGCTCCTTTCCGAATAAGACCCTGGCTGGGGTCAGGCCTGTACTATTATGTACAGCAGAGCGATATGACAACAGGAATAGGGGAATATGCTCATCCCAATCACGCTGGTTATTGCTGACGACCTTGGATAGGTGTTGTTCCAAGGTCCTGTTGAATCTTTCCACCATTCCGTCTGACTGTGGGTGTAATGGTGTCGTTCTCGTTTTCCTGATCCCCAACATCGTGCAGACCTTCTGGAATACATTCGATTCGAAGTTACGCCCCTGGTCTGAATGTAATTCCATCGGGACGCCAAACCTGCTGATTAGTTGTTCTACTAGCACTGTCGCTACCGTGGTTGCCTCTTGATTGGGTATCGCATATGCCTCAGGCCATTTGCTGAAGTAATCCATTGCGACCAGAATGTATTTGTTCCCCCTCTCAGACTCGGGAAACGGACCGGCGACATCGATGGCAATTCTCTCAAATGGGACGCCCACATTGTACTGCTGCATTCTGTCCTTGGTCCGGGTCTTCGGGCCCTTACTGGCGGCACATGTGGCACATTTGCGGCACCAAGCTCTGACGTCTTCGAAGTAATTCACCCAGTATTGCCGCTGGCGAACTTTGTCTAGGGTTTTATTCATGCCCAGGTGGCCTCCGGTAATTCCATCATGTACTTCGGTCAGGATGGCTGGTACCTTTTTCTTCGGAACTACCAGTTGGGACTTGGTTTCTCGTCCATCAGCGCTTTCCCAAACTCGCTTGAGCATTCCATTGTCTACTCTTAGAGACTCCCACTGAGCCCATAACGATTTCATCACGCCGGAGTATCTAGCTACCTCGTCCCATCGTGGCCTGGGTACCCCTCTCATTTTGAGTGACAAGATTGGTTCGATGTCTGGATCAGCCATTTGGTCCTGGATGCACTGTTCCGTTGTCCAGTCTTCATTGGCCTGCACTCGGATCTGCCTGATGGAGATACCCTCTCGCTGTTCCGTCTTCAGACAATGCTTGCATTCCGCTCTACAGGGTCTTCTGGATAGGGCATCGGCATTATTGTGCAACCGGCCGGCACGGTGTTCCACCTTGAAGTCGTATTGCTGTAATTTCTCCATCCATCTGGCCAGTTGTCCTTCCGGTGTCTTCATGTCCAGCAGCCATTTGAGTGCGGCATGATCTGTTCGGATTAAGAAATGGCGACCATACAGGTATTTGTGGAAATGGTCCACAGCCCTTATTATTGCAAGAAGTTCTTTTCTGGTGACGCAATAATTTCTTTCTGGCTTCGAGAATCCACGGCTGTAGTACTCGATCACCCTCTCTTCATCATCTTGCACCTGGGATAGGACGGCCCCCAAACCTGTGTTGCTGGCGTCGGTGTCTAAGATGAACTTGCCGGACTGTGTAGGAAAGGCTAGGATTGGGCTGGAACATAGTGCTGCCTTCAGTCGCCTGAATGATGTTTCGCAATCCTGATTCCAATGGAAGGTCTCTTTATCAGTGGTCTGCCGATGTAGAGGGGCGGCGATGGTGGCAAATCCCTCAACAAAACGCCGGTAGTATGAACAGAGACCCAAGAAGCTTCGGAGTTCATGTTTGTCTCTTGGAACTGGCCAATCAAGGAGGGCTTCTATCTTGTCTTCGTTGGTGCGGATTCCTGACTCGGACACTACGTGGCCCAAAAACTCTACTTCTTTTTGAAACAAGGAACACTTCTTCGGATTGAGTCTCAGGTTGGCGTTATTAATTCTGGAGAATACTTCGCCCAGGTTCTTCAGATGGTCGTCGAATGTCTGGCCCATGACTAGAATGTCGTCGAGGTACACTAAGCACGTCCTCCATGTTAACCCGCTCAGTACATACTCCATTAGCCTCTCAAATGTAGCGGGTGCATTACATAACCCAAAGGGCATGACCGTGAACTGAAACAGCCCTTTACTGGTGGAGAACGCTGTCTTCTCTCTGTCGTTTGCGTGCAGACCAACCTGCCAATATCCACTTTTTAGGTCTAGTGTGGAGAACCAACGGGAGCCTGCTAGGGTGGTCAGAGTGTCATCAATTCGTGGTAGTGGATAGCTGTCTTTCTTGGTCACGTCATTCAGCTTTCTGTAATCCACGCAAAATCGGGTGGTCCCATCCTTCTTTTTGACTAGCAGGACGAGAGCAGACCATGGGCTGATGGATGGCTCAATAACTCCATTTTGTAACATGAACTCTATGTTTTCCTCGACTGCCTGTTGTTGGCCCAATGGTAGTCGTCTAGGTGGTATTCTGATGGGTTGAGCCTTTCCGGTATCTATTCGATGCTGGATGATGTTGGTGCGACCGGTGGTTCCATCTTGACTGTTAAAAATTTGCCAGTGTTTTGTGATAAATTGCTTGGCTTTCTTCTGGTTCTCTGGTGCCAAGTGTGTCAAATGATCAGCAAACTGTTGTAGGAACTCTTTATCGGGCCCTGGCTCCTTCACCGACGTCTGGTACTCTTCTTCGCAATTGCTGATGGTCTCTACTGGCTCGAAACAAGCTATCTCTTGACCATTGGTAATTCTGATGTCGTTGTTGGACAGATTCAGGACTCTGATTGGTATATCTCGTCCGGTTTTAACTATAGCCCGTCCAACCAAGTAGTCATGAGCTGAGTGTACGAGCTCCACCATTCCAACGCAGCTCCCAGGATTGCCGTCTAGCTGCCCATGAATAATCTGTTCTGTTCGACCGGGAATTCTAGCTGAAGACTTTGCCATAATTTTTATGGGCGTGACTGATGTGTTGACGGGCCGTGTCAATACAAATTCCTCATTCAGGAACCGAAGAACATTATATCTCGGGTCGAACATAAATCCAAGCTGGCTAATTAGGTCCATTCCCAGTATAAAATCGTCCTCAATATTCTCTACCAGGACCCTATGCCGGATCATGTTGTCCCCTATCTGTAGCACGACATCTGCCTCACCCTGTATTGACATGGACTCGCCGGTGACTGTTCTGAGCTGGATGTTATTGGTAACTGGCCGAATTTCTGATGCTCTCAAAACCCTGGACTTGGCAATGGACACAGCGGCGCCGGTATCGATGGTGATGGTAACTGCTCGCCCGTTGATGGTGCCTCTGATGACTAGGCTGCCGCTATTTCGGCAAAATCCCCGGATGGATAACGTTTTGGGGGCTGGTGGAGGGACAGTCAGCATTCGCCCCCCTATGCTGACTGACTGACGGTTCCTGGACATGTGGCTGTTCTGTTGGTTACCCCTGGTCGGTGATCGTTCAGGTGGCCTCACTCGACAATTACGTTGGAAGTGCCCTGTCCGCCCGCAGCCGTAACATGCCCGTCTGGTGCCAGTTCTTGGTGACCGGTCTAATATTTTGTTCAGACCAGCCAGCAGCGCTTGAAATGGTGACTCTGACTCTTCCTGGTTGAAGGAAACTGCTCGGACCCTCGGCCTGGACATGTTCATGACGGCCTCTACTTCCAAAGCCCGAAGTAGAGCTTCATTACTCTTCTTGACGCCACTCAGTCTTAAATTTCTTTGAACTTCCACATCTCTGATGCCGTTTATGAAACTCTGTGTGGCCAACTGGTCTTTCGTTTCCTCTGGCAGATCTGGGTAGGACAAGTGAACTAACCGTCTAATCTCTGCTTCGAATTCTTGAAGGCTTTCACCGGATTTTTGCGTTTTCCCACTGAGTTGGACTTGGTATACCTGGCTCAAGGATTGATTGTCGTATCTCTTGTCCAGAATGGCTATGATCTTGTCGAAATTGCCTTGTTCTTCGACTGGAATGCTTTGGAGGAGTTCTAGGGCCGGACCTCTTAACGAAATTACCAGAGAGGTAGATTTTTCTTGATTATCCCATCCATTATCTGTAGCCACAGCCTCAAATTGCCGTTTATACATGGGCCAAGATGAACTGCCATCAAATGTGGGTGGTTTGCTAACGGAACCTTTGGTACTCACGGTGTGCTGGTATTTTCCTCTCTGATAATCTTGTTGCAATTTTTTAATTGCTGTTTCCACTTTATCTTGTACTTCACTGTGTACTGCGTCTTTAATTGAACTGATTTCAGCTTTTACCTGGTTTTGGATAGCACTTATTTCAAATTTCACCTGGTTCTGGACGGAATCGATGTCATCTACTTTGATTTCAAGAGTCTCCACATTATTTTTTAGGATCTTTATGTCGTCGTTTATTTCTTTTATATCTGATTCAGCTATTTGCATTATTTCATTAACTGTTTCATTAACTTGCGATACTATTTGCATTAATTGTTCAAATTGCAATTGTCTTTTTTCTTCCGTTTTGCCTTGTTTTTCTGCAAATATCTTAAATTCATGTTGTCGTTTTTCTTCTAATAATTTAAATTCATTTTGTCGTTTTAATTCAGTTTGATCTTGTTTTTGTTTAAATATTTTAAAATCATTTTGTCTCTGTTCATTCAATTTCGAGAATAATCCCTCAATTAAATTATGTTGCTCACTTTTCATCGTGGAAACAAGATTTTCTAATTCTATTTTACGTTTTTCATCGATATTAGTGACAAGATTTCCTAATTCAACTTTAAGTTTATCATCAAAAGATTTCACTAACCTTTTTTTGAATTTCTTCTTGATGTTGTTTTTCCTTCTTGTCACGTTTTTCTAGAATCTGTGCAATTTTTTCGTCCAGTCCCTCTGTAACCTGCTTGACTATTTTTTTGGTAGTTTCGTCCATACTACGGGTTTCCATAAATCAAATTAGGATGTTAACTGCACTTAATCCTTCACTTCTAACACCAAATTGCAATATACTTCGTGGGTTCAATTTAAAATTATTAAACTAATATTCACTGTCACTTTTCTAGAACTTTATTTACATTCAAACAGCTGATTCAAAAATACAATAATAATCCCATATAAGCTAGTCGTCGCGGTATCACTCCTGGCGATCGTGGCGTTCTTCTTTTATATCACCAGCGTAGAATTCTCTAGTAGAAATCATCATCGCTCCTTCCGCTGTCGAGTCTTTTCGAGAATCGTATTTTTTTATCTTAAAGCGTTTGTTGTCGTGCTGAAATGACACAGGGTCGGCTTTGGGTAAATTTCGTAACTCTATGTTTATAATGGTATGTATTCCCTAGTTTGCATTTTTCACGGTCATTTTTGAAATACCTACAGGATCTAGGTTCAATGTGGTATGCAGAGTACTATATTTAAACCAATTTTTTTTTTCATCGTATTTAGTGACGTTATGTAACTCATATATGTCATCTTCAGCGATGTGTTTCAATTGTTTCAGCTCTGTTTTGTCAGCATATTTAGCATTGTTTGTTCCCGTATTTTACTATCTTCGGTGTTTTATTGTAATTAAATTCGGTTGTATTTTCTGAGCAATTCAGTTAGTTTGTGTGCACAATGAAAAATTTTCAATGCAGGGCGACAAGAACGTCTTATCACAGTCCTAATCTAATAAATAACGTGACATTGTGGTTATGGCTAATATGTGAAGAAGGTACAATATATTTGAGCTAAAGCTTTTTAAACCAACGACCATTAAGCTGATGAACGGCTGCAGGATGATAGTTAATGATGAATTGGCAAACTTTAATCTCACACCATGTATCATTTTAGTAATGAGTCATTTGTGTCCAAAACTTTTATGCAATTTTCACAGAATAACTATTAATTTTATGTTTATTTTCCATGTGGTGATAAATATCTGTTCTATTCTTAAATTTTCCACACCTTTCGCATAGTAATTTTTGTCGATCATATTTAAACTGCCATTTTTTGAAATCTTCATAACTATCCCAGGAGCTCTTGTTGAAAGGTATCCAGTGTCCGTTGTTTTGACCACACAGAATGTAACATTTATCGCAAAGTAGGCGTCCTGTTTTTGGAAACCATTTGCTACAAAATTCACATTCATTTTCCATGTCTGCACACTATGAAAGTTTAGCGTAGAATGACGGCATTTCTGTTAATACCATTCCCATTCTCAGCATTTCTAACAACTTTCCCAACTCTAGTCATATTTTTCTAAAAATCCAGTAACATTTACTGCTGACTGCAATACGCCCATTCATTCTTTAGCATGCTCTTTCAGCTATGACAGATTCTCGGTGACAAAACATCATCATAGCATCATTTTTGATTGTAAATGGTAATTCTAATGGTGAATTTAATTACAACAGCTGTTTTCACAAAGTACCACCAGATTGGTGGAATTTACCTATTTTAGATAAGATTATTTGGTACGTTTTCAATGATTTAATTTTGAGGTTTTTAGCTGAAAGCTTGTAAAATATTTAAACTAGATGATGGACTCATATTGTTTTTACTATCTATTTTACTACCATTCTTAGAAGTATTGCATTGCCATTGGCTGACAAACACATTGATAACTAAACAGTGTTTTTTAAACTAGAACCGAAATGATGGACTCATTTTGTTTTTACTATTTTACTCCCATTCTTAGAAGTTTTGCATTGCCATTGGCTGACAAACACATTGATAACTAAACAGTGTTTTTTATTGAAGTGAACTGGAAGAAACGTACTGTATGCCTTAATAAGATTATTTTTATCATTTGGTATGTTTTCAATGCCTGTAAAATATTTAAACTGGAACCAAAATGATGGACTCATTTTTTCTTTTACTATTTTACTACCATCCTTAGAAGTTTTGCATTGCCATCGGTTGACACACACTCCTGTACATTGATAACTAGAGTTTTTTTTATTGAAGTGAACCGGAAGCAAGGTACTGTATGTCTTTTTATCAATCTACCGACCATTATATATATTTGGGAATATAATGGTAATGTTTGAGGATCAGCGTTGCCAGATTTCTGAATAGATCTTGGGAATTATGACTTTACCCTTCGGTGGCATATACTTAGTATGTTATAAAGACTTTATTGCCGGGTATGTAACGGAATCCTGTTGAGGAAACTTTAAATCTTTATTCAGGACCATTCTTTGTAAACGTATAAGTTAAACATACTGATGGTTAACAGGTGGGCGGGAGTTCACACCAACCAATAAGAGTGGATCATTTTGATATACGTACAGATATATATCCACATATTTACTCACTAAACGGTAGATGTCACCAACATCTATTAGGTTCAATACACTGACTGTTGAATTTTGATATACGCTTAACTTCCCCTTGTTATCAGAATACTGATGTCTTTCTTGAATATATGATGTAAATAAAAATCACACTTAGGGTGTATTGTTTCTTTAAACAGCGATGAAAAAAATCGCTAGACCTAGGGAAAACACACGATTGAAGTGATTCTCTTGGCAATGTAGCATCATTTTAGTTCAAGTTTAAATCGACCAATGAGAGCACAGCTTATGACGTCAAAGAGAAAAGGTAGGGAGGCCCGCTTTTCAGGGGCATGATTGCCAGATTTCCATATTTCCCTAGATCCCGGAAAATCAAACTTAGTGCGTATTGTTTCTTTAAACAGCGATGAGAAAATCCCTAGACCTAGGGAAAACACACGATTGAATTTATTCTCTTGGCAATGGAGCATCATGATGATAGCTAATGGAATGTAGAATATGCATTGTATGCTGTGTTGACAAATTTAAAGCAAAATGCAAGTTCAAGTTTAAATCGACCAATGAGAGCATGGCTATAACGTCACAGAAAAGGGGAGGCGGGCACTCCACGGAGTGCCTCCCACCCTTTTTTCATAAGCCGTATGTTTTCATCAAATAACAAGATACATGCCCTGGATAAGGAATATCATATGAGGAAGAATCTCTGTACAGACAGCCAGTAATCCGGGCAATTTTACGAAATTGCCTTACTACACTTTGTTCTACATATACAATTTTTAAATACTTATCTGTTGCAGGAAAAAAAATTAAAGGGGAGAAAACCCAATGAACAGACAAAATAATCATATGTACCGTTTAAGAGGTCTTGACTATATGAACTGAAAGCTACAGAGATAACAAGGTTCGCTGTAGCATTCGTTCTAATCGGAAATAAATTTCGGGTACTTATCTACTGTCTGTTATGGTAGTAGTAAAACATAGTCTTGTTTTTAAATTTTGTTTCAAATAAAGCTACATATAATATATTATTTTTAAGGCCCTATCCACCATTCTTCCCTGTTCTCTGATAAAATATTTGTGAATCATAATTTCTTCAATTTAATTGTTTTTAGCGTTTTATCACAATGCTTTATTAGGCGTTTTCAGCGGACATAAATTCAAAAATAGGACCACAATGGTAGAGTTTACTCATTTTATTAAATAAGTGAGTTTTTTTGTTTTTCAACCATTAACTTTTGGCGTTCTTAGCACAATGTCTGTAATTAGCAGAAATGCCTCTAAAATATTCAAAATACCACCAGATTGGTGAATTTACATATTTTAGATAAGATTATTTTTATCATTTAGTATGTTTTCAGTGATTAAATTTTGACGTTTTCAGTTGAATGCCTATAAAATATTCAAACAAGAAGCGAAATGATTAACTCATTTATTGTTTTATTATTTTTCCATCATCGTTAGAAGTTTTGTATTGCCATTGATAGTCAGGTTGTGATCTCATAACAAAAGGGTAAGAGGGTAGCTGTAGCAAATCTCCCGTCTTTTCTGTGACGTAATCATCATTGTTGAGAAACATATTCAAACATCAAAATATCTTAAATCTAAATATATGATGATCGGAAGATTGATAATAAAGTACTGCGTAACACTACACATTATATTCTTTTAAGATCAAACAGAATAGAGAAATGTGATAAACTCCTTGCTGTTTTAGCAAAATGCTACATTTAGTGTTTTTGACAGAAATACCTCTAGAAAATTCAAAAACTAGGACCAGAATGGTGGAATTTACCCATTTTAGTTAAAATTTTGCTTTTATTTATCACAGAAATAACACGTCTACAGCTGAAACATCTGTATAACTAGAACGGAATGGCTGAATTAAAAATGAATTTATAAAAACAGGTGAATCTTTTTTGTAAGAATGATAAATTCAACATATCCTGTTGTTTTTGTTTCGGCGTTTTCAGTAGAAATACCTCTAAAATATTCACCAGATTGGTGGAATTTACTGATTTTAATAGCAGAACTCTAAAATATCCAAAACTAGGTTCAGAATGGTAAATAAGATTATTTTCATCATAAGTGGGTCATTCATCATTTTCATGGTAAAATATACACTTTAATTGTTTTTGGCGTTTTATTACAAAGCTTCATTCGTCGTTTTCAGCAGAAATATATTCAAAACTAGGACTGCAATGGTAGAGTTTACTCATTCTGTTAAATAAGTGAGTCTTTTGGTTTTTGAACGATTAAGTTTGACGTTCTTAGCAGAATGCCTGTAGTCAGCAGAATTGCCTCTAATAATATTCAAAACTAGGACAACACTGGTGGAATTTACTCATTTTGTTAAATAAGTGAGTCATTTTGTTTTTCAACGATAAAGTTTCGGTGTTTTTAGCAGAATCCCTGTAAAGCATTCAAACGAGAACTGATATGATAGACCCATTTTGTTAAAAAATTATCATCATCGAATCATTTTGTTAAACACGTGAGTCATTTTGTTTTCAACTATAAATTTGTGGCGTTTTTAGCAGACTCCCTGTAAAATATTCAAACGAGAACTGATATTTAGTTAACAAAATTGTTTTACCACCATCGAATCCTTAGAAATTTTACTATTATGTATCACGGAAACAGCTATAAAACTAGAACCAGAATGATAGAATTTAATGTTTTTTTATAAAGACCATTATACAGGTGAGTCTTTAAAAGTTTTGTTATTATTCGTACCAAACTTTTATTAAATTTGTACACCGATATTCATAAACAACATAACTATACCTTTTCCCACAAAAACACATGTGAACTATCACCATCTCACGCAACAAGGACTGCCGGACACAGAACCGTCAACACAATACCATCCACAGAATGGCAAACTGACAAAACACACGTCATCCATGGAATTACAACCACACAAAACACTACGTCAACCACGGAACATGAAACAGGCAAAACACACAATATGAAAATCACAACACACAACAGCACGCATGAAACATGAAAGTGACAAAACACACGACAAACGACATTACAACCTGTCACCTTCACAAAACCCAATGTCATCCGTGGAGCACGAAACTCACAAAACACACGACAAACAACATTACAACTTGTCACCTCCACAAAATACAACATCATCCATGGAACATGAGACTAACAAGTCACCTCCACAAAATACAGCATCATCCATGGAACATGAGACTGACAAAACACACGACAAATGGCATTACATCCTGTCACTCCACAAAACACAATGTCATCCATGGAACATGAAACTCACAAAACACCCGACAAACGACATTAGACTGACAGGACATCCGACAAATGACATTACACCCTTTCACCCACAAAATACAATGTCATCCATGGAACATGAAATTCGCAAAACACACGACAAATGACATTACAACTTGGAAACTGACAAAATGTACAACGTCATCCATGGGACATGAAACTCACAAAACACACGACAGAGGACGTTCGAACCTGTCACTCCAAAATCATATAACGCCAACCATGATTGCGAAACTGACAACCAGAACTGACACCACGAACCACCTGCCAACATACACCACTGTATATTACATATACACTCTATCCCCATAACCTCTCAAATCACACTAGTTACACACAACAAGAAATTTGCAGCACACAACACATGATATTTACAGTTAAGACACGATTATCACTAAAAAAATCAAATACCCAACAACCAATAGACAATTTTTTCAATATGTCTCATTAGCCCACAAGGCTAAATCCTAGCCTTTGAATCAACACTGCAGGGCTTTAAACCCGACAGCGACTTTTTTTCTTAGTACCGCATACGTCACAAGATGGGGCCAAACAACAATACCAACGGCAACACACAATACCGATGACGTCACCCATTATTACCTCAAACGTCACAAGATGGCGCCAAGCAATAATACCAACGAATGATCTACAACACACAATACCGCTGACGTCACCCATCAGCTCTCCACCCAACGGCTCCTCACCGTTAAGCCGAAGGGAGATTCCCAAACACCCACGACCACTAATCACACCACTAATCTCGCCACCACAAACCCCGCCCACGCAACCACAGCCATCAAACCACAAGGTTAACGACCCCACGCAACCACAAGCCCACCCACGCAACCACAAGGTCGACTCTTATCAACCGCAGGCGCCTCCTTATCAGGTGGCGCTTGCGGTTGATAAGGGACGACCTTAAAAATTTTCGCACGACCAAGTGGGGCCACCCCTGCTTGTATATTACGGATTTGCGATATATTCTTGGCTTCGAGGTCGATATAATTATCGTTGTAATAATGAACTAATTACATATTGATGATTTTTATTTTAGTAAATTTGCATGGTAACGTAAATTGCATCACCTCATTTAGGTAATATGGTTTCTTTTTTTTTGCTCCAGCTCCACTGTTACCAGGTTTCATATTTCGGACAAATACATTACAAATATTTCGCCATTTTTCTTTACACTCAGCACCTGTAACTAAAATTTTAATTATAGTTTTCATTTCAGGTATTTAGGTAAGGGATGTACGTTCACAAGTTTGGCATCATATTTCGTAAGAGGAGACAATACAATATCTACAATTATTGCAGAAACTGTAATTATTATTTATACTGAGTTAAACTTATATGCCAATCCCAAACTTGGCTGATTGGAAGAAGAATATTTCCGAACGTTTCTATATGCTATGGAATTTACCTAATTGTTTAGGTTCTTTGGATGGCAAGCATATAAGAATAGAAAAGTTCCTAACACTGGTTCAAACAATTTCAATTATAAGTCTTATCACTCTATTGTGTTAATGGCTTGCAGTGATGCAGATGGTCTTTTCACATTTATTGAATCTGGCTATGCAGGAAAAAACAGTGATGGGAGTATATTCAAAGCATCAGCCATTAAGTGCTGGATGGAACAGTCCAGTCTGAACACACCGCCACCTTCTGTTTTACCAAATGATGTAAAAAAAACCTTTTCCCGTACTTTTTCGTTGGCGGTGAAGCATTTCCGCTAATCCGATATTTGATGCGACCATATCCACAAAGAACACCAAATAACGTAAGAAGAGTTTATAACCACCGACAGAAAAATTTCCTGTTTTGAGCAATGCAATACGAGGTCGATCAGTGTATAAAGTAGCCAACATTGTTAAAGCTGTTTGTGTTTTGCATAATTATGTTCGTAAAACAGCAGGTTTACGTACAGCCCACGGCAATACGAAACACAACAATCAAATGGTCACATTTTAATGCCTGAGCAACTTCAGATTTCCCCGCATTCATCACCACAAAATCTGAGAAATTATCTTGCCAACTATCTAATAACATATGCTTCGATTCCTTGGCAATCTAATTATTGTCTATTTTAATTTTTTAAATAAAAAAAATATCACTGACCTGTCAAATTTTTTTTCCAACCTCAATCCACGCCTTTTCTGTAACATCTTTTCGTACATATTCTGGCAGCTTATAATTATACAAACATGGATGATTTTCTACCTCCTGGACAAAATTAGTGTTAAAAGTCTGTTCCGCCGCCATTTTGTAATGCAACGCGTGTACGACTCTTTAAAATAATTAGAATATCTATATATTTGTACCTCTATTGGAAATCAAAAAATAAATAAAACAAGCACAGTGTCATTGCATTTATTTTGAATACAAGACTTTATGAATTTTAAGAACATCAGGTATTGATAAAGTTATACATGACATAGGTTTGGTCGGTTTCGATACAGAAAGGTAGCCATCATTCAACCATATTCCAATAGATAATACTTGACGTTCTTAAAATTTCCATAGGGGACTATCAACTATTGAAACAAAATACCCGTGATTTAAATATCATCCAAATATAATTCACTAATTAATTTAATTAATAAATGGCGATTATAATATTTAATTTTTCATACCGAAACACCACAATATTGCAACAAAATACCCGAGAATTAATCATTATCCAAATAACATTCTCAAATTAATTTAGTCTGTGTATATAGAAGATCGAAAAATAAAATATAATTCATTTAGTGATTGATAATATCTCTCCTGCAAGGAGGTGCGGTTACCAATGTGTGAAATTTATTTATGTTTACCCGAAAAAGTTCAACATTCAATAGATTAAATCAAATAATTAACGCATTATGTGATATTGTTGGTTGCATAAAAGTGCAAGTTTAATAAATATTTTTACAAGTGAATTCATTTTAACAAGCAAACTGTAATGTTTTGCTTGCATAAAATGGCTTCACATATTTGTTGTTTAGATTTAACGTGTTTTTAGAATTAAATCAAACCTGTAAAAGTGATAGTTGTTTGGCTTTATAAGACAGTGATCAGATGGTATTAATTAATATTTGGACTCAATATTTTGTTTAATGTTATATTTACGATGTTTCATTAACTAAAAATATTACTAATAAATACAGGGTGAGTAGTTTTGTTATCTGGTTGAAATGGGAGGGGAATGTATAATATTGAACATCCATCTCAGGTTATTTCGGGAAAAGATGTCTTTCAACGACAAGTCACGGTTTAATTCTGCCAAAGCAACTACAAGCTGCAAGATAAGAATTACATCAAACTATCTGATATCACATTACAAGTTTTCTAATTACTGGAAATGAAATGAATAGAGGAATGGCGAGGTCAAACAAGCTATTCTTCAATATGGACAAAACAATCAAGACCCATTAATAAAAGTTAAAGTGACATCTATTACTTTTACGGTGGCTTTAGAGAATTTCTTAACTTTATTATTGCTGAATATAGAGGCTGTAATAATGGGTTCTTTACGGACAAATATGAATATGGTATAATAGCAACAATCTGAGAGAAGATTTTTTGATTATTCAGCAAAGTGTGAAATAATGATAACCCTTCTAGTTCTTCAAAGAATAGATTTATAGAAATTATATAAATTCAGTAATAATTTTATTAACAAATAAACATTTCATTTGTTTAATTATTTAAATTCCTTGCAAAGAGTAATATCAATATTATAGAAATTGGTTCGCATAATACATCATAGGACTTGAAATACCAAATGAAATGAATTTTAAACAGTCCATTCCAATTTTGAGCAGAGTTGTGGTTTTCACAAAACTTGTGATTTATTTGCATTTTTATTTCGTTGAAAACGTCTTTGTTTATGTATAAGCATAATATTTGAAAAACAATTAACGTTAATTTATATTTATAAATGTTAGCAACCAGATGCATTAAAATCGACAAATAACTACAGTGGTAGAGATTCTTCAAAAATGTTGACTAATCAAATTGGTACAGACAGCGATAATTATGTTAAAAAATGAAAACAAGTCGAGTGGGAGCTAGGCAACACTAATTCCTCTGCTGAAATACCAGCGTGGCTTAGGGACATTAGAAAATATAAATGTAAATTTATGTGAGAGAAATATTAAAAAAAATTATGGTTTTTTAGAACGCTGTGAAGCCTTCAAAAATTGGAATGGGTTTAATTTAATTCAACAATAAATTAGTGAATGAAACTTAGCTTACATATAGAAATTTATATCAGTCACTTGAATAACACTCCATTTCAGAGTTGCAACACACGTTCTCAAGTTCTGTCTTAGGAACCTAAAATGGTTCGCTAGAGGTTGAGAAATCTGCTTCATTGTCTTGAACCATTGAATGATTGTGACCTGGTTGATAATATAGAAAATGTTGCCATGGAGATTTCCAACGATGCCCAACAAATTACCAACCCTGAATTAGGGCGGGCGCATACGTTGTTTCCTGCTTAGGTTTCCTGATCAGGAATTCAGATCCGGAATTCCGCGTGCCTTGCGCAAACCATTCGTTGTTTTGTATTAGGAATTTACACGGTCAGTTCGAATAGAGACGCTTCTGTAAAAGCACAAATGGTCGACGACGATGAATTGATTGCGGTTCCGAATGGAAATTTCCGTGCGTATGCGGCGAACGATAAGAAATGTATGTGAGCGCTGCGTTCGGGGAGACGCCATTAGGTTTTTTCCATTCTGACTACCCGAACGCAACGATAAATTCCGAAACGAACGTCGGGTTTTTTCCGTTCGGAAATAGTAAGTACGTGTGCGCCTTGTTGAACATTTTGTATGTAAATGGGGCATTCAGCTTTCCGAATCTGAATTCCTGATCAGGATACCTAATCAGGAAACCGAGCGTATGCGCCCGGCCTAAAACAGTTTATGTATTTGTATAATAGTCACATAAGTATATGTGTTATTAATTGTTTTTGTACATATCTAGTATTATATGTTTAAATAAAACACCATATTGGTAACTTCGTTTTTTATTTTTAACTAACATATTATTTTTAAATATCCTGCAATTTTCCGTCTACAGATACAACAATGATCTATTTTTAAAGAACAAACAAAGCAACTAGCAAAGTGTCTACATGGCATAAAAACAATTGCCATTTCATTAGTTAAGCAAATTTTACAAGTATTATTAATAGAGTCAGTGTGGGGATTTGTTGGACAGTCGTTAAGCAACAAATATTTAGCTGTCCCTTTTTCATAAAGTTTTGTAATATCATCGTAAGGTAAGAGATTCTTGAGCTCTAAGCCACAGCAATGACTAGTGTTCACCATATTCCGTGTAAAAGAAGCCAACGTTGGCAAGCTCGCTAGGTGTCTGCTTCATGGCAGTAGGCCAGTCTTTAAAAGTCGCAAGTCTGCTGTCAACCGTCACTTTGCCTTATGTCTGATAGGTCTGGCGATGTGGTAAGTGCCATTAAAATCAGAAAAGCGACTATATGCATTCCAGTCCAGATGATCCGCAACAGGATCGTCACCATCTTCCCAGCTGTGTCCTTCAGTTTCACAAAACGGACATATGACAGCCGTTGTGTTTTGTACTTGTAATAAGGCTACCATCATCCAACCACATATTTAGATCTAATAAAATTCCATCAGAACAAAGCTGGTAATCATCCCATACAGTTTCAGGTTGACCCTTTCCATGCGAAGGGTCCTTATGCATATTCCAAGTATTTTTTTAACACCATGTAACTCTCCACAGATAAATGTAGATTTTTTTCAGCAATTTTGAGAGAGGTCTGGGTGTCGGTAATATAAATTGTTAATTTTTCTGGTACTGCCACAAATTTGGATGTGTGCCCGTTGTAGGTAATCACAGTTGTTAAAATGTCTGGTACCATGTAACATCTATTTTGGGGCTTTAGCTTACCAGTTAAATCTTTCGGCTGTACTTTCCTTGTTGGCACTACACTAATATTAAATCTTTGTTGATTATCAAGTAAACTTGATAACCTATTATCCTACCTACCTACCTATTGTCTTGAGTGTGTGATGATAAAAGGTGTGGAATATGTTTGAAAGAGATAACTAATAATTTTGGGCTATTACCAAATTGTAATAATTGTTTCTGCTTCTCATGCTTAAAAAGATGGCATTAAAATAAAGCATCTGCTTTGAATATTCGCAGAGGCTGTCCGGAATGTCGTATTGTTTCTCGTTATGTCTATCAGTCTGAGGTATATTACCAGAACGTGGAAAAAGATCGTTATATAGTTGGGAAAAACGAAAAAATTAAGAAAATACGGTCTAGGTATTTCCGAAAAAGCAAAGCCAAATGGCCGTTTGGATATTCTTGCTTGTTTAGTCTTCGATTACCAAATCGGGAATAGATGTAGGACAACCCTAAATGAAACGTGCATGTATGGGAGGTCGTACTGATTATATAGAGGCTTAGTTGGCCCTTGAAGGACCTTGAATTTTTATACCTTGAAGAATGTAAGAATAAAAATCATATTAATAAAATCAAAAATAATATAAATCATGAGTCTGTATTTATTTAAAACATCCTGATAATAAATTCTTAAATTTTACATATGGTATTTTAGATATCGAAGCTCAGCGGAAATGGTGACCGCAAGTAAAATAAACTGCAATATCTTGTTTACGCTAAATGAAACCGAACTAAATGAAATTACCGGAAGTGGTTGTCTGATAAAATTATTAAGTTGTTGAAGTAATAAACTTTTGCAGGAAGTTCCCATTTAATAAGCATTAATTAGTTGTTTTTCTAGAACGAACAGAAAGTTCGTTATAGGCAAATGACGTAGTTCGATGCAGATAAATATAAGAAAGAGATCATATCTCAAGTTTATCCAGTTATTGTGTGCGTCTGTTGTTCTAAGAACATTATGTGAGTATCTACTTATATTTAATTTAATTTTTGATAATTTGCTTCTAGTATTTTGTGACTTCTATTCCATTTTTTTTAAATTATTAGAGTTTAGATTCATATAAGTTTCTAGTATGTTTTTCCATTCGAGTATTTTCTGACTGCTATTTTTAAAATGTCTGGTTTTAAGTTATCTCAATTTTTACCTATTATTCACTTCTGTTAGTTATCCATTACATGCACTATATTATACTTTATTTTTATTTGATAAGACGTTGGAGTTGAGCTGATGGTGTTTAGGAAGTATATTTCAATGATTATGTAGTATTTACTTATTTAAAATCGCACAGACTCTACCATTATATCATTTCCAGGCTTAATATATTAAATTATGATGATAGTATTTTGGGGAATCTGAACTCACTCCTAATTCGGAACATACCCTTAGATGAGTGGGTATGAAAATATGACTATAAAAGCATTTTTTCATACCAGAGAATACATTAGTCTTCTAGTTTCAGTCAGTGAGTCAAGATGAGCCTATAGTACATTTATTAACTATAACAGTGATTTCAAAGTTTATTAGTTTATTTCACTCTCTTATAGAAACCATGGTTCTCTCTGCAGTGGTGAAGAGTATCCTCTTTACAGTAACCGCTCTATTGGTAAAACTGCGTGACAAATTTGATGGATCCGTCGCAGAGGATGGACTTCGGCAATGTACCAAGGCGATCCGACATATACAATCAAATCATCAAATAAAAAAAGCGTCATCAGTGGGTGAAAAACAGAACTTCCAGGCAACATTAGCCAATATTAAGACTTTCCGAACCCAAATAAAATATTTGCTAAAGAAAGGATCTGGAGTTGGATCATCACGCAAAGAAAAGCCTAGTGATAAAGTGCAATGGTTTAATTGTATAACTGCATTTAACAGGCGTGTCAGGACTGGTTTAATAGCAAATCTCAAATATAAGAATATTGAAGCTTTATTCTCCGACTGCAAATCACTTTTCATGAAGAGTATTCAGAATGTTTTGAAGACTGAAAAGGCCGTGAAAGTGGATACTGTGTTTGCCGCCGATTTTGAGATGTCTAGTGAAACGTACCGATTTGAATGAGTGGTGGGACGAACATGTAGTACAACCATTTATGAAAGATATTGATCAATTTTCAGAGGGTTTAAGTGATTGAGCCTTAGTGAGAATCCATAACTTGGGCGTATACATTAACAAGTATAATCCCCAACTTGGGTCATCTGATATTGATCTACCTGGTGAAATAAAGAGGAAGCATGCATGTATCAATGTTAAGAATGAGCTTGACAAAGCCTGCCTTGCAGGGAGCATTGTGTCTGCCCTTTATCCTGTAGAAAAACATCCACAACGAACTTCTAAGTACCCTCACTACACACAGGTGCAGAATTTCAGAGGCATCCGGTTTTCGATGACAACACCACAAATCCCACGATTTGAGTCAAAACAGCATCTCAGTCAATGTATACATACTGAAGAAGTCTAAGAAATGTATAGTACTACCATCATATCTCACTAGAGATAAACAGCATCCTCATGTTAACCTTCTACTGATTCAAGACCTATACGATAAAGATGATTCAGCTCCTGTAAATTATAATTTTGTATAGATCAAAGATTTGTCCAAACTGAGATCTTCTCAACTCAGTCAGAATGCACATAAGAAGCATTTCTGTGATAGTCGTCTGCATTATTTTTGTTCCGAATACAAACATAATGTGCATATAGAGGACTGTAGTATGCTGCACAAATGTAGGATGAGATTACCAGATGAAACCAACAAGATTTTAAAGTTTAAAAACTTCAAAAACAAAGAGAGATCTCCCTTCATTATTTATGCTGATTTGGAAAGTGTCCTGAAGCCTCTCAATGATAAAACCAGATATCAAGAACACATCCTTTCAGCTATAGGATATTACCTGAAGTGTTCTTATGACGAGTCATTATCCCTCTACCGCTCCTATAGAGGGTTCTCCTGCATGAACTAGTTTGCTAAGGAAATGCTACAGCTATCAGAAGATCTAAATACTATATTCCTCTGTCCTTATGACGTCGATCCACTTTCACATGATGAGCAGCTCCAATATGATACTGTCACCCACTGTTATATCTGCGAAAAACCGTTCACTGCTGATGACATAAAAGTGTATGACCATGTCCATCTTGCCTCTGGATTTAATACTAGTGATAGCAGAAAATCAAACTATCGTGGTCCTGCCCATGAATAATGCAATATTAGTTATCAAGACACGCATATAGTACCCATTGTTTTTCACAACTTGTCTGGATACGATAGCCACTTCAGTATCAATCAAATTGCGCTATGTGCTGATGGAAAAAGTACATCTCATTCACCAAGCATTTCAACTACTCATTAATTAAATTCCGATTCATCGATACATTTAGATTTCTTGCTGCATCACCTGACATTCTTGCTTCATCACTACCACAATTTCCTGAACTACGTTCACAATTTTCCAGTTTACCTGATGGAGAATTCAATTTACTAACTAAAAAGGGGATATTCTGCTATGATTATCTTGACAGTTTTGAAAAATTGTCTGATGAAGCTTTACCAAGTCAGGATAAATTTTTGCAACAAACTGAAAGATATTGTCATCACGGATGAGCAATACGCCCATGCAAGACGGGTGTGGTCTGAGTTTGGAATCAAAAACTTAGGTGAGTACACTGATTTATATATGAAGATTGATATTATCTTGTTGGCTGATGTATTTGAAAACTTCCGAAATAGTAGCTACAATCTAGATCCAGGTCATTAGTTCACATTACCTGGTTATACATGGGATTGTATGCTTTTCAAGACCAGACAGGAATTGGAGTTTCTTACAGACATTGAACAATTAATATTTGTTGAAAAGAGAATCCGAGGGGGATTATCACAATGTTCAAAGAGACGGTGTATTGCTAATAATAAGTATATGAAAGCCTATGACCCTACAAAGCAACATAAAAATATTATGACTGCAATAACCAATATGGATTCGCAATGTGTCAGTATTTACCATATGGGGAGTTTGATTGGGTTGATCCTAACATTAATATAACTGATATTTCCGATTATTACGACATTGGTTATTTTTTTGGAAGTCGATTTGGAGTGTCCACATAATATCCATGATGAACACAATGATCTGCCTTTCTGTCTGCAACATATGATTCCTCCCAGTTCCAAAAACAAAAAACTACTGGCTAGTTTGTATGATAAACATAAATACGTCATTCATTATAGAAATTGAAAACAGGCACTGCAATATGGTCTTAAGTTCACGAAAATTTATCGTGTTCTCAAGTTTAACCAATCGGCTTGGCTTATTAAGTCATACATATACTTAAACACCAGATTAAGGAGTCAAGCAAAGACAGAATTTGAAAAGAATTTATTCAAATTGATGAATAATGCCGTATTTGTAAAATGTATTGAAAATTTGAGAAAAATGGCCAATGTTCGCTTGATTTCCAAATGGCAGGGTAGATATGGTTTAGAGGCAATGATATCCAAAATTTAGTTGCAGTTGAGCTCGTAAAGTTGGAAATCCTCTTTAATAAACCAATATACGTAGGTATGGCTGTTTTGGACTTGGCTAAAATAACAGTGTATGATTTCCATTATGATTATTTAAAGAAATAATTCAGTGATGATGTCTCTGTAGCATATTCAGACACACACCGACAGCTTATTCACGGAGATAAGGAATAGAGATGTTTACAAAATAGTGAAAAGGGACTGTTATGAGATTTGATACCTCAGATTATCGTCTAGACAACAGATTCGGAATCTTTCTCGTAAATAAAAAAGCGCTCGGTATGTGGAAAGATGAGAATAATGGTAAAATATTGATAGATTTTATAGAACTTAAATCTAAAATGTATACCAGCAAGTTGGATGGAGATGTCAAAACGATAAAGAAAGCTAAAGGAGTCAAGAAATCCGCCCTTAAGACCAAAATTACCTTATTATTACCTTAGTATTATTAATTTAAGGATTACTGTTCGTGCAGCCTTATACTTAAAGATTTACTTTTATTGATTTAGATTACATTTCACTTCTCATGCTGTCTTAAAGTGGTTATATAGGCCTATAGGGGATGTTCCACTATAAAAAAATAAACGCCCTTTGAGTTTAGCCTTCTGGGCGGTGTGGAATAGAACTCTTTAAGGTTAGTATTATAAAATCTTAGTCACACATTAGTTGTTTTCTCTTATGTCGAGTGATTGTTTTTCTTTCACATTCATCATAGTAGCTTTTTAACTACTAGGACATCCAGTCAAAAGCTTATCAGAGATAGTAAGATATTATTTTCACTTTATTCTTTATAAACATATAAATTACACATACTTACGCTTATGACGTCATGGAAGAAGGGGATCAGCTCCTGCTTGGGGGGACATTGTCATATTTCAGAAAATTCCTATGTGGGGGAGTTGTTCTTTTTATCTACTTTGGTTAGTTTTGATATCCATTATAAAAGCATTTGTATAATATGAAATGGAATCCTGCTCGGGAAACTTTAAATTTTTTTTCCCTGTATTTATATATCTTTATGGTAGGTTCGATATCTGATACTTATGGGTGACGGGTAAGTTCAACATTGTTGTATATTTTTAATTCGGGACATATGTATTCTATATAAACATATAAGATAAACATACTGATGGTTAGCAGGTAGTCTGCTGATAAACCAGCCAATGAGAGTGCAGCTTATGATGTCTTAGTAAAAGGTGCCTCCCGCCCATTATCAATTACCGTTTTCATCAAATAACAAGATACATACCCTGGAAATGTAATATGATATTTCTCGCTCTTTCCCACTAATAAATATGAAAAAAGAGATCTGATGACGTCACAGAAAAGGACCGGAAGGCCCTGTTTAAGACGCCAGCGTTGCTAGATTGCCATATTTCCCTAGATCTCAGAAAATGTAATATTTTATTCATGTGATATTGATAAAGTGATTGAGCAATATATGCAACATTGCCATATTTCCCTAAATCTTTAAAAACGTACACAAGTTCCTTTTACCTGCTTTGGTTTGTTATGATAGCTAATGCTTATAATATTATAATATTAAGGTGTTGTTGAAACACTTAAATCGAAAAAAATTAGTACAACAATCAAATTTTAAGAATTTATTTTCAAACAAAATATATTATGATATACCAGTGCCAATTTTGAAGGTATTATGTTTAGAAATAGTGCGTTTTCAGTAAAATTTAGAATATTACGACCTCCCAGAACCTTACAATCTAACTATTAGAATTCAGCCATCCCGAATTTGTAATCTTTGTTCCTGTTTTTCATTTCGATAGCACTGATTTAGACGTGGTTTGGTCCATGGCAGTTGCGTCTACTAACGTTCTCCGGTGACAAATTCTCGGTGACAAAACTGCCAATTGAATAAAACCTTTTTAGCTGTGGTTGAGTATTAACTCTGTCCATGCAATCTTCTAATCTCTTAATACGAATCCCATTCTCATCATTTCTAACAATTTTCTCAACATTCCAACTGTTTATCATTCCAACAATCTGATTACAGTTGCTGCTGACCACCCTTCAGTCTGCTTGTTTCAACTATTTCCATTCAAACATCTCTCGTTTCGAGCATTCCCATTCCTATCATCCTGTTTCTACCATACCTATTAAAATTCTACAATGCTTATGCCAACCATCCAACTTCCCTCAATATCGTTTCCACCATTCCTATCTCAACTCTAGAATGTCTGTTTCAACCATTCAACTTTATGTCATTTCCTACTTTCAGTTACGCCGTTTCTAGCATTCCTCTATCCAGCGTTCTAGTTTCCAACATTCCCGTTTCAAGCGTTTTGTCAACCAACTTCAAACATATACCTGTTCAGTCAACACCAAACATATTCCAATCATTCAACTTTATGGCATTTCCAACACTCCCATTTGCTCTTGCTCCCAACTTTTTAACATTTCTAACATTTGTAGCGTTCCTGTTTCATACATTCAACTTGCTGCCATTTCTACCATTCCCACTATCCCATTTCCAACATTCCTGTTCCCACTATCCTATCATTTGTAACGACCCTACTTCAACCATCCTAGCATTTTAGGAGGAGTCTGCTGCTGTGTCCATTCATCTAGTGTTTCGATGTTAACAACTTTATTTTCACCCAAATTCATTTCTTCCAATTTAATGATAAGGAAATTGGAGTTTTGTTGGCCTTTAATTAAAATACAATTTACATTTATTAAATGTGTCCTTAGAATTTTGTTTATTTCCATATATGCAATATATTCACCGGAATATCTCAAGCCATGTTTTTACGTTCGCAATAATTAACAGATTGCCTATCTTCCTCGGTTAAATAAAAATATGGTTTTATGGGTTTGAATAAGTAATGATCGAGTTGCATTCCAATTCAAATCGATAATTTAACAATAAATTCACCATTTTGAAGTTTAAATCCTTGTATATCTACCGTTGCTGTCTTCATTATGGCTAACAATTAACTAAACCGCTAGATTTAATATAAATGCTTAACCCGAATTTCCGAATTCAAACATGCTGAATTTTAACATGTCGAATTTCTATACGTCAAATTTTAACATGTTGAATGCCGAATTTCCACACGCTGACCCACGAACATTCAGAATAATATATTTTATTTAAACCAACCTGTCTGTCCATTACCAGTATATTTCTATAATTACTTACAAATTATTTAGTTTTTATATCACATTTTTTGTTCTATACATTAAATGCGACAACAAAATTTTTTATCTACATGTGAACGTCATGCAGTTGCGGTTTAGATTCCTTATCATTGTTATTGCCATCGTTAAATTCTAATTCTAATTATATTTGGTGTTCCTATTAACAAATATTTGGGAATATTTTTATTAAATATTTAAGATGTATTTTCTTTTTGGCTAAAATCTTCGAATTCTCTACATTAAGAGATTTAACGCCCGGAAACGGAGATCGCATGGCCTTGACTCATCCGACGGATTCGGTACGTGCTTCACTACGTTATCGCTGAAGGTTGCTTAGAATTACCACACCTCCTATCCATTCTATGTCTTAACAGCATATAAAATAATTTCCTTGTTTGATTCGTCAACCGTTCCCTGCCGTTCCCAGCCAGCGGTTCCTCAACGCTCCCGCTCTCAACATTCCCGTTCTTGCTGTACCTTTTCCAACATCACTGTTCCCCGATGTCCCCCCTCCCTACCGTTCCCGATGCTCTTAATGACATTAGGCCGAACACCACCCAAAGCAAAGGATCAATGACATCACTCTTTCGGCTTGTGTCGCTACGGCTCCTGAGCGACCGTGTGACCGAAATTAGGCCCCCGGCCAACTGCATTAATTTGAAAACAGGGCAAGTAACCATTGACCAATGAGAGCACTTCAATGGGGCTTATGACATCACAACAGGAAAGTGGGAGTGAAGGGAGTAAATTTGGTTCAACTTCGGCGTTTTGGGACCTTAAATTCTCTTATGGGAATTTACATGTAAAAGTTGATGATTTTAGGCTAGAACCGGCATATCATATCTACTGTTACATAATATTATCAATAAGTGATATTATAATTACATTCATTACAACTTACAATATGTGAGGTTTTGTTGTTGAAACTAGCAGAATTCAGAGGAGAAAGTGCAGCAAATTTTACTAGTTCATATTAGCTATTACAAATTATAAAACTCTGATAATGTTAAATAAATGATACTGACATTTAAATGATTTAAAGTTAGTTGAAAATTAAACTATAGTGAGTTACAAAAGATAGGTACCGAAATGCAAAATTTTGAACGCAAAAATGTATAATAAAAATTATTAATCTGATTAGATTATCCCACATTTCACAGAAAAACAAATTAAAGTACTTAATAATGCTATAAACTCCGTCGGTTCAAAGTTAATTAATTATAAAAAACTGACATTCACTTCACTTTCTAGAACTTTTATTCATACGTAAAAATAAAATATTTTTAACAGCTGATTCTAATACAATAACATCAAAATCATAACAATAGGTAAGCTCTACTAACTACTGAAATTAATATTGCTTTATATAGCTTACGTCGAATTTTCTGGTCGTTCTACCTTTGTTGGCACAGCGTCCAGATAAGCAGTTTTTGCCCCATTCGAAAATTCCAGTTCTCTTGTTTTTACTATCCCAGCGATTGATGTATAATTGGAATGAATAATGCCTTACCTTGCTTTAGTCAGAGACGGCGTAGATAAATTTTATAACACTGCCCCCCCTTTAATTCTGATCGCCCCGATCAGAAACATCCTCTCCAAGGTCGGGAGCGAGTCGATCTAAATGAACCACCTTCAACTTAGCCCTGGGGTTTGGACGGATACGGTAGATAAAGCATTGATCCTTTTGACCACCTCCTATGGACCATTCCAGGCGGGTGTAAGCTTTGGAGATTTACTGTTGCTTCTCTGGGGGCTGTACAGCAAGACCTTGTCCCTCTCTTGGAACCCGACTGAATTGGCCTTGAGGTCATATCGTGTCTTCATTCGGTTTTGTTGGCCATCATCTGCGTTCGGGCTAGTTCGTGTATTGTCAGTATGTTATGTAACACTTCGGCCCTACTGTCGCCAGTGTAACAAATTTGGCCCTATACCTGTTGTATAATGGGGAAAGAAATATATTATATAGAACCTGAGAGAAAAAGGGGAATGCTGCCACCACCCGAAGAAAATTTGTTTGGAGAGAAAGATTCCGGGAACCCTTCTCTGTAAATGTTAGCTGAAAATAAATAATATAAAAGGAACTTTACTGCCCCTTATCTGCCTTCTCTCTCAGTCCTTGGTAGCTTCTGGTCTTCGTCACCTGGCCTCCTCTAAGAGGGTAAGTCCCCAGGCTTCTCAAATGCTGGTGGTTGTATAGGAAGAAGGAAGGAGTTAAAAGTAAACAACCAAAAAAAATGACACATATATTGCAGAAAACAAAATGAATGGAAAAAAATATTAAAAAAAATAGAAACAATAAAACAATCCCGATATGTAACACAAAACGAAAAAATATATAAACCAAGTAACCTCAATTTTTAGTGGTTACGCAATACTTGAGAACAAATGTAACCCCCCCAATTTATGTTTTTAATTAATTGGCCCCAAGAAAATATGAAAAAAATAACTTTAAGGGATACAATATTAATTATACCCGCTACTCCTGGGAATGACAGGTACAATTAGACCCTATTTAAGCCCTATCGGTGCCTACTATAATAGGTCCTCCCTTACATCAAGAAACGTCGGTGAGCCAGTTTATCCAACGCAACCCCAATAAACATATAATATATATGCATGTATAAATTACAAACAAACAAACTAAAACAAAACCCAATTTAAACAAAATATCATAAGACAAGCAAACTAAACTTTTGCCGCTCGTTCCTTTTGCCGACTCAGGGAGTCAGATGAAATCTTTACCAGTCTACAATCTAGCTGTGCGTACTCCGACGCTACTTCGTCCCTATCACGAGGTCTCTTCCCGGCCGTTTGCTGGTCTAAGAAACCCCTACCCTGGGTTCACAATCTGAACCTACAACTCTACGGACAAACTCACAGGTTTTTGGCACCTAACACTCCTCGGTTAGTAAAATAAAAAGGTACTCACCGGATGCGATTTATCCGTTAATCCCAAAAGGTTTACCTGTGAATTAAAAGAAATTATACCTCACTGGATTTTTAGCTAGCTATTCACTGTTAAAAAACACCCTCGCGACTTTCGCGTTTCCCGTCCCTCGACGATAAATTTTATAATGACTCTATAATTTAGTTCCTAAAACCCTATTTGGACAGGTGAAACGTTCCTCTCTTAGGAGTCTGGTTTCCACCCTTTTTGTGTCCCCTATAAATCCGTCGCGCCACGTACGACTACTTTTCTTGAGTTCCGGCCCCGAACTAGTTTGGAAATTCTCCGGACTAGTTCCTCGTGAACTTTAGCCCCTCCCATATGGGTACTATCTTCACGAATAAGTTAACAACAAAACTCCCTACCCCGTGAGTTTTTCATTGTCCGATTGGCTGAATCTTCCGCCATTAACCGACGTGTTCTACGCACGTGCCTTTCTTTGGCATAAAAAAAAATTCTAGAACAAACTTTAAATAAGGACGGCAAAATCAGCAATTTTTCTCTAACTGCGTAAAATCGGCCATCTTTGGTTTTTGTTTAAAATGTTGCAACACTATTTGTGCCTACCTGGTTTCTAGCACGTACAAGAGTTCAGCTTTCTGCTAACCATGAATCGGCAAAAAAACAAAACGGAACGATATGCATAACTATTCATTGTTTAAAAGATATATTATAACATGGAAAATGGGTTAAGTTTCGCAACATAGGCAAGTGGTATACAAAGGGGAAATTTCATAATTCTAGCGACATTTTCTGCAATACGAGCGAATTCTTCTATACGACGTTTTTAGTTTACTTACGTGAACAAATATTAAATAACATATCCGACAAAAGAATAAAGAATTTAAAAAAAATGTATTATGAATTTCTTGTAAACATCCTCGGGATGTTACATCATTCCCCCCTTCGAAAAATTTAAGGCTCAGTAGCCTTGAATTTTCCTGAAAAATTCCAAAACTATTCGATCTCCCCTCGTAAAGCGAAATTTTGTATTACAATTTCTGTTGTCGCATTTATACTTAAGTCTATTGACAAAGTTGCACTTTTCCGTTACAAAATGTAATTGAACGCACTTCACAAACACACTCGATGCTTTTGTAGACGCTGCATTTTCTCCCTATCTCCACTACTAAACGCCGCTAAATCATATCAGCTGAGATGAGGTAGGTCAAGATTAGTGCAGTCGGTAACATGCGAAAATTAATTTAACGCAAACCAACGTTGGAGACAACATGGTTGAAGTCCAAATTGCGCACTACTTTTGAGAGTCTTTACAAATTATACGTTTTACGCCACAAGTAAAAGTTTGTTATGGTTTTTGAAAGTTCTGTCACTCGTCCGCGGAAATGTCTAAAATATCAGTCCAATGAGGGGCGAACGGTTTCAAGAAACTGACGTTAGTGAACGAATCGGTCGACCTGGTTTGGACTAAACGGCATTAATTTGGCTTACTGGTACTGCATATATTTGGGCTGGCTAATTGGCTGTCCGGGTTGAACTGTGAACTTCGTTTGGCTCTGGAACTCATACTATTTTGGATCATTATGGCATCTCTGATATCTGGAACTTATAATTCGTTGTCTGCTTCTTCCTTGGCTAGTTATCTTTTCTGGAACTCATTCCCTGGTAAATCTGGCTGTCTATCTTCCGGTTATTGGCTCTTCTCGCACCAATATTTTATCATCTTTATCTCCATTCGCCACATCGTCTGCGTTCATCAACGCAACTGCCTTTTCTCAGGCAAACCGATTCCTAGGACATTTCCTATGTCCGGGAACCAAAAATTCTTCATGGCTTCTGCCATCTTTTATTACAACGCTTCATTGCTTCATCATTGAAACCTGTGTAGCCCTACCTGGACTTGGTAGCCACACTAAACAACATTCTCCTGGACTTTTCCCAAAAGTCCTGACTTCCACTCTGGAAGTGAACCTCGTGGATACCTATCTCTGGTATCCAACCAATAAATTTTCATCTGGATTCTCTCAATCCATTTCGTCTCCGTGTGTAGATACACTTTAACCTGTGTGTATCCACACCAATATGACATCTGGACGATTTTTTTTTCTACAGCCTGTCGTCTTATTTACCAAAATTAAATAAAACCCCTTTTTTTTTCTCCTAGATAACCTTGATCAGTTTTAACTGGCACACGTTTGACTGAATAGTACTGATATTTCTCAAGCCACTTCTGGTTCCAAAAGCTTCATATTCTGCCCAAAATTACGATGTCCATTTCCGTGTTTGAATGGATTCTGAGGCGATGACATTCGCAACATTTTACCGTACCGTTTTCTTTCAAACTTGAAATCGAACCATTAAGTTCTTTCCCGACCTAATAACGCTTTACTTTGCATTACGAATTGCACGATTGTCCTTGCACGCACTGACGTGAATCTGTTCATGGGCACTACGCGTACCTCTATTACCGTACTACTAACTGCGGGTTACCAACTTTTTGACCATACCCTGTACATGACTTCATGTATCGTAGTATTTTAGCTAAGCGCTAGTAGGAGCTCTGCATCAGGATCTCTGCATCTCCATGACCATGACTATGAAACTAATGACTTCTTTCTTGAAGCCATACAAAGGACCATTTTTTTAAGTCTTTAAATTACATCACATTACAATAAAACAATTAATTGCAATAACCAAAAAAAAAATAAACCCAAAGTTATTTCCAACAACAATACAAAAAAAAATCTCAAGATTCCATCAAAACTCAAAATCAAAACTAACAATTTTATTAAACATTTTCTACGCACATGTTCCCAATAATATTTTCAAAAATCATCAAATTAAAATAAACTTATTTATATAAATACCAAAATCAAAATTCAAAATAATTATCCTAAATCAATTACAATATATAAATAACCCAACTTTAAAAAAACATATTTATCAACATTTCAAAATGTGTGAACGTGATCTGTTAAGTTTCGTTTATATCCCAAATAAAATAAGTAAAACATCTATCTCTAACATTTTTATAATTCACCAAAATTAAATCCCACCTATATTCTTCCAAATGATTGCCCTGGCTCATAGCAAACATTTGTGCGATATTCATCCAATATCTGACGGATATTAGGTCTGTGAGTCCATCACTGACTCCTATAGTTCGTGACACAAAAATCAAAGAAAAGAAAATCTATTAAAAAAAAACACGAGACAATTTGTCTCAGCTCAGTACTGGTGAGCATGTCTCCATCTTACTTTATTTAAAAAAAAAACAAAAGACTGACTCAATTATTGATCCATCTTCCAAAACAAAACAAAATCAAATTTCTCTAAAGCTTACTCAATTATTGCTATAAAGAGCTGAATACAACCTTTATCTTTACTACTCATTAAAGACACTTCTAATTATCTTTATTTTACTTGTATACCCACAGTACAGCCCCTGTGATAAATCTTTTACCTAGTCAAAACATTAGCACTTCAACTTTATAATCATGCCTCGTACTACTAAAATCCATTGTAATAATTATTCGCTCTTCGTTCAAATATAATACAGCTTACGCTGCGGCCGTATTCTTGACACTACAAAATTGTTGACAGCGTACATTCCTTTAGCAAACAATACTCCGTAAGTTACCTTTTATTTATATAGTTTACACTATTTTTTCATATCCGGTATTCAAATAATTAATTTTATTTCTAACTCAATTGAAAACTATCTCTTTTAATAAAACTGTTTTTATTCACTTCACTCTTTTTCAAAATACCTTAAGCATTCTCAACCCTTATCTCATGTCATTTGACAAGTATTTTACAATTTTATCACAAATAACATTGCGTTTATGTGGTTATCAGATTACGTTCGTTATGTGTTCGGACTGACTCAACATTTCTCACTTAGTTTTAGTTGTCTTTCCGGAACCAAATCTCTAAGCATCAATTATACAATTATCTTAAGGTAAGTTTATTTCACGTTTAACGGTATTAGTCTATATAGGAAAACCTTACTGATGGAGAACAAACAGTGGATACCCCGAATCCACCGTAACAGAATTTACCCTCTTACAAAAAAAAATAGAAAAGGAACAAAATAAAACTTATAACTTGTCACCTCTTTTAAAACAGATCCTTACTCGTAAGCCGTCCTTTCATTATCAAACTGGCGATAAATTATCATAACTATACATTATAATGCATACATATAAACGTCCATATATATAAAGTATTTTTTCTTTTTTGTAAACGATCAGTTATTTAAGGCGTCGCTACGCGAAATTAATCAGAGCAGAAAAATGCAGGACCGTGGTTGAAGTTGAGCTCAATAGAAGAATTAATATACTTGCAACATTCCCAAGTGAAAATGATATCAACTACTAGCATCCATGATAACGTTCACCAACACAAAAGGAATTATAAGCATTAATAGTTCTAGCACGCTTATTGCTACAGGTGTAACTGTTAAGAGCTTGACAATGGTGAAGCGGAAAATTAAAACAAAACCGGTAGTTTCTCTGATCCCACTTGTGACCTCCCTGTAATTGATAGCCTAAGAAGCTGATGGCCGTTGCTGTGACGCATGGTTATCTATTGGCCTAAGCCGTGAATCATGGGTATTTATTGGGACATATACCTTGAATTATGGGCAGTGATAGCATTATGGTTATCTATTGGTATGTATACCGTGAATTATGGTTATACTAAGTACACGCATGGCATAGAAGCCTAAGTTGAAAATAGATCATTAAAAGCATTACACACTCCAATTAAATTACCCTAGTCGCTGTACCGATTATTCGGCCCCAGGTTTCCCCAACAAGGGAACTTACCATTCAGAAGCGGTTTCCTCATCTCGGAGAGGTACCGATATGATATAGTGGGGGGAAGGATTATAAAACGAAGGGCTCACACCCACGGTTAAATGACCGACCGGGATTCTCCTAAGAAATTAACCACTGTTATCTTTATAGTTATCAAAGCGGCTCCAAGGAACCGACAATTATTAACCCATCTAGAATAACGATATTTACCAAAGCGAAAGGGGGATATAGTTCGGGGGTGATAAACTTCAGGGGAGGGGGAATCAGGATTTTTACGTCCCTCATCCGGGCTTGTATTAATTTTATAGAGTTTTACTACTAGCCAATACAATAAAGCTGCGAAAAATATTCTTAACCGTTTTTCGCACGGCGATTTCAGGGGAGGGGGAATCAGGATTTTTACGTCCCTCATCCGGGCTTGTATTAATTTTATAGAGTTTTACTACTAGCCAATACAATAAAGCTGCGAAAAATATTCTTAACCGTTATTCGCACGGCGAAGCCATTACCTTAATAATGAAAACGCAAGGGGGGTTTTCTGGTTCGCTCGGACCTCCGTAGATGACCTTCCATGTCTACTGATTGAGTCCTTCGTCTAGGGTCCTCTGTGCTACTCAGGCATTTCTTCAACTCCTCTTTGTCAACATCGATCCATCCGGGGAGAATTACTCGCGGCGTAGGTTGCTCCTCCTCATCTTCAGTCTGATCTCCATCAGTTTCCGGTTCCGAAATCATCGTTTCGACTTCCTCATCGTCGGTCGATTCTATCTTATTATAACCGCCTGTCTGGCGTGGTTTAAAATCCTTTAGCCGATTTATATGCACCACTTGGTCATCTCGACCTCCTACCTTTCGAATTCTATACGTCACTGGGCCGATTTCTTCCAATATCCTGTAGGGCCCTACCCAATTCTTGGTCAGTTTTTTTGATTTACCTACAATATTTCCCATATCCTTTAAATAAACCAAATCTCCTAAGTCATAATGTCGTTCTCGTGTCTTTTTATTGTATTGTTTTATCCGGTACTGTTTAGCTTCTTCCGTATTTTCTTGAACGTCCCGGTATACTCTGGATAATCTGGCCATCATTTCAGATGCGTAATTGTCATCGTAATCATATCGTATTCGTTGCGGACGTATTATTTCATCGACGGGCAAAGTCATGTCTCTACCGTGAAGTAAGAAAAAAGGTGAATATTTTGTTGAGGAATGGACGTGACTACGATAAGCAGCTAATACATATGGAATAAACGTATCCCAATCTTTCTGATTGTCGTTTATATAATGTGACAACATATCTTTTAAAACTCTGTGCATTCGTTCTATTTGCCCGTTCGTGGTAGGTGCATAACTAGACGTCTGAATTTTTTCAATTTTTAAAAGTTTACATATCTCTTTAAATAGTGTGGACGTAAAGTTTGAGCCTTTATCTGTTAATAATCTCTTAGGAGTACCGTGACGACATATGATGTGTTCTACAAACGCTCTTGCTACTGTGTCCGCTCTTTGATTTGGTAAAGGTATTGCTTCCGCATATTTTGTAAAATGGTCCTGAAATGTTAACAAGTATTTGTTACCTTGCATTGTTGTCACTAAAGGTCCAACGATATCCATCGAGGTTAATTCCCATGGTTCACTCACAGACGTGAAATGTTGCAGTGGTACTTTCTTAAAATGTGGTGACGTTTTTCGCTGATTACATGATTCACATGTATCACAGTATTTTTCAATCTCTGTTTTCATCCCGGGCCAATAAAATCGTGTTTGTATAAGTTGATAAGTTTTTTGTCTTCCTGCGTGTCCGCTCATGATGTTATCGTGAAAATCCCTAAGTACTTTATTAACGTAGGTTTTCGGTATCACTAGCTGGTCTCTTTTCAATTCATGGTCTCTTTTAAATAGAACACCATCCTTGTCCACAAAATAATTGAGCTCGTCGTCGTCTCTATTTCCTGTCTTAACTTCGCTTAAATGGTTTAAGATCCCTTTGCAAAATGTATCTTTATTTTGTTCTCTCACTATCGCATCTCGTTCCCAAATAGGTTCTATAAGTTCTTCTTCAGTCACGGCAATTTGCCGAATTGTTGATTTATATGTACCAAAAATACTAATTTTAATTTGCGCGGTGGAGAATATAAAATTGACCATGTCTTTCGTTTCTTGCCACAATTCCTCCGTTAAATCATCCTTTATTAAAATTATATTTTGTTCATTATTTTCGTAAGCCATCTTATATAGCTCTTGTAAGCCTGTCCACATAGATTCTAAATTTATTTTCGCATCAGTTCGTTCTCCAAGTATTAAATAAAATATTGTCCTCTGTCTGTCGGTAATTTTAACGGTTTGTCCAGCATTTGCGCTTTCTAAAGCAGTCCCGCGTAAGTGCTCCTTGGTAACGAATTTTACTATAGACAAGTCATCGGGTAATTCATTTATTATTTCCATATTTTTTATTTGTGGTAATGCATGTTTCCTGCGATAATCTATGAAATCCAGATAAGACATATCTACATAGTTATCATCGGTATTATACATTCGACTTAATGCATCAGCGTTTCCATGTTTTCGACCAGGCCGGTGAATTACTTCGAAATCATATTCTGCAAGCGAGAGGGCCCATCGCGTCAATCTGGAGCTCGGATCTTTCATTGTCAATAACCATTTTAACGCTCGGTGATCTGTGATTAAGGTAAATTTTGAGTTGGTAAGAAAACATGAAAATTGTCGTACTCCAAAAATAACAGCAAGTAACTCCTTTTCCGTGGTAGAATAGTTTTTCTCTGCTTGATTCATTTGTCGGCTTGCAAACGCCACCGGTCTCTCGTGCCCATCCCTGATTTGACTTAATATGGCGCCAACGCCCGTATTGGACGCGTCAGTGGCTAAAATGAACGGCTTACTAAAATCTGGGAATATTAAAAGTGTGTCATTTGTTAAAGCGCCCTTTAATTGTTCTATTGACTCTAAAACTTCGGAAGTGATTTGAAACTTCACGTCTTTCTTCGTTAAATTTGTCAATGGTGTAGTTAATTCCGTTATCCTCGGTATAAATCTTCTATACCATCCAACTAGTCCTAAAAATGATCGTACTCCTTTAACATTCTTCGGTATTGGAAATTCTTTGATAGCTCTAATTTTCTCTGGGTCTGGTAAAATTCCTTCTTGTGTTAAAATATGTCCCAAATATTTTACTTTTTCTACGATAAAATTACACTTTTTCGGTTTTAATTTAATATTGGCATCTCTTAGTCTTTCGAACACATTTCTAATTCGTTTTATATGCTCTCTGGGACCGTCAGAATTATATATCAGTATGTCATCCAAGTAAACCATAACCGAATCTCCGGTCAAACCTGATAAGGTAACATTCATAAATCTCTGAAATGTAGAGGGTGCATTAACTAATCCGAAGGGCATCTTTAAGTATTCATAATGTCCATGATAAGTGCTAAATCCTGTAAGCGGTATATCCTTTTCTTCCATGGGAATTTGATGATAAGCTTCTGCTACATCGATCACCGAAAATAAAGCTTTATTTCCCGCCTGATAACCTTGAAGTAAATCCGAAATATTTGGTAGTGGATAATATTCTTTTTTCGTAACACTATTTAATCCTCGATAATCAATACACATTCTAATCTTTTCTTCCCCATCGGGCAATGTTTTGGATACAAGAACAACAGGTGCGGACCAAGGGCTCGCTGAAGGGCGAATAACTTGTGTTTCTAGCAGTCTATCGATTTCATCCTGCAATATCTGTCTTTGCTTATAAGGAATTCGATACGGAGCTTTACAAATTGGTTGTTCTCCAGGTTCTAACGTGATACAGTGTTTAACTCGAGACGCGCTTGGTAAAACTTCCCTTTCGCCCATAAATAAATCCGAATATTCTTCCAACAAATTTTGAAGTTGTACTTTAGTATCAGTCTTCAAATGTGCAAGGTCAAATTCTTTCAACCATTCTTTATTTGCTAAATTTACTCTTCCTATCGTGGCTGATTTTGATGAATCTTTCATTTCTGTTGCCATCAATGCAATACCCAAGTCCTGTCCTTTTTGAATTCTCACTTCCTGTTCAGACAGATTTAATAAACGTATAGGTATTTTATTTTCATTCGGTACAATTGCACATGCTATGTACGCGGAACCGTGCGCTAATTCGATAGGCTGGCAAACCAGTGAATTGCCGGTTAATTTCTTCTTTACACGACCGTGACAAACTAATTCCGTTCTCGGAGGTATTGAAATAAATTCTGGCGCTACAATTTTTGTGGCCATTACGTCATCGCTAGTCATCTCATCAAAGGAACAATCTAATTCATTTTTCTCAGTTATGTTTTGTTGTGTACAGGGTGTTTCATTAATTTGGGCCCTAATTTCCATATAATTATTGTCTGAAGCATCCTCTTCAGTTTGACCACTATTTTTCTGAAATTTTCTAACGTACATTAACCATTTACTCCAATTCTCCTGTACATTTAATTGTAATAACATTTCATCATCCATTGCACACATGTCAATCGTTTTACCCCATAAGTGAAATGTCGGTTTTTCTCTGTTTTTCACAAACTACCATTTCAACCATTTCATGAGGACCAGTAGAAGTGGCACCAACCAAGACTTCCGCTGTTCCATAAGTTTTCACTTTGTGACCAGTTATACTTGAAAGTGATAAATCCCTTGTGCCATGCGGGTTAATGTCTTCTTCCTTGACCAACCCCTTTTGTATCAAGGTTACCGCCGCTCCGGTGTCTACTAAGCATATCTGCCGCTGACCATTTATTACTAACATTAAAACATGTGGAACTTTATTCAAATTTTCCGTCCTAACTTCAGGAATTTTTTCTTCATATTTATTTATGAAATTTTCTCTTTGGCGCGGTTTATCCTCGGCTACAATTTCTTTTAATTTCTGAATATTGTCCTGTATTTGATTCTCTACTATTTGAACCTTTACACCTAACTGTTCTAAAACTTGCTTAGTAATTTCTTCAATCAAATTTTTATTAATATTTTGAGCATTAATCTCATTTCCCCTATTCTGTGTTTCGCTAGAGCCTTCTAACCGGGGAACATTCGAAGGCGAAATTAGTTTAAAGAACTTGACGCGCCCTTTTTCGCATTCGAGTTCACGAACTCATTCCTTTTCTTAGAAATCGCTCCTTTCGACGTCCCATTTTTCCGGGTATCTGCCCTGATTTGTCCCCGTATAATTCAAATTTCTATTATCATTTATATTTCTATTTTCATTTCTATTTCTATTTTCCGACTGTCTATAGTTGCCGTTTTGTCCTGACCCTCCCGGTCTGTTAATTTTATATGAGTCTATATTTTTTTCTTCATTTTTATATTGCGCCCGTTTTTTGCAACAATCTCTAGCCCATTGTCCTAATTTATTACAAAAATAACATGTCCGTTCTTCTTTAATTTCCTTCTTCGGCAGTTCCATTCTCGGCTTCCAATGACATTCTTTGGCCAAATGCCCTTCCTTGCCACAATTATAACATTTTCTCCTCTCGGAAATAACTGAAACCTTTGTATTATTACCTTTGCCTTGGAGCATACGAGTAGTGGTTTCCTGTAACCGGACTAACTCTTCCGCTTTATCTAAAGTGAGTTTATCTTCTCTTAGAAGAACGACTCCCATATCCTTGAGAAGATCCTTTTTCAACCCCATTTTAAATTGATTCAATAATAAGGCTTGATTATTTTTCCTTAATCCCGCCTCTTCCTCTGGAGCTGCTCCTTGCAAATCCTCCTGTAAGACGCGTCCACCCAGCGTCTTTAAACGTGTACAAAATGATGAAACGTCTTCATCGTGTCTCTGATAACATCTACTCAAATTTAACTGGTTTTCCCCCGGCAATCGTACTTGTGTGAACCTTGCAATCAGCTTCTTTTTTAAATCGGCATAGGATAACGTATCTAGGGTAGAATCTGACTTAAAAAAATTATAGGCATCTCCCACAAACTTAAATTTTAATAGTCGTAATGTCTCGTCCTCTGACCATCCGTCTAATTTCGAACGTTGCTCCAATTTTTCTAAATATTTTGGGACATCTTTGCCCGTAAAATTATCTAGTGACGCGGCTATCATCCCCAACGAAAATACCATCGGCCATCGTAGGAATCCCTGTTCGGGTGCTACCGGTACGGTAGGAAAAGTAAATTTCCCTGGGCCCGTCGGACTGGTCGGGTTCGATGATTCCTTACTTGGGCCGCCGGCCGATGCATTTGGTTTTACTACCCCTGGACCGGGCATTATAGTAACGCGGATTTATATATATTTAAAATACAAAAAAAAAATTAAGTGGCTCTAATGTAAAAAAAATGTATATAGGGTTTCGCGGTCTCTAAGGATTCTAATGTCACAAAAATTTTATAGGGTTTCGCGGTATCTATATCTTGGAAATCTTCCCAAGTTCAATATAATATATCAAATAAAATGTAGTAATCAATATCAACCAAATAATAACATATATATAAATATTTCATGTAAACTCAATTTAACTAAAAGCAATGAAAAATAACAACTGTCTTTCAATACATCAAATAAAACATTTCCAATCAAAAGTAAACTAATGGCACGAAAACTAATAAAAGTATTTCAATTATATCAAATAAATATTTCTCAATAGTGGTAACTTAAAAAAAATTATTTCAGAAAATAATCAACTATTTCAATATATCAATGGTAAATCAAATGCAATTGAAAATATATATCAATTGGTAAAACACTACAAATCAATAACTCAAAAAAACGATCAAAAGTTACTTTGTATATGATATACTTAAATCACAAATCATAACCAATCATAAATAGAATCTGAAAACCGACAGTGCATAATTTATGTTTTCACATTAAATTCAACCTTTCTTGCTAGACTTTTCAACCCTGTTATTTGTTCAAAAGTTAGTGCCAACCCTGTGTTTGTTTTCCTCTCTAAAGTCCCTAACATCGCTACCTAACTTCCTAAAATATAACCAGATCCCACCGCTGCCACCAGTGTAACACTTCGGCCCTACTGTCGCCAGTGTAACAAATTTGGCCTTATACCTGTTGTATAATGGGGAAAGAAATATATTATATAGAACCTGAGAGAAAAAGGGGAATGCTGCCACCACCCGAAGAAAATTTGTTTGGAGAGAAAGATTCCGGGAACCCTTCTCTGTAAATGTTAGCTGAAAATAAATAATATAAAAGGAACTTTACTGCCCCTTATCTGCCTTCTCTCTCAGTCCTTGGTAGCTTCTGGTCTTCGTCACCTGGCCTCCTCTAAGAGGGTAAGTCCCCAGGCTTCTCAAATGCTGGTGGTTGTATAGGAAGAAGGAAGGAGTTAAAAGTAAACAACCAAAAAAAAATGACACATATATTGCAGAAAACAAAATGAATGGAAAAAAATATTAAAAAAATAGAAACAATAAAACAATCCCGATATGTAACACAAAACGAAAAAATATATAAACCAAGTAACCTCAATTTTTAGTGGTTACGCAATACTTGAGAACAAATGTAACTCCCCCAATTTATGTTTTTAATTAATTGGCCCCAAGAAAATATGAAAAAAATAACTTTAAGGGATACAATATTAATTATACCCGCTACTCCTGGGAATGACAGGTACAATTAGACCCTATTTAAGCCCTATCGGTGCCTACTATAATAGGTCCTCCCTTACATCAAGAAACGTCGGTGAGCCAGTTTATCCAACGCAACCCCAATAAACATATAATATATATGCATGTATAAATTACAAACAAACAAACTAAAACAAAACCCAATTTAAACAAAATATCATAAGACAAGCAAACTAAACTTTTGCCGCTCGTTCCTTTTGCCGACTCAGGGAGTCAGATGAAATCTTTACCAGTCTACAATCTAGCTGTGCGTACTCCGACGCTACTTCGTCCCTATCACGAGGTCTCTTCCCGGCCGTTTGCTGGTCTAAGAAACCCCTACCCTGGGTTCACAATCTGAACCTACAACTCTACGGACAAACTCACAGGTTTTTGGCACCTAACACTCCTCGGTTAGTAAAATAAAAAGGTACTCACCGGATGCGATTTATCCGTTAATCCCAAAAGGTTTACCTGTGAATTAAAAGAAATTATACCTCACTGGATTTTTAGCTAGCTATTCACTGTTAAAAAACAAAAATTTTATAATGACTCTATAATTTAGTTCCTAAAACCCTATTTGGACAGGTGAAACGTTCCTCTCTTAGGAGTCTGGTTTCCACCCTTTTTGTGTCCCCTATAAATCCGTCGCGCCACGTACGACTACTTTTCTTGAGTTCCGGCCCCGAACTAGTTTGGAAATTCTCCGGACTAGTTCCTCGTGAACTTTAGCCCCTCCCATATGGGTACTATCTTCACGAATAAGTTAACAACAAAACTCCCTACCCCGTGAGTTTTTCATTGTCCGATTGGCTGAATCTTCCGCCATTAACCGACGTGTTCTACGCACGTGCCTTTCTTTGGCATAAAAAAAAATTCTAGAACAAACTTTAAATAAGGACGGCAAAATCAGCAATTTTTCTCTAACTGCGTAAAATCGGCCATCTTTGGTTTTTGTTTAAAATGTTGCAACACTATTTGTGTCTACCTGGTTTCTAGCACGTACAAGAGTTCAGCTTTCTGCTAACCATGAATCGGCAAAAAAACAAAACGGAACGATATGCATAACTATTCATTGTTTAAAAGATATATTATAACATGGAAAATGGGTTAAGTTTCGCAACATAGGCAAGTGGTATACAAAGGTGAAATTTCATAATTCTAGCGACATTTTCTGCAATACGAGCGAATTCTTCTATACGACGTTTTTAGTTTACTTACGTGAACAAATATTAAATAACATATCCGACAAAAGAATAAAGAATTTAAAAAAAATGTATTATGAATTTCTTGTAAACATCCTCGGGATGTTACAGTTATCTCGGAGCTGGTAGGCATTATCGTTGATGTCTTTGGACGGTTCTTCGGGGAAGCCAAAAGTCAGATCGCAGGGTAGTCTCAGCTCTTTTCCAAATCGTTCCCTGGCGGGAGTCAGGCCTGTACTGTTATGTACAGCTGAGCGATAGGCCAACAGGAATAGGGGAATATGCTCTTCCCAATCACGCCAGTTATTGCTCACGAGCTTGGAGAGGTGTTGTTCCAAGGTCCTGTTGAATCTCACCACCATTTCGTCGGACTATGGATGCAATGGTGTTGTTCTCGTTTGCCTGATCCCCAACATAATACGGACCTTTTGGAATACATTCGATTCGAGGTGACGCTCCTGGTCTGAACATAGTTCCAACAAGACTCTAAACCTGCTGAAACGCTTTCCTACCAACACGGTCGCTACCGTGGTTGTTTCGTGATTGGGTATCGCATATGCCCCAGGCCATTTGCTAAAGCAATCCATTGCGACCAAAATGTATTTGTTCCCCCTCTCCGACTCAGGAAACGGCAATTCTCTCAAATGGAACGGCCACATTGTACTGTTGCATTCTACCCTTGGTCCGGGTATTCGGCACATTTCCAGCACCAAGCTCTGACGTCTTCGAAGTAGTTTACCAAGTAGTACTGCTGGCGAACTTTATCTAAGATTCTATTCAGGTACTTCGGTCAGGATGGCTGGTACCTTTTTCTTTGGGACTACCAATTGGGACTTGGTTTCTCGACCGTCAGTGCTTTCCCAAAGTCGCTTGAGCATTCCGTTCTCTACTTTTAGTAGTCCCATTGGCCCCTAACGATTACAGGACGCCCGAGTATCTAGCTAGCTCATCCCATCGTGGCCTGGGTGCTTCTCTCTTTTTAAGTGACAGAATTGGTTCGATGTCTGGATCAGCTATTTGGTCCTGGATGCACTGTTCCGTTGTCCAGTCTTCATTGGCCTGAACTCGGATCTCTCTGATGGAGATACCCTCTCGCTGTTCCGTCTTTAGATAATGTCAGCATTCTACTCTGCAGGGTCTTCTTGACAGAGTATCGGCATTATTGTACAAACGGTCGGCACGGTGTTCTACTCTGAAATCGTATTGCTGTAATTTCTCCATCCACCTAGCCAGTTGTCCTTCCGGTGTCATCATGTCCAGCAGCTATTTGAGGGCGGCATGATCTGTTTGGATTTGGAAATGACGACCATAGAGGTATTTGTGGAAATGGTGTACCGCCCTTATTATTGCAAGCAGGTTTTTTCTGGTGACGCAATAATTTCTTTCCGGTTTCGAGAATCCACGACTGTAGTACTCGATCACCCTCTCTTCACCATCTTGCACCGGGGATAGGACGGCCCCCAAACCTGTGTTGCTGGCATCGATGTCTAAGATGAACTGCGTAGGAAATGCTAGGATTAGGCTAGAAAAAAGTGCCGCTTTCAGTCGTCGATATTTTCCTCGACTGCCTGTTGTTGCCCCAACCGTAGTCGCCTAGGTGGTACTCTGACGGGTTGAGCCTTCCCGGTATCTATTCGGTGCTGGATGATGTTGGTACGATCGGGGGTTCCAACTTGACTCTTAAAAATTTGCCAGTGATTTGCAATAATTGCTTGGCTTTCTTCTGTTCCTCTGGTTTAAGGTGTGTTAAATGGTCAGCAAACTTTGTAGGAACTCTTTACTGGGCCCCGTATGTCTCCGATGTCTGGTACACTTCTTCGCAATTGATGATGGCCTCTACTGGCTCGAAACAAGCTATCACCATTGGCAATTCTGATGTCGTTGTTGGACAAATTTAGGACTGTAATTGGTATGTCTTGTCCGATTTTAACTATAGCCCGCCCATGTAAATAGTCATGTGCTGAGTGCACGGGCTCCTCCATTCCAACGCAGCTCCCACGATTACTTTCTAGCTGCCCACGAATAATCTGTTCCGTTCGACGGGGAATTCTGGCCGAGGGTTTTGTTACAATTTTTATGGAGGTCGATGAGCTGTTAACGGACTCTGCTATTGCAAATTTCTCATTTAGGAAGCGAAGGACATAAATCCATGCTGGCCAATTAGGTCCATACCCAGGATAAAATCGTCCTCAATATTCGCTACCAGGACCCTATGCCGGATTATGTTGTCCCCCTATCTGTATTATGACATCTGCCTCACCCTGTATTGACATGGACTCGCCGGTGACTGTTCTGAGCTGCATGTTACTGTTAACTGGCCGGAATTCTGATGACCTCAAAACCCTGGAATAGGCAATGAACACAGAGGCGCCGGTGTCTATGGTGATGGTAATTGCTCGGCCATTGATGGTGCCCCTGATGACTAGGCTGCTGCTATCTCGGCGAAATCCCCTGTTGGATAATGTTTGGGGGCTGGTGGAAGTTTAATCAGCATTCGCCCCCTTATGCTGACGGTCCCTGGACATGTGGCTGTTTTGTTGGTTACCTCTGGTTGGTGATCGTTCCGAAAGCCTCAATCTGCAGTCTCGTTGGAAGTGTTCTGTCCGTCCACATCGGTAACATGCTCCCCTTGCGCCAGTTCTTTGTGACCATTCTAGAAGTTGGATTCCGGACAACACTGCCTGAAGCGATGATTCTGGTTCTTCCTGGCTGAAGGAAACTGCTCGCACCGTTGGTTTGGCATGTTCATGGCTGCCTCTACTTCCAAAGCCCGAAGTAGAGCTTCATTACTTTTCTTGGCGCCATTGAGTCTTAGATTTCTTTGTACTTCCACATCTCTGATGCCGTTTATGAAACTCTGTGTGGCCAACTGATCTTTGGTTTCCTCTGGCAGGTCTGGGTAAGACAAATGCACTAAACATCTAAACTGTGCTTCGAATTGTTGAAGATACTCTCCAGATTTTTGTGTTTTTCCACTTAGTTGCACCTGGTATATTTGTCTGAACGACCGATTGTCGTATCTTTTGTCCAGAATAGCGATGATCTTGACAAAATTACCTTGTTCATCGACTGGAAGGCTTTGGAGGAGCTCTAATGCTGGACCTCTTAAAGAAATTACTAGAGAGGTAGATTTTTCCTGGTTATTCCATCCATTAGCTATAGCTTCAAATTGCCGTTTATACACATGCCAAGATGAACTGCCATCAAATGTGGGTGGTTTACTAAAAGAACCTTTGGTACTCACGGTGTGCTGGTATTTCCCCCTCTGCAAATCTTGTTGTAATTGTTTAATTTCGGTTTCCACTTTTTTTTTTGATGGCACTGATTTTATCTTGTACTTCACTTTGTACCTGGCTCAGGATGAAATCGATGTCCTCTACTTTGATTTCAAGAGTCTCCACATTACTTTTTAGGATCTTTATGTCGTCGTTTATTCCTTTTGTGTCTGATTCCACTATTTGCATTATTTCACTAACTTTTTCATTAACTTGCGATACTATTTGCATTAATTGTTCAAATTGCAGTTGTCTTTTTTCTTCAGTTTGGCCTTGTTTTTCCACAAATAGTTTAAAATCATTTTGTCGTTTTAATTCAATTTGTTCTTGTTTTCCTTCAAATTTCGAGAATAATCCTTCCATTAAATTTTGTTGTGTTTCTTTCATGGCAGTGACAAGATTTTGTTGTTCGTCTTTCATAGTAGAAACAAGATTTTCTAACTCTATTTTAGGTTTTTCGTCAAAAGATTTCGCTAACCTTTGATGAATTTCTTCTTGTCACGTTTTTCCAGGATCTGAGTAGTTTTTTCATATAGTACATCCATAAACTGTTTGAAAATTTTTATTTGCAGTCTCGTCCATTTTTTCTATTTCCATACAACGAGTTTTAGCCATAAATCAATTTATGATTTTATCTTCACTTAATCCTTCAATTCTGAAGACCAAATTGCAAAAAACTCCGTGAGTTCCAAGTTAGTTAATTAAAAAAAATATTAGCTATTACAAATTATAAAACTCTGATAATGTTAAATAAATGATACTGACATTTAAATGATTTAAAGTTAGTTGAAAATTAAACTATAGTGAGTTACAAAAGATAGGTACCGAAATGCACAATTTTGAACGCAAAAATGTATAATAAAAATTATTAATCTGATTAGATTATCCCACATTTTACAGAAAAACAAATTAAAGTACTTAATAATGCTATAAACTCCGTCGGTTCAAAGTTAATTAATTATAAAAAACTGACATTCACTTCACTTTCTAGAACTTTTATTCACACGTAAACATCAAATATTTTTAACAGCTGATTCTAATACAATAACATCGAAATCATAACAATAGGTAAGCTCTACTAACTAATTACTGAAATTAATATTGCTTTATATACGCACGTCGGATTTTCTGATCGTTCTACCTTTGTTCGCATAGAGTCCGGATAAGCAGTTTTTGCCCCATTCGAAAATTCCAGTTCTCTTGATTTTACTATTGCAATATAGTCCGTGGGTTCAATTTAAAATTATAAAACTAATATTAACTTTCACTTTTCTAGAACTTTATTTACATCAAATATACAACAGCTGATAGAAATATCACAATAACAATTTTACATATAAGCTCTTCGCTCCACCAACTGAACTCGCGATTGTGGCCTGCTTCCTTTATAAAACCAGCATAGAAAATTATCGCAAAAATCATCATCACTCCTACAGGTGCCGAGTCTTTTCAAGAACCATTTTTTTTCTCAAAGCGATTGTTGTCGTACTAAAATGAAACAGGGTCGGCTTTGGGTAAATTTCGTAACACTGCCCCCCTTTAATTCTGATCGTCCCGATCAGAAACATCCCCTCCATGGTAGGGAGCGAGTCGATCTAAATGAACCACCTTCAATTTAGCCTTGGGGTTTCGACGGATCCGGTAGACGACGTCATTAAGCCTCTTGACCACCTCGTATGGAACATCCCAGGCGGGTGTACGCTTTAGGGATTTACCCTTGCTCCGTTGGGCGTTGTACAGCCAGACTTTGTCCCTCTCCTGGAACCCGACTGAATTAGCTTTGAGGTCGTATCGCGTCTTCATCCGGTCACTGGTGGCCAACATCTGCGATCGGGCTAATTCGTGTATTGCCAGCATGTTATGTCGGAGCTGGTCGGCATAATCGTCGATGTCTTGGGGAGGTTCTTCGGGGAGCCAAATGCCAAGTCGCATGGTAATCGCAGCTCCTTTCCGAATAGGACCCTGGCTGGGGTCAGGCCTGTACTAATATGTACAGCAGAGCGATATGACAACAGGAATAGGGGAATATGCTCATCCCAATCACGCTGGTTATTGCTGACGACCTTGGATAGGTGTTGTTCCAAGGTCCTGTTGAATCTTTCCACCATTCCGTCTGACTGTGGGTGTAATGGTGTTGTTCTCGTTTTCCTGATCCCCAACATCGTGCAGACCTTCTGGAATACATTCGATTCGAAGTTACGCCCCTGGTCTGAATGTAATTGCATCGGGACGCCAAACCTACTGAATAGCTGTTCTACTAGCACCGTCGCTACCATGGTTGCCTCTTGGTTGGGTATCGCATATGCCTCAGGCCATTTGCTGAAGTAATCCATTGCGACCAGAATGTATTTGTTCCCCCTCTCAGACTCGGGAAACGGACCGGCGACATCGATAGCAATTCTTTCAATTGGGACGCCCACATTGTACTGCGGCATTCTGCCCTTGGTCCGGGTCATCGGGCCTTTACTAGCTGCACAGATGGCACATTTGCGGCACCAAGCTCTGACGTCTTCGAAGTAATTCACCTAGTAGTTCCGCTGGCGAACTTTGTCAAGGGTTTTATTCATGCCCAGGTAGCCTCCGGTAATTCCATCATGTACTTCGGTGAGGATAGCTGGTACCTTTTTCTTCGGAACTACCAGTTGGGACTTGGTTTCTCGTCCATCAGCGCTTTCCCAGACTCTCTTGAGCATTCCATTGTCTACTTTTAGAGCCCATAACGATTTCAGCACGCCTGAGTATCTAGCTACCTCGTCCCATCGTGGCCTGGGTGCCCCTCTCATTTTGAGTAACCTTCTCGCTGTTCCGTCTTCAGACAATGTCCGCATTCCGCTCTACAGGGTCTTCTGGATAGGGCATCGGCATTATTGTCCAAACGGCCGGCACGGTGTTCCACCTTGAAGTCGTATTGCTGTAATTTCTCCATCCATCTGGCCAGTTGTCCTTCCGGTGTTTTCATGTCCAGCAGCCATTTGAGTGCGGCATGATCTGTTCGGATTAAGAAATGACGACCATAGAGGTATTTGTGGAAATGGTCTACAGCCCTTATTATTGCAAGAAGTTCTTTTCTGGTGACGCAATAATTTCTTTCCGGTTTCGAGAATTCACGGCTGTAATACTCGATCACCCTCTCTTCACCATCTTGCACCTGGGATAGGACGGCCCCCAATCCTGTGTTGCTGGCGTCGGTGTCTAAGATGAACTTGCCGGACTGTGTAGGAAAGGCTAGGATTGGGCTGGAACATAGTGCTGCCTTCAGTCGCCTGAATGATGTTTCGCAATCCTGATTCCAATGGAAGGTCTCTTACTCAGTGGTCTGCCGATGTAGAGGGCCGGCGATGGTGGCAAATCCCTCAACAAAACGCCGGTAGTATGAGCAGAGGCCCAAGAAGCTTCGGAGTTCATGCTTGTCTCTTGGGACTGGCCAATCACGGATGGCTTCTATCTTGTCTTCGTTGGTGCGGATTCCTGACTCGGACACTACGTGACCCAAAAACTCTTTTTGGAACAAGGAACACTTCTTCGGATTGAGTCTCAGGTTGGCGTTATTAATTCTGGAGAATACTTCGCCCAGGATCTTCAGATGGTCGTCGAATGTCTGGCCCACCTTTACTGGTGGAGAACGCTGTCTTCTCTCTGTCCTTTGCGTGTAGACCAACCTGCCAATATCCACTTTTTAGGTCTAGTGTGGAGAACCAACGGGAGCCTGCTAGTGTAGTCAAAGTGTCATCGATTCGGGGTAGTGGATTTTTATCTCAAAGCTATAATTGTCGTACTGAAATGAAACAGGGTCGGCTTTGGGTAAATTTCGTAACACGTAACATAACGATTGATGTTTATTTGGGATGAATAATGCTTTACGTTGCTTTAGTCAGGGACGGCGTAGATAAATTTGATAACAATAAGTAATAATTAGTCAGTCGTTGAGAATAATAAATTGTTTAAGGTGACATTTTCTGAAATTTGAGTTTCGTTATCTAATAGATCACAATAGATAATATTTAGGTTTAGTACATATTTTCTCTTATTTATGCTGTTGGATCAAAATCTGCGGTGTGATTGTTATTATGACAGTGTATAGCAAATTTTGATAACGTAAGCATATTAGAACAAGAAATAACATTTTTAAACGATGCTTTCTAGAGATGGTTCACATTAACAATCAATCCGACATTTTTTGGAGTTTTATATTTTTTTATGTAATCGATTAATACTAATTAGAAATCCTGTAATAATATAATAAAGGAATGCCTAGTGTAAATTTAAAAAAAAATCTCTTATTTTATTTTATTACCATAAAAATATTAAAAAGATTTATTTGTTTCAAAAATATATTAAAACAAGTTCTAATCTAAGATCGTATTAAATAATGTCTGTATTATTTTATATTCAAAGTCATATTACTGTAAATACTGTCAAATATACATATTTTCAAATCATTTACATTTCTAGTAATTGTAAATATGACCCAAATTGTAACCTGGGTCACTTCTTGTTTATAAACTTTAATTTCACCAAGAATTTTAATTTCTATTTCAAATGATTAAAGTTATAGTTAGAATAAAGAAATATTTTTTACAAAGTTGTTTAATATTTGGCTTTGAACAAAATATATTTCCAACAAATTCATATTGGTTAATAAGTTGACATTGTTATTTTCCATGTTTTCTGCTTTTGTTATACAGATTAATGTGTAATATAAATTAATGTGTAATATAAGGCTTGCGTCTCCTATTATTGTATTTATTCTCCTTGGATTTATATAATGTGTTCATTATTTAATATTATGCCCATTTCCATGTTTTTTAGTTGCAGTTCTACAATTGCATTTGGGATATCTCGAAAGGTACTTTCAGATAGATATTAAATTACAATTCATATTTTTTTAACTTAATTCTTTAGGAATGTACTGGTACATTTCTAATGATGGCCGGGTGCCGTATCTCATATTTGTTCGTTTCCTATACCACCACAAACACTTTTTCCATGACTTGTTGCGAAAAAGGAGATTACTTAAAAAATTAAAAACTAATTAAATTATCACTGTAATAATTCGAATAAGCATTAACCCATTATGTAAAATTTATTATACTAATGATAGAATTCAGAAAAATTTTAAATTGAATTGAAAATTTTCCATTTAAAAAAAAAACTATAGTTATGAAATCACTTGGGTAAAATGTAGTGTAATCTTCTCTACAAGAATTGAAATTGATTGAAAAAAAGTGTTGAGAAATTTATCAGCTTTGCGTGGTTGTATTTTAAAGCAGCAATCAAGGCAAATTGGAGTAGAAATCAATAAAGAATACCTTAGTGAAAATTGTTTCATAACAATTATCGATTTTGCCAAAATACAGTTACTTTACTTTACCTAAAGCAAAATTCATATTATTAGACAAATCTCGTATATAGCTGGAAAAATTACTTGTATTAACTTTAGAATTCAAATCATGCAGATAATTTTTTCTTAATAATAATATTAGTTTTCCATATAATTCTAACTTATATCAGCACATTGTAAATACAGACGAATTGAGCACCTCTGTATTTTTCGAAGTCTATTACCATTTCTTTTCAATTAATTTAAACTAGAATTCGAATAACCGTAATCACATTGATTCAATATCCTCTCGCCTGCCAAATTTTATCATAAAAATGTCAGTTTTAAGCAAAATTCATATTATCTAACAAATCCCCTTATAAAACTCAAAAAAGTTACATATGATTTCATATTAGGTTTGAGACACTGTATGTACAGACGAATTGACAAACCTTTTTGAGGTCGGTTAATTAACATTCATGTCATACAACGGGAATGACAAGAATTACATTCAAGTTCTCTTTGTTCCGTCAAATTTGATCGAAAAATAAAGGATTTTAAAATCTTCTGAAAAGCATTATGTTTCATTTGCCTGAAAAAAATGTGTGACAATTTGAAGATGCTTGTTAATAGAATGCAGTTCAAACTTTCCAAACTAAGCAAGACGTTTTAGGGTAATCATTGAACATAAATAAATAAACAAAAAAAAAGAGATAGTAGACCTAAATATTAAATGTTATCCACAGAATAAAATTCCTTAAGGCAATAAACAGGACATTTAGCAAGACGCTTGGCCAATAGGTAGACAAGAAAAATAAGAGTGCTAAGGATTCCAATACGAATAATGATGGTACCTTTAAGATAGATTTAGTCTTGAACAATAGATAATATTTAAACACAAAACTGAAAATTGGAATTTTTGAGTACAAAACTGCTAAAAAAATGTAAAGAAATGGTTTGTATATATAGTCTACTAAAACTTTTTTAAATCCTGATGCAGCGATTCTAGGGACGCCAGTTTTTATCACTTATTTAAAATTAGACATTTTTTATATGCTAAAGACAAACTTGTACAAATATTAAAGTAATATAAAAGTATAATAGCTGCAAAATAAACATGTATAATTTAACTGTAGATCATTTGTCAGGATAAACACAAAATACCGAGTCGATATTCAACTATACGTTGAGAAACAAGGAAATTCTATAAAAGTTTACACTTATAGGTTTTGGCTACTCAAATTTTATGCAATCTAGTAGAAGAAATAAAAATACATAATAAAATGAATAAAGAATATAATGTTACAAAATTTCTACCTACTTACCTTATGTAACATATCGTTACAAATTAAATTATTTTTTTATTCTAGTAAATATTTATTGACAAAAAATGAGGTTCTATATTCGGTGAGTAGATTTAATCTCTAGGTATGGTTAGAGAATTTTGAAAACCTGCTTAATAGATTTTCATATTCCGAGGTTGGCAATATAATTATACATGTGATAAAACTGACTTTTTTTCAAAAATACTAAAAACATATTTTTGGGACAATTATCGTTATTTTGATAGTTAAACTGTAGTACATTAAGGTAAATCCCGAACTGTTCCGGTGTACTTTAACTGTATAATTTTCATTCACGTGAAACCTGATGCTTTTCACAAAGTCTGAATAAACAATAAATCGTAAACCTCAATCAATTATCATATTTTACAAAATCTTTCTTGGCCATTATCCATATTTATACATCAGTTATTAATTATCGACATCCATTTTGAAATTTCACTTTTATAACAAGTTAACCATATTATACCTCACATTAACTGGACTTTTTATTTAATAACATTTAATTCATTCTTAGGGCAGGTATTAATAAATTTGATTTTATATTGATCACTGGCAATGTTTAGTTTGACGTGTCTTGAGAATGTCATTTTTCTAGTCCGAAATTCTGATATAATTCAATAACTGGTGGTCAGCCTCTAAATTTTTCACAAAAATTAACTAAACCTGGGTAATATGATGATTGAATATGCTTAACGCAAAACACTCACCGGCAAATGGCCGCAATGTTACCATTGTGAAACTGCGCATGTGTATCTTCGCATAAGCAATCGCATCCTAATGCTTACACTAAATTGTCAGCTGGAAATGAAAAGTTTTTCAAACACAAAATTTCTCAAACACGAAAAATTTCCTAAGATGTCCAGTAATGGGTAATTTCCGCCATAAAAGTGGTGTAGCACACATCTTAAAACTCCACGAACCTGTGAAGCTGCAATTTACGATGGTGCAGTTTTTGGTAACGTTTTAAAACGTGAAAACACAGTTTTGCACCTTAACACCAAACCTTTATTTTAAACACTCAACGCCGTTTCAAAAACTCTAAATTGTTATCATCAAGGAATTTAAAATAAAGGTTTGGTGTTAGGGTGCAAAACTGTGTTTTTACACTTGTGACACACCAAAGGTTCTACAGCATTTACGTTTCAAAACCTCTCCAAAGCCGTTTAATTATCCCCAGAAATGTAAGGATATTGCCTGCACCAAAACTGATTTGATTTGGAACAGATACATTTCTCAGATAATTAAACATAAAATCAAGCAGAGGACGAGGCCAAGAACCAGGAGACAACTGCTCTATGTTCAGATTACTTACAAATTGGCACTAATTCTTAAGAAATTCAATTAACAATAATAAAAAGAAAACACAAGTTATTACTGCTTTAGGTTATAAAGTCTAATGAAGTTTCTTACATTGATTTACTTTGTTATATACAAACATTTACAAACATCATCTCAAAAACATGGTAGAGAATGGATTGAGTAATATTGTTATCTGCTCTAAAGATACGAATCTGTTAGATTTAGGGATTGCATACTTCTTTAAATTGTGAGAAATGCTTTTGAAGCTACTGGTAACAAGGAAGGCCACTGATGTATTTAAATTGGAAGCATTTACAAGCTGTGATAGTAATTTTAGTTTCACGGAAAATTAAAATGTCGCAACTTAGAAAACATAGGTTTTCCATTGTTATCAATACTGTAAAATGTCCATTGATAATATAATATTAAATATTTAATGAATATTCGTGGTATTATTGCACTATTCACCAATTTACAGTCAACGTGCCAGATAAAAACTGCCAAAAATCGTCCTCTTGGAAATCACCATCAACAAATGGCACAATATATGTCCTACATACTACTTTTCAAGCCCCCCAACCATTCGGGGGTAAGCAGAACAATTTTACTTTAGAAATGTTACTTTAGGACTGCAACGATTTTACGATATTGATGTAACCCATATTTTTGTTGTTTCAATTGAAATTGCAGGCATAAAAGCATACATATTAGATAAATGGTAAGAAAATAATTTCATTGTACAACGCCGTTTCGATTTGCGGCCCATGTTGAATTCTATCGAATATCACACATCGCTACCAAAGAAATTCTTATCACAATTTGAGGTCTGTAACACCTCGACTTCAAGTGACTGTAATCAATCGAACCCACATGAGTAGTACATGTTTCAGTGTTTGGTCACTCAAGTTTTTATTTATTTGCGAATTTTTTATTATGTCAACAGTTGATGTAATAGTTTTCGGTAATATTTGTTTAGTGATCATTGGCTCATATACTTTTGTAATGGGCTTGTTAAAATTTGAAAATAGTCACATAATATTGTGAATCATTTCTTAGCAATAGAAAATAATCTTGTTTAGGGAGTGAAATAACCACACCTCCATTAGATAGTATTTTAATTTTATATAAAAATCTATTAATATTGATTATGTACGTAAGATACATTTGCATTTTAATACAAGCTATGTAGCACTATAACAAATAAAATAGAAATCACTGAAGGAATTGACATATTTGCTCCATTTAGTTCGTTCATTTCATCGTTACTGGAAGGTGTTGAAGAGCTTTTATTCTCCACAGGTAACCTGGATGAAGATGGAGATATCGCAGTTGATGCAGAAGACGTTAAGGAATACGTAGTTTGTAAAATACTTTTATTTGTAGAAGCTGTTATATTTATAAAATGTGTTTCTGGGAAAATTGTTGTTGTTGAGGTTGTAGATTTTGAAGTATGAAATGTAGGGACTGATGTAGGAATATTACCATTCGTAATTGTTTCATCTGAAATTGAAATAGTTGTTGGTCTTATATATATATTTGAAGTCACTGATGAAGTGCTGTTTTCACCGTTGGAGGTACCTTCACTTAGGCTTGACTTAGTTTCAATAGAAAGCAAAGTAGTTGTTAAAATTGAAGTAGTACTTGTATTAACAGTAGATGTTTCATGATCGTTTAGAGAAATACGTTCTTCTACATTACTACTAACAGTTTTCTCATAAGGGGTCGTCGTTGGGGTTGAAATGTTTGTTGATCTCCAAGTTACAATCTTCAATCTAGTAGAAATGTTTGTCTCAACGGGTGAAACACTTTCATCATCATTAGCAGATGTCGTATAAAATGGCATTACAGTGGCTACTGATTCTGAACTAGAGGTCATCATATTAGCAAATGTATTATTACTTTCTAGTGAAGAGTTTTTATCGCCACTGACAGTGTAGTCTACTAGGCCTGATTTGGTTATTAATTTTAAAATACCGCTCGCAACAACAGTAGATACATCATTATCGATAAGTGTTAAACTGTCGTCGATACTAATAGTGCTCTGATATGAAGTAGTATTCCACTTTGAAGTGGTACTTTGCACAACACTAAATATTTCTTGACCAGTTGTCATTGCTTTTTCATTAGTCGTCAAGGTATTATCACTTGAGTATGAGAGTGTCGTTAATCCTAAACTCGTGCTGGGGCCAGCAGAATAAATTTTAACATTGGTTATTTCAGAAGTGTGGGTTCCAGTTGTTGCAATACTATTGTCATTACTAGTCTCCTGGACTTGAGTAGAAATTTTTGATTTCGCAGTGCTGCTGTTGACGGCATTAGAGTTATCATCATCAATAGTACTTTCATATTCCTTTGTACCAAACTCCTCTGATATTGAAATTGATTTTGTAGTAGTTGAAGTAACTTCATTGTTATTTGTATTAGTCTCCTTTTGAAATAAATTTGTTGTTGATTTTTGAGTAGTGCTCTTTTCATATGTGGATATTTTTTCATAATTTGTAATTTCCTCATTTGGTTGAGAAATATTTTTGGCCTTCTCAGTAGTACTCTCAACAGAAGGAGAAACTAATGGTAATGTAGTTTCAACGTCTTTGGCGATTATTTCATAAGAAATGTTCGTGATAGTTGATTCTGACATATGATTTGTCACCATAATGTTTGTTTCTCTATTCACTCGTTGGGTGTTAATGTCAACAGTGGGAATTTTCCCATGTAAGCTTGACATTGTTAATTTCGATATTGGGATCATGGTAGGTGTAGATATATCCGTATCGCTAGCTGTTACACTTTCTTCGCTACTAATATTTTTCTCGTTTGGTTTTGTGATTGAATCTACAGTAGTTCGCATAACAGTAGTAATTGTGAAGTCAAGTGGGTATGAAGATGTTAAGTTTGAAGTGCTGGTGCTGACAAAATTAATCATGTCATCGACATTTGTAATATTACTTTCAACTTTATATGTACTACCATTTAAAATTGAAATTGTTTCCGATTCTGTGGTCGAACTGATTTTACTCTTAATTGTAGTAGCCTCGTTTTGGATTAAATTTGTAGTTGATTGTGGAGTAGTGCTCCTTACAGAAGTGAATATTTCTTTATAAGTTGAAACAGAATTTTCAGTGTCATTTATAATTTCATCATGTGGTTCAGAAATATTTCTTGATGGCCAGGTAGTACTCATTATAGAAGGAGAAATTATTATCGCATGTGGCAAAGTACTTTCTTCGACATTGGAGGTTATTTCATATGAAATTGAACTAGCAGTTGATTCCTTTTTCACTGGTTCAGAGGTAATGCCAATAGTGGAAATCTCATTTTGGCTTGACACTGTCAATTTTGATATAGGGATCGTAGTACGTGTAAATATATCCGTATGCGTTTGTAACTGTTGATTTCGAAGTACTGTTATCGACAATATTAGTGTTGTCAACATCGGTTGGAATATTAATTTCATCATCATTTGTACTTATCTCCTGCAATATTGAAATTGTTGCAGATTTTGAAGTAGTCAAAGTACCTTCGTTTTTTATTGTAGTAGCCTCCTTTTGTATTATATTCGTTGTTGATTTCGGATTAGTGCTCTCTTCAAATGTGGACATTTCTTCATAAGTTGAAACAGTATTTTCAGTATCATTGGTAATTTTGTCATTTGGTTGAGAAATATTTGTTGATTGCCAGGTACTAGTCCTTATAGAAGGAGAAATTATTATTTCGTCTGGCAAAGTACTTTCATCGACAAGGACAGTTACTTCATATGAAATTGAACTGGTAGTTGATTCCGACTTATGATTTGTTACCATAATATGTGTTTCCTTTTTCACTGGTTTAGTGTTAATGCCAATAGAGGAAATATTCTCATTTTGGCTTGACACTGTTAATTTGGATATAGGGATCGTAGTACGTGTAAATATATCCGTATCGTTGGCAGTTAAACTTTCTTCGCTGCTAATATTTTTCTCATTTGATCTTGGATTTGTAATTGACTCTGGAGTAATACTTGAAGATATTGAGTTGTAAGTACTGCTCCTAACAACATCACTCATTTCACCATCAGTTGTGATATTACATTCGTCTCTCTTTGTACTTATCTCTTCAGATATTGACGTTGTTTCAGATTCTGTAGTAGTTAAAGTAATGACATCCAAACTTGTACCCTCGTTGTGGATTAAACTTGTTCTTTTCAGGGTAGGGCTCCTTAAAGAAGTATATACTTCTTCGTAATCTGAAACATTATTCTCATTGTCATTTTTAATATCATCATTTGTTTCAGATATAACTGTTGCTTTCCAAGTGGTACTCTCAAAAAAAGGACTAAACATTATCTCGACTGGTGATGTAATTTCTATGTCATTGGAGGTTATTTCAACGGTTTCTTCAGCTGAGTTTGAAACTGTTGATTTCGAAATACTGTTATCGACAATATTAGTGTTGTCAACATCGTTTGGAATTTTACTTTCATCACCATTTGTACTAATCTCCTGCAATATTGAAATTGTTGCAGATCTTGAAGTAGTCAAAGTATTTCCTTTTTTAATTGTAGTAGCCTCCTTTTCTATTATATTCGTTATTGATTTCGGAGTAGAGCTCTCTTCAAATGTGGATATTTCTTCATGATTTGAAATAGTATTTTCAATATCATTAGTAATTATGTCATTTGGTTGAGAAATATTTGTTGATTGCCAGGTAGTGGTCCCTATAGAAGGAGAACTTATTATCTGATCTGGCAATGTACTTTCATCGACTTTAGCAGTTATTTCATATGAAATTGAACTGGTAGCTGATTCCGACTTATGATTTGTTACCACAATATGTGTTTCCTTTTTTACTGGTTGAGTGTTAATGCCAATAGTGGATATATTCTCATTTTGGCTTGCCACTGTTAATTTGGATATAGGTATCGCAGTACGTATAAATATATCCGTATCGTTCGCAGTTAAACTTTGTTCGCTGCAAATATTTTTCTCATTTGATTTTGAATTAGTAATTGACTCTGTAGTAATACTTGAGGGTATTGAATTGTAAGTACTGCTCCTAACAACATCACTCATTTTATCATCAGTTGTAATATTACATTCATCTCTGTTTGTACTCATCTCTTCTGATATTGACGTTGTTTCAGATTCTTTAGTAGTTAAAGTAATTACATCTATACTTGTTGTAGCCTCGTTGTGGATTAAATTTGTTGTTGTTATCGAGGTAGTGCTTCTTAAAGAAGTATATATTTCTTCATAATCTGAAACCGTATTTTCATTGTCATTTATAATGTCATCATTTGTTTTAGTTATAATTGTTGATTTCCAAGTGGTACTCTCAAAAGAAGGAGTAAACACTATCTCGGCTGGTGATGTAATTTCTTCGTCATTAGAGGTTATTTCAACGGTTTCTTCAGCTGAGCTTGAGACTATTGATTTCGAAGTACTGTTATCGACAATATTAGTGTTTTCAACATCGCTTGGAATAGTACTTTCATCACCATTTGTACTTATCTTCTCTGATACTGAAATTGTTGCAGATTTTGAAATAGTAGAAGTACCTTCTTTTTTTAATGTAGTAGCCTCCTTTTCTATTATATGCGTTGTTGATTTCCGAGTAGAGCCCTTTTCAAATGTGGATATTTCTTCAAAAGTTGAAACAGTATTTTCAGTATCATTGGTAATTTTGTCATTTGGTTGAGAAATATTTGTTGTTTTCCAAATAGTACTCTCAAAAGAATGCGAAAATTTTATCTCAGCTGGTAATGTAGTTTCCTTTTCTTTTGAGATTATTTCATATGAAATTGACGAGGTAGTTGAGTCTGACATATGATTTGTCATTATAATATGTGTTTCTCTATTCACTGGTTGGGTTGTAATATTAATAGTGGAATTAGTATCATATAGGCCTGACATTGTTAATTTCGATATAGGGGTCGTGGTAGGTATAGGTATATCCGTATCGGTAGGTGTTACACGTTTTTCGCTATTAGTAGTTTTCTCTTGTGGTCTTGGATTTGTGATTGACTCTGTAGTAGTACTCATAACAGCAGCAATTGTGACGTCAACTAGGTTTGAAAATGTTGAGTTCGAAATACTGCTGCTCACAACATTAGTCATTTCATAATCAATTGTAACATTACTTTCATCTCTATTTATACTTAACTCTTCTGATATTGAAATTATTTCAGATTCTGTAGTACTTGAAGTAATTTCACTTTTAACTGTAGTTGCTTCATTTTGGATTACATTTTGTTTTGTTTTCGGAGTAGTGCTCCTTACATAAATGCCATTTGTAATTTCATCATTTAGTTCAGATCTATTTGTTGATTTCCAAGTGCTACTCTCAAAAGAAGGGGAAAACATTATATCGATTGATGACGTAGCTTTATAGGCATTGGAAGTTATTTCATATGAAATTGAAGAATTCTCTGGTTGAGTCGTAATATCACTTGTGCTTATTGTTTCATGTAGGCTTGACATTGTTAACTGCGAAATGGGGATCGTGGTATCTGTAGATATATCAGTATGTCTGGCTGTTGTACTTTCTTTGCAATTAGTATCATTGATACCCGCTACTGGATTTGACATTAACTTCACCGAAGTACTCAAAACGGCAGTAAATGTTTCTTCAGCTGGGTTTGAAACTGTCAAGTTCGAAGTACTGCTCTCTCCAATATTAGTGGTTTCAAGGCCGGTTGTAAAAATATATTTATCTTCTTTTGTACCTATCCACTCTGATATTGAAATTGTTCCAAAATTTGTAGTAATCTCTTTTTGGATTAAATTTGTTGTTGATTTCGGAGTAGTGCTCTTTTCACGTGTGGATATTTCTTCATAAGTTGATACAGAATTTTTAGTATCACTTGTATTTTTTTCATTTGGTTGAGAAATATTTGTTACTTTCCAAGTAGTACTCACAAATGAAGGAGAAACTATTATATCGGCTAGTAATGTAGAGTGATCGTCTTTGTAGGTTGATTCATATGAAATTGACTTGGTAGCTGACTCTGAGATATGATTTGTCACCATTATATGTGTTTCTCTGTTCACTGGTTTTGTATTAATGGTCTCATGTAGGCTTGACGTTGTTAATTTCGATATAGGGTTCATGGTAGGAGTAGATATATCCGCATGGCTTTGTTCGAAACTAGTATTTTTCTCGTTTGATTTTGGATTTGTGATTGACTCTATTGATATCGAAGTACTGCTATTGACAATATTAGAGTTTTTATCGTCGGTTGTATTTTCATCTACATTAGTACTTATCTCCACTGATATTGAAGTTGTTGCAGATTTTGTACTAGTTGAAGTAATTTCATTCTTATTTGTAGTATTTAAACTTATTGTCAATTTCGGTGTAGTGGTTTTTGCCGATGGGGACATTTCTTCACAAATTGGAACAGTATTTGGTTGAGCAATATTTGTTGATTTCCAAGAGGTGCTCTCAAAAGAATGGGAAGCTATTATCTCGGCTGGTAATGTAGTTTCATGCACATTGGATATTATTTCATATGGAATTGAAGTAGTAGTTGTTTCTAACTTACGATTTGTCACCATAATTTGTGATTCTGTATTCAGTGGTTGACTGGTAATGTCATTGGTGTGTATATTATTCTCATGTAGACTTGGCATAGTGACAGTCAATATTTTAATATTGACATCAGTTACACTTTCTACAATAATCTTACTTTCTTCTGGTATTGAAATTGCAATTGATTTTAAAGTACTACTCGTGACAGTAGGTGTTTCTTTGGCAATTGTTATCAAACTTTCATCGCTATTCGCAGTTTTCTCATATATATGTGACGTTGTACTGCTTTGTTTAACAGGATATGTTTTACTATCAGCAGATAGAGTACTTTTATAATTATTTTCACTATTTTTGCTGTAAGTCTGCCCTAAGTTCGGTATTTGATTACAATCAGAAGAATCCTCTTCTGTATCATTTCTTAAATGACGGCAATTATTTTCCTCATTATCATCCTCATAAGTTTCATCTTCATTACTTTCAGTTAATTTATATATATTGTGAACTATTTCTCTTTCAGTTAAATTTGTTAAAGTATTTTCGTTGATTTGCTTAGGACTCTTATCTAGTTTACTATATAGCAATTGTCTAAAAGCTCTATCAATGTAGTCATTGTGTATAATTTCCGACTTCATTTGTTGTTTACTTGATATATTTTCTGTTACGGCCTTATGCTCCATCAGATGGTTTACGTTATTTTTTTTGCTTTCTGTTTGATTTTGTTTATTTTCGTCATAATATTGATTATATAGTTCTTTAGGGCTTATAGCTTTTTCTATTGGAGCTACATTTTCATATAGCCTTACAGCGGCATTTGTGCAGTTAAAGACCAACCCGTTTCTCTTACATTTTGATACACTCTTGACCTCAGCTGCAAAAAAAGATTTTGTATTTCCCAAAGTTAAGATTGGCCGGATGGTTAACAGATATGTTTTCTTTTAAATAAATTATGTTAGTACACTTAAACAAAGATTGATAATTAAAGACTGAACTTAGCTTAATAGTAATACCTATCAAAGTATCGTGTTAGGAGCAAACCAAGGAACGAAAGTCTTACCATCTGAATTTAAATTCTAATTACTGGATACTAAAAGTAAAATAAATAAATCATAGATTCCTAACATATGCTTAAAGTCCCTATGTTCTTGAATTTAAAAACCAATTCCCGTGTATTTAGTATACAAACACACGCGTTATACTATATACAGTGTATTCCATCTCAAACGAGCCAGCTTGATTGTCTTGGTTATTTTCAAAACTATTGCAATAAGAAAAAGCAGGTCGATTTTTGTTTCCAGGGGGAAATTTTTTTAGATGAATTAGCGCTTCCGCGCATTCAATATAAACAGGCCAATTCAATGACCTTGAGAAATGAGATAGGGAAATATGTGTTGTCGTATATCATTTGAAAGCCCTTTTTACGGACTACACCGTCATAAGAAAAAAATTTATTGCAATTCCTGTTCATGTAACAGAAAACCTAACAGACCTAGTAGTAAGACCGGATTATTAAATTAAAAGTTTTTACTGCGTGGAAAAGTACTAAAAAGGAGTTCTTTCATAGTACGCTCTTAAACCATCCTTTTTCAGTTCCGTGCCCTGTAATAACACACAATACAAGAAAAACATTAAATGTGAACATTCATTTATATTACATGTTTGTTTCTGATATTTATACCAAGTTTGTTTATCTGTTTTGACCTTTATTCGATCATTTAAAGCATTGTACATTTATCTGTCAAGTTATTACTTTACTGATTTGTTGAAAATTTAAAAGATAATTATGGCATACACATTGCAAAAACGTGTTGAGCTGGTAAGTCGTTATTACCAAAATCAAAATTGTGCTCGATCTGCTGCAAGGGTTTTTGACCAAACACATCCCGAAAGTAACGTTCGTCATAAATACGTATTGGAGTTGATTTTAAAATTTGTTGAGACGGGCTCAGTAATGAATAAAAAAGAGGTCCCATTGGAATTGTAATTGATGAAGGAGTAGCTGTGGCTACATTGGGTCATGTCCAACTTATACACGCAATCTGTCCAGCAAATCTATGCAGCTTCCGGCATTAGCAAAACTAACTTTTTCAGAATTTTACATAAGTACAAAATTAAATTACTTCATGAATTGAATGAGGATGATTGGGATCGAAGGCAAGAGTTTTCCGAAATTATGACTCAGCGTATGATCGAAAACCCGAATTTCTTGTACAATGTTTGCTTTTCGGATGAGTGCTATATTTCACTTCATGGGGAGGTTAACCGACATAACTGTAGATTTTAAGGCGATACAAATCCTCATTTATTTCGAGATGCTCATAGTCAACATCCGGTAAAACTAAACGTTTGGGCAGGGATTTTGGGAAATCATCTAATTGGACCGCTGTTTATTCCTGGTAAGTTAAATGGTGAAATTTATCACAATATATTGGAAAATGAAATTAATCCATTGATAATAGAAATATTAGAAAATGATCCTCTACTACATGAAGAGCAATTGCATTTCCTCCTCACTACGCCGCACCAGTTCGTCAATACTTCGATTTGGAATAACCTGGTCGCTGGATTGGAAGAAGAGGTCCTATAGAATGGCCTGCCCGATCACCTGATCTGAACCTTTTGGATTCTTGTTTGTGGGGACATGTTACATCCAAAATTTTTATTACTCATCCTGAGAACTACGCCAACGAATTTTAGCAGAGTGTGGTCAGATAACACCGACTATGCTGAACCATGTCAGAGACGGCTTTTAGTCAAGGTTGTACTATTGTATGGAACTAAATGGAAGATACTTTGAACATTGTATTGTAATGTAAATTCGTATTTTTTTAATATTCTTATTATTACATGTACAGAATTTCTAATAAAAAATTTTATTACGACGGTATAGTCCGAGAAAAGGGCTTTCAAATGATATACGACAACACCTATTTTCCCTATCTAAAATCTCAAGGTCATTGAATTGGCCTGATTATGTGGAATGCGCGCAAGCGTTAATTCACTTCAAAAAAATTCCCCCTTGAAACAAAAATCGACCTGTTTTTTTTTTACAGCAATAGTTTTGAAAATAAACAAGATATTCAAAGTGGCTCCTTTGAGATGGAATACCCTGTATATATGTATATCGTGTGTTTGTATATTAAATACACGGGAAGAGGTTTTTAAATTCAATAACATAGGATCTTTAATCATATGTTAGGAAACTATGATTTATTTATTTTACTTTTACTATATATATATATATATATATATATATATATATATATATATATATATATATATGTGTGTTTGTGTATACTGTTTCACGGATGGAAATATGTGGTTGATGATTTATTCCGGTGTGCATCCGTTCGTCTGTATTCGTTTGAAAGATCACTTGACGTTTCGCCAAAATCATATTTGACTTTCTCAAAAGATACTAAGTAACTGTTTCCATGATTGAATTAGTTTGTTACTTTGTTTTTGGTATATATTTGTAGGATCCCGTTTTATTGCTTTATAGGTAGCTGTATCATTTAAAAGATTTGTCATTTTACGATTGTATTAGGGGGTATTCATAATTACCGTTTTGTTAGACTTATCTGCTCTTAGAACTTTTAGGTGTTTATTCTTTTTCAAAAATGACTCGGTTTTTTTCACTTTATTGTTAATAATGTTACCTCTTTGCTTTATATTTTTTGATTTGTTTTTGAAATTAGTTATAATGTTGCAAGTATCCGTTCTTATTTTTTCTTTCTCCATGTTGTTAAAATTACTAGTACCATACTCAATATTGCATATGATATTATTTATAGGAATTTCTCTGTGGTTAACAAATTTTTGGGCGTAGTTAGGTCCTAAAGAAAGAACTTCTGTTACCTTATTCGGTATGTGAATGTCAGTAAGATTTTCAATTCATTCAGTGTGTGGTGTTTGAATTTTTTCAATTTTTGGTTTCTGAAGTTTTATTAGTTTGTTTATTTTATTTGTATTTTTTTGTTTACATTTTTGGAAAAGTTTTTCTGTTCTGAGATTGCATTTTCTATAAATTGTTTCAATATATTGTTCGGAATTATATTATTTACTTTGTGATCCCCATTAGTTCGCTTTCTAATTTTTTACTTAAAGTTGTTGATTCTGTTATGGACATGTTAAGGATTTTAATTATAAATTTCGGGACGACTTTACATTTATACTCTCGCTGTAAGTTTACATTAGAGAATTTAATATGAAATATTTTAAATTTTGAAAAAGTTGGAGTTAATTCTTCTGTTTTACATCTTAACAAGAATATTTTTCTATTTTTTTTATTTGCAATTTTTTGAGTAATATTTTCATAGTTCTTTAAAAGCGGTCCGGAGTCAACTCCATATTTGAGTACGATGTTGTGATAGAAAGGTACTTTTTCATCCATGCCTATATAAAGTATTGTATGCTGTTTTCTTCGACCTTATTTATATTATATAAATTAGTTGATTGCATATTTTCTTGATTTTAGGTCGTTACAAATGATAAGACTGTGTTTATTTCATATGTTTTAATGATGACGTTTCGGCCATGTTTTTGGCCTTTTTCAAATCTATTCTATATTTATTAACATTATTGATGCATTTAAGAAATTATAGACTAATAATTTTGACTTACTTGCAGCGTTAGTACTTGTAAAGTCACAATTTTTTCTGTTAAACGTTTTACATTTTTTTTCCAACTTGACACAACACTAAAAACTAACTAACATGGTGTGTCCTTTCAGAGATAATGATAGAAACTAATCCAAACTGACCTGTTTATTCTTTTAAAAGAGTTGAGGGATGACTTCCGGGTTATACTAAATTTTTACTTGCAAATGTCAATTTATTTCAGTTTTAAGTGTCGGTTATATATTTGGGCCTTGTACAATGATTTTTTATTGAGCTTTTTCTTTTCGTATGTACCCTATACAGTGTGGTTTGCTTTCAGGTCAGACCGTATTAATATCCATTGGTGTAGACTAAGTTGAATACTGGAGGTGTAGATTTTACTTAATTTATTTATGTCTTTTTTGTCATTTATTGCAGTACTGCTTTTGTGAATATTAATTATTTCTAAAAACTCTCTCTTTTTTAAATTAGTTTCTGTTTTAAGAATTTTTGTGTTTTTATATTGAATTTTTTTTATGTTTCGTGGTTAGTTAGGGCTGTTTTATTTTTTTATCATATTGATGACCTTTTAATCTGTTTTCTAGATACTGAGATGTTTGTCCAATATATGTGGCTTCACAGTCATTACATGGAATTTCATATATGTTGTTACTTTTTTTGTTAATAGGGGTTTTGTTTTAAGATTACTGAAATGTTTGGACAATATATTATAGCCTTTGTGACTTGTTGTGATATTATATTTTATAAAGTAACTTGATAATTGGTTTGATAGTCCCTCTATATATGGTAATGAAATATATCTGTTATTTGTATTATCTTGGTTTTTTTTATTAGTATTATTATAATATTTATGTATTCTTTTTAAAAAAAGATACAGCATATATATATACATATATATATTTCTAAATGTTTTAGGTGGTTTCCGGGAATTCATCTGCGTAGTTGATAACTGATCCCTGTCATTCCTTTGTACGTACAAAGCAATGACACTTCGAAGAGAGTATTCAATATCTCTGACAGGTGAAGTAACCTGAAAAAAAATTATCGTGACATTCTGTCCTAGGAGTTAAGGGAGAACAGCAATTACACGGAACGGCTCCAGATTCGGAACCTCTGTGTACTGATTCTCTTGAAAATCCTAGATGTCGGTCTTACATCTAGCGTCTTCAAATTCTATTTTGTTGTTTATTCTATCTTCTACTTCTTGTGTTTTCTTTGTTAATCTTATCTGTAATTTCTGCATTTCATTCTTATTCTCTTCAAATTTCGTTGCTAACTCTTTCTTCATCTCTTCTTTGTTTTCATTCATTTTCTTGGTATTTTCTTGAAACTTTTTATTTATGTTATCTTCTATCTTCTTGTTATTTTCATACAATTTCTTTGCATTTTCTTCCATTAACACTTGTATGCTCATTAGAATGTTTCTCAAATCAGCCTCCGATTGTTGTTGAGAACTTCCTATTTGTTCCTGTTCTTCAGTTACTTCTTGTTGATTTTCCTGTACATTTTCCTCTTCACCTATCCTTTGTTCTATTTCTACCATCTCATCTTCCTGATGAATTTGTACCTCTTCTATCACCTCTCTTTCGATTTCTTCAATTTCTCTATGTTTCATAATTTCTTCCGATTCTTCCTTTTGTGACCTTGTCTTCCTTTTATTTGGCATCTTTTTATTTATTTACACTTATACAAATTCAATTACCAATTTTGTTTATTTAAATTGACAACTCAAATCTCGAAATAAAAGAAAGACTCTGCGCTTTAGCAACTCTTCTTAATTTTATTTTAAATTTTCTATTTTCAACAGATTCAAAAATTTACTTTAATTCAACAATTTTCTGTTTCTGAGCCTATTTCTAAGTCTGTTTCTGAGCCCCACGTTGGGCGCCATTTTATTTTGGGTTTTAACTTACTGCCATGTTAGTCCTACGTTGGTTGCCAATTTGTTTTGATTTAAATTATATTTATTTTTGAGCCACATTTTGGCTAGCCAATTTATTTTGGATTTAATTATTTATTTATACTCATTATATTTTACTTACTTACTTCTTTTAACATAATAATATTTTTATAAAACTTTATTATTCCTACTTTATTTGATTAATTTATTTTCTCAGGGTTTTATTTTTAATTGCATACATACTCTTACCTCAAGATGGTTAAACAGGTTCCAAGTTTAAAATTGATACTTATATTTTTATCTTCCTTATAACTTCTCTGCTTCTCTTTTTATTACACTTATTCAACACTATAGCATTATTTTATTTATTCAAAACCTCTTTTCTTTAAATTTTTCTAATTTGAAACTTTTATTTTTCTTGAAAAGAATTTAGATGAAACTCTAAGCATTCAAATGTTATTTTTGGCTCATTTAAATAAACTAAAACAACTTTCAATCTCAATTTTCAATAACATTCTTTATTAAACATTAAATCATTTCTAACTACTAAATGTTTATGAGAAATTTCTCTTTTTATATTATCATATTAAAGTTAAAATTTGTTATTCCTAATATACTTAACTAGCATAAACATAGATCAATTGTCACTTTATTTACAGCATTTCAAACAACTATTGTTTCACTTACCTTTATTCCTTGTCCAAATTATAGACCATTAGTTCCAAATTTGTTCATTGTCCATTCGAACTTTTATTTTATCAACAAATTTTTATTATTGGTTCCCATTCCATATTTGTTTACCATTATTCCATGTTCACCATCTTGTTTTATTTATTATTTATACAAATTAAATTTAATTATTGTTTACCATTTCATGCTTGTTTACAATAATTCAACATTTACCATCTTTGTTGATATTTTCCAATTTTTATTTAAAATTCCAACCTAATTGTCCTTTTCTGTTGATCAGATATGCACTTCACATTTATTGTACCGTACTTATGAACCTTTATAAACTGCCAATCTATATGTCATTGGAAACATTCTGACAATTTATCTAACTGCACTTTTTAACTACTTAACCTCTACTAACACTATTGAGGTTATTGTAAATAAAAACATAAACATGCTATTTGACTTATTTTCTTCAAAAACCAGGAACGAAAGAGAACGCTGCCTACCAAACGTAAGCTTATATAATAATTTTAAAACAAATGCCTACTAGGCGCGTTTTGTCTGGAACGGTCACCCAAATGGATGCTTTTTCATTTGTTTTGGTGCGTTATATTAACAACGGATATTAATTTTAAGGGAGTAGTGAAGTACAGAGATTACCACGTATAATCACTTGCCTGCAAATTTCGAGAGTAATGATATAGTTACTCACTTGAAATCCAGAAATATAATAGACGTTAAAGGCGAAAAAATGACATCTAAGCATCCTAACGAATATTCCTCTTTTAAAATTTCAGTAGCTTGGAAACATGATAAAGAGTTCAAAAATCCAGACACTTGGCCCGAATATGTTGTAATTAATCCTTTTTTGAGAAGAGTTTTCGAAAAAACACAAAACACGTGATATACCAACATAATGTGCAATCAATCGGAAACTCAAAAGAAAAAATTGAAGATTTGTTAAATATAGAAAAGTGCAACGCCCTGATTTTAACGGAGCATTGGAAAAGCGAGCCCCAACTAAAGAATTACAAGTTAAAAGATTTCAAATTGGGTACTGCTTTCTGTAGGCACGTAAATTGTCATGGTGGTGTAGCAATATATTGTGAAAATGAAAGTAAAGTCAAAGTGAGAACTGATATAAATGAGTTATGTGAATCAGAAGTATTTGAATGTGTCGGTATTGAAATGCTGTATCCTAAATTTAAGGTAGTGATTGTTGCGGTATATAGAATACCAGATGATAGAAAAATTAATATATTTTTTCAAAAATGTTTCGAATTGTTGGATATTTTGCGTGATGCCAATACTCATTTTATAATTGGGGGAGATTTTAATGTAGATTATTTAGAAAAAAATGATAAAAAAGTTAAAGATTTCATATCTCTACTTGGATCATATGACACTGGTCTCACAATCGATGAATATACAAGGATCCATTATACTGGTAAAAAATCATGTTTAAACAATTTCATTACATCAGTAAAACAATATAACTCTAAGGTAATAGATTCTCATGAGTCTGATCATAGAGCAATAAAATTGATGATTAACTACGAGAAAACATGTCAAAATAAGTTTAGATATGTTAGATGTTACAATGACGAAAATATCCAACATTTCGGAAAATTTTATTGTACAGAAACAAATTTTTCGTTTAATGTTTAATATACCGATTAGGGAAACATGTAGAGACAAATTTAAAGCAAACGATATGCTTACTATATATGGATTATACATATATGAATGTTTGTTATTTATCTTTAAACATAAATCAAAATTTTTGAACTCACTACCAAAATAATTATGGCACAAGAAACTTAGATTTATATAATTTTCCATTACATCGCTTAAGTCAATATGAAAAAGGTCCTTACTATGCCAGTATCAAATTCTTTAACAATTTGCCAAATAGAATTAAAAATACAAACAATGAAAAAATATTTAAAAGAGAAATCTTCAAATATCTGGTTTTAAGAGAACCATACAATGTACAAGAGTATTTAAATTGGTCTACTGTAGAATAATAATACCTATACCTTAAGTTCGAAATTTCTAAATATATATACATATGTGTATTTAGTATATAAATATTTCATGTTTTTTTATGTATTTGAACTCACTGTATGTCTGTGACTGTTTGAAATAAAGCTATTATCCCCAACTTGACCATACAATGTATGGTATCACACTCCCTCTAAGGCACGCTATGAGTGCCTTTCGGGGAAAATTCACTAAACCCCAGATATCCTAGATATCAAAAGGGTTTAGCTCTGTGGGAGCCCTTGCCAGGTTTTCAGGCACGTGGTTGGAGTTGTGGCGGCAGTTTCCCATGAATTTACGGACCGTCCGGGCTGTTCCTAACAGGACGGCTTCTTGCATTTGTTTCTAAAGATGTTCGTCCAGACCTAGGTATTTTAAATTGTTTAATAGATGTTTTGGGACTAGTCCTGTCGTTGACATAACAATTGGTACAGTTCGTGTGCTGTTCATGTCCCACTGAGTCTTTATTTGAAATTCCAAATCTCTATATTTGGTTATTTTCTCAGCTTGCTTGATATTTATATTATTGTTGTTAGGAATTGCTATGTCAATTAAAGTTGTTTTCCGAGAGACTTTATCTACCAAAGCTATATCTGGTCTATTGTGAGCTACTGTCCGATCGGTCAGTATCGTGCGGTCCCAGTACAGCTTGTAGTTGATATTTTCTAAAACAAATTCTGGTTTGTATTTATAGTATGGTTGTCTTTGTATTCAGTTGCAGCGAACGCTTGACAACCTCCTGTGATATGCTTGATAGATTCAGATGTTTGGCAACCGTACCTGTATCTGTCGTTGTTAATAGAAGGATCTTTAACGATGTACTTTAGGTAGTTCTTAGTTGGAATTACTTGATCTTGGATTGCCAATATAAAGCCTTCCGTTTCTGGAAACATATGACCAGAGATCAACCAGTAGTTCGGCGCTGCACTGTCGACATAATCTTGGTTGACGTCATTTACATGTCTTCCATGAAGGGGCTTCTCTTTCCATTTCAGCAGTTTCTGATCTGTGGTCTGGTGGTGTAATTGGACATGTTGCTGTGTCAGTCGCAGTGGTGTTGAGTCATCAACCAGGCACATGACTCTGTGTAGATCAGAAAATTCTGCGAGATTTTGGAAATGACTACGCAAAATGGAAATTTGTTGATCTAATAGTTTGCTTAGATCTGTCAATCCTCTTCCTCCTTCATACCGTGGCAAAGCTCTTTGGTGGTGATTTTGAGCTTTTGTTAGTAAAACTCGAACTTTTCGTTGTAATTGTTCAATGTCAGTCTTGCACCAATTAACTATACCGAAAGAGTAACTGAGCACTGAACACGCATAGGTGTTAATAGCCTGAAACAGATTTTTACTGTTTAATTTAGTTTTCAACAGTCGTCTTACCCTTCTATAAAACTCTGCTGTTAGGTCCTTTTTCATAGTCATGTGATCAATACGTTGAGCCTGCTTTATTCCAAGGTATTTATAAGTATGACCTTCCCCCATAGATTCAATTGAGGTGCCATCTCCCATTTCGAAGTGCCCCTGCTGTATTTTGCCTTTAACTATATTAATAATTCGGCATTTGTCTAAGCCAAATTCCATATGGATGTCACTAGAGAACCCTTCTACTATTTTAAGCATATCATGCAGCTGTTGTTTCGTAGCTGCCATCAACTTTAAGTCGGCCATGTATAACAAATGGTTTATCTTTAATGCTTGTACGTTGTTGTGTTTGAGACTGAACCCAAAATTAGTCGAGTTCAGTTTGTTTGAGAGAGGGTTCATGGCAAGGCAGAACTACAGCGGGCTAAGAGAGTCTCCCTGGAATATACCCCTTTTGATTATTATTATTATTATCCCATTCCGACTTGACCATACAATGTATGGTATCACACATTAACATAGTTTGGCAAAATAAATGTGTTCATAGCCTGCAAGACGATACCCAGTTTCTTAGAAGATCTTAGTTTGGGAAGAGCTGGTCTAGTCAGTGGATCTGTTCCACTATAGTCTCTAAGAGCTCCTTCCATTTCTGCTTGGATCTTCTCAAGCAGGTCAGCGTTGGTTAGCTGTTCTTGTTGTAGTTCTTGAGTCTCGTCCGCTCTTTGTGCCAAAGGTGTTTTTTTGCTATTATTATTTTCCGACTTGAACATACAATGTATGGTATCACACTCCCTCTAAGGCCCGCTATGAGTGCCTTTAGGGGAAAATTCACTAAACCCCAGATATTCTAGATATCAAAAGGGTTTAGCTCTGTGGGAGCCCTTGCCAGGTTTTCAGGCCCGTGGTTGGAGTTGTGGCGGCAGTTTCCCATGAATTTCCTGACCGTCCGGGCTGTTCCTAACAGGACGGCTTTTTGCATTTGTTTGTAAAGATGCTCGTCCAGACAGAGGTATTTTAAATTGTTTAATAGATGTTTTGGGACTAGTCCTGTCGTTGACATAACAATTGGTACAGTTCGTGTGTTGTTCATGTCCCACTGAGTCTTTATTTGAAATTCCAAATCTCTATATTTGGTTATTTTCTCAGCTTGCTTGATATTTATATTATTGTTGTTAGGAATTACTATGTCAATTAATGTTGTTTTCCGAGAGACTTTATCTACCAAAACTATATCTGGTCTATTGTGAGCACCAGTCCGATCAGTCAGTATCGAGCGGTCCCAGTACAGCTTGTAGTTGTTATTTTCTAAAACAGATTCTGGTTTTTATTTATAGTATGGTAATCTTACCGACTGTGATAATTCAAGTTTCAGTGCTAGTTCCTGGTGAAGTATTTTTGCCACAGCATCGTGTCGTTCTTTGTATTCAGTTGCAGCGAGTTCTGCGAGTTTCTGGAAATGACTACGCAAAATGGAAATTTGTTGATCTAATAGTTTGCTTAGATCTGTCAATCCTCTTCCTCCTTCATACCGTGGCAAAGTTGTACGTTCGACAGAGCTCTTTGGATAGTGATTTTGAGCTTTTGTTAGTAAAACTCGAACTTTTCGTTGTAATTGTTCAATGTCAGTCTTGCACCAATTAACTATACCGAAAGAGTAACTGAGCATTGAACACGCATAGGTGTTAATAGCCTGAAACACATTTTTACTGTTTAATTTAGTTTTCAACAGTCGTCTTACCCTTCTATAAAACTCTGCTGTTAGGTCCTTTTTCATAGTCATGTGATCACTACGTTGAGCCTGCTTTATTCCAAGGTATTTATAAGTATGACCTTCCCCCATAGATTCAATTGAGGTGCCATCTCCCATTTCGAAGTGCCCCTGCTGTATTTTGCCTTTAACTATATTAATAATTCGGCATTTGTCTAAGCCAAATTTCATATGGATGTCACTAGAGAACCCTTCTACTATTTTAAGCATATCATGCAGCTGTTGTTTCGTAGCTGCCATCAACTTTAAGTCGGCCATGTATAACAAATGGTTTATCTTTAATGCTTGTACGTTGTTGTGTTTGAGACTGAACCCAAAATTAGTCGAGTTCAGTTTGTTTGAGAGAGGTTCATGGCAAGGCAGAACTACAGCGGGCTAAGAGAGTCTCCCTGGAATATACCCCTTTTGATTATTATTATTATTATCCCATTCCGACTTGACCATACAATGTATGGTATCACACATTAACATAGTTTGGCAAAATAAATTTGTTCATAGCCTCCAAGACGATACCCAGTTTCATAGAAGATCTTAGTTTGGGAAGAGCTGGTCTAGTCAGTGGATCTGTTCCACTATACTCTCTAAGAGCTCCTTCCATTTCTGCTTGGATCTTCTGAAGCAGGTCAGCGTTGGTTGGCTGTTCTTGTTGTAGTTCTTGAGTCTCGTCCGCTCTTTGTGCCAAAGGTGTTTTTTTGCTATTATTATTTCCCGACTTGAACATACAATGTATGGTATCACACTCCCTCTAAGGCACGCTATGAGTGCCTTTAGGGGAAAATTTACTAAACCCCAGATATCCTAGATATCAAAAGGGTTTAGCTCTGTGGGAGCCTTTGCCAGGTTTTCAGGCCCGTGGTTGGAGTCGTGGCGGCAGATTCCCATGAATTTACGGACCGTCCGGGCTGTTCCTAACAGGACGGCTTTTGCATTTGTTTGTAAAGATGTTCGTCCAGACTGTATTTTAATTTAATTTTATCTTCCTCCTTCATACCGTGGCAAAGTAGTACGTTCAACAGAGCTATTTGGGTGGTGATTTTGAGTTTTTGTTAGTAAAACTCGAACTTTTCGTTGTAAGTGTTCAATGTCAGTCTTGCACCAATTAACTATACCGAAAGAGTAACTGAGCACTGAACACGCATAGGTGTTAATAGCCTGAAACAGATTTTTACTGTTTAATTTAGTTTTCAACAGTTGTCTTACCTTTCTATAAAACTCTGCTGTTATTTATCGATCCAGAGCCTGAAACACCTTTGGCACAAAGAGCGGACGAGACTTAAGAACTACAGCAAGAACAGCCAACCAACGCTGACCTGCTTGAGAAGATCCAAGCAGAAATGGAAGGAGCTCTTAGAGAGTACAATGGAACAGATCCACTGACTAGACCAGCTCTTCCCAAACTAAGATCATCTAAGAAACTGGGTAACGTCTTGCAGGCTATGAACAAATTTATCTTGCCAACCTATGTTTTAGGTGCTAATACGTTAGAGTCGCTACTGTTATTATTATTATTACGGTCACTCATTGTACTTAGCCCATGTGTTTTCCCATAAGAATCAAAAATTTTCTTTTTACCTTATTAAATGATATTTGTCTGATAGCCTATTTTATTTTAAGAACTTTTTAATTGTAAAATTTCGTTTAAATGCTTTGTTTGTTTACAAGTTGTCATACTTTTTTCAAGGTCATTCAACTTTCATCATGATGTAAACAACTTTACCGCAAATTCTTTATTGATTGAAATTTAAGTTATAATAATATTTTCCTTATCATCTCTAATGTTCATGGAAGAATTTTCTTTGATTTTTGTTCATAACTTTGAAAATTATTGACATTTTACTTTTTCTGGAAGTTGTTTATATGATGCTTTGCTTACTAATTTATTTTGTACTGTTGTAATTGCCTGTGTTTTTACTAATTTATATTGTTTTAGATGTTTTCCTGGCAATTTACAATGATTCCTATGGATCTATATCACAAAATATGCATACTCGTTACAAGATGTATAACCAACATTTTTCAATTACCTTTTATAACTAATTGTGTGTATTTACAGTTTAATTATTATTACAATCATCTTAATTACACTACATATTACACATATATTCCCTTTGCCAATGTCCAGAGAGCTTTATTTATAATTTATTGCACCTTTTTGCTGGCACGTTGGAATGGCATGTTTATCGAAATTGAAATTCAAAAGTTGTGCTGGCTTTATTTAGTAAATGGTTTTGCTAAGCCTTTTATATTATAACACCTGAATCTCAGTTGATTCTTTTCAACCCTTAACAATAATATTAATTTATATAAATGCTTTATTATTGTTATTTTTTTTCCATTAAATGTTACTGATCGTTAGGCAACCAACATGTTCATTACTAATATACTTTTAGTATACAGTCTACTTTTTGAATCTGTTTTATAGATTGCATTTGATTCACGGAACGACCTTAAATCTGTATATTACTCCATCTATCTGAAAACCTGTATAATCTCGTGACTGTTCTTCTAATGGAATAAGCCAAAAACTATGCCTCAGGTCTAACTTTGTGAACACTTTAGCATTTGTGAATCTGCTAAATATTGCATCAATGGTAATTGGGGCTTCATATTGAGGTATGCTAAATTTATTTATATTTCTTGCATCTAAGCACAATCTTAATTCTCCATTATTTTTTTTAACTATTACAATCGGGTTTATATAGATGGATGTTGACTTTTCTATTATATCTGCTTCTAACATTTTCTGAATTTCCTCCTTTAATTTCTTTTTATAGTTATATGGGATTGGATAGGTTCTTACTTTGAAATGATCTATATCTTTTACTTGGGTTTTATGTACATTTTTTCTGCTACTCTATTTTCTTCAGAGATTAATTCTTTATATTTCTTCAGGATTTTTAATACACTTGTTCTTTCCTCTTTTGGACAATCTATTTCATCTTCACCCTTTTCTACATTTACCATGAGCTTTTCATCTTCTTCATTTACATTATTTTTAAACTTTGTTTTACCATTGGATCTCTTGTCCTTAATGGCATTAAGTATAATTGCTTTATTAGTGTTAATTCTTTTTTTTTTTTCATTAAATGTTACTGATCGTTAGGCAACCAACATGTTCGTTACTAATATACTTTTAATATACAGTCTACTTTCTGAATCTGTTTTATAGATTGCAATTCATTTTTATTTATTTCTATTTTAATTCCATAACAATATATATATATATATATATATATATATATATATATATATATATGTCTTATGCATTCGCTTCTAGTTACTCGAATAGTAGTATTCGAGTAATTAGAAGCGAAAGCAGAAGGCTACGAGAATTATGCGAACCGACCTGAAGAGGGCAGATGTGACTCTGCGGAAACGTCGTCATTTTACCATCGATCCCGGCAGGGATCAGTTATCAACTACGAGGATGAATTCCCGGAAACCACCTAAAACATTTAGTGCCCGCCAAAACAAATATATATATATATATATATATATATATATATATATGTATATGTATTGTATCACTGCAATAAAATAGAACTACTTATTAAATTTAATTCATACCATGAAAGGCTTCAGATCACTATTGAAGTCGAGAACAACGAAAAATAAATTTTTTTGATGTAACAATACATAGAAATAGTCATAATATAAAAACGGAATGGTACACAAAACCAACTTGGTCATCACGATACCTAAATTTCGAATCAAGTCATCACATTTCTCACAAAAAATCGGTTATTATAGGATTAGCAGTTAAGGTAATTCAGCTGTCAGACACCGAATTTAGAACTTCACATACATACATAAATATTATAATAATACTAATAAAAAAAACCAAGATAATACAAATAACAGATATATTTCATTCCCATATATAGAGGGACTATCAAACCAATTATTAAGTTACTTTATAAAATATAATATCACAACAAGTCACAAAGGCTATAATATATTGTCCAAACATTTCAGTAAACTTAAAACAAAACCCCTAATAACAAAAAAAGTAACAACATATATGAAATTCCATGTAATGACTGTAAAGCCACATATATTGGACAAACATCTCAGAATCTAGAAAACAGATTAAAAGGTCATCAATATGATAAATAAATAAAACAGCCCTAACTAACCACGAAACATAAAAAAAAATTCAATATAAAAACACAAAAATCCTTAAAACAGAAACTAATTTAAAAAAGGGAGAGTTTTTAGAAATGATATTCACAAAAGGCGTACTGCAATAAATGACAAAAAAGACATAATTAAATTAAGTAAAATCTACACCTCCATTATTCAACTTAGTTTACACCAATGGATATTAATACAGTCTGACCTGAAAGCAAACCACACTGTATAGGATACATACGAAAAGAAAAAGCTCAATAAAAAATCATTGTACAAGGCCCAAATATATAACCGACACTTAAAACTGAAATAAATTGACATTTGCAAGTAACAATTTAGTATAACCCGGAAGTCATCCCTCAACTCTTGTAAAAGAATAAAGAGGTCAGTTTGGATTAGTTTCTATCATTATCTCTGAAAGGACACACCATGTTAGTTAGTTTTTAGTGTGTCAAGTTGGAAAAAAAATGTAAAACGTTTAACAGAAAAAATTGTGACTTTACAAGTACTAACGCTGCAGGTAAGTCAAAATTATTAGTCTATAATTTCTTAAATGCATCAATAATGTTAATAATTATAGAATAGATTTGAAAAAGGCCAAAAACATGGCCAAAACGTCATCATTAAAACATATGAAATAAACACAGTCTTGTCATTTGTAACGACCTAAAATCAAGAATGCAATCAACTAATTTATATAATATAAATAAGGTCGAAGAAAACAGCATACAATACTTTATATAGGCATGGATGAAAAAGTACCTTCCTATCACAATATCGTACTCAAATATGGTGTTGGCTCCGGACCGCTTTTAAAGAACTATGAAAATATTACTCAAAAAATTGCAAATAAAAAAAATAGAAAAATATTCTTGTTAAGATGTAAAACAGAAGAATTAACTCCAACTTTTTCAAAATTTAAAATATTTCATATTAAATTCTCTAATGTAAACTTACAGCGAGAGTATAAATGTAAAGTCGTCCCGAAATTTATAATTAAATTCCTTAACATGTCCATAACAGAATCAACAACTTTAATTAAAAAATTAGAAAGCGAACTAATGGGGATCACAAATAAAGTAAATAATATAATTCCGAACAATATATTGAAACAATTTATAGAAAAATGTAATCTCAGAACAGAAAAACTTTTCCAAAAATATAAACAAAAAAATACAAATAAAATAAATAAACTAATAAAACTTCAGAAACCAAAAATTGAAAAAATTCAAACACCACACACTGAATAAATTGAAAATATTACTGACATTCACATACCGAATAAGGTAACAGAAGTTCTTTCTTTAGGACCTAACTACGCCCAAAAATTGTTAACCACAAAGAAATTCCTATAAATAATATTATATGCAATATTGAGTATGGTACTAATAATTTTAACAACATGGAGAAAGACAAAATAAGAGCGGATACTTGCAATATTATAACTAATTTCAAAAACAAATCAAAAAATAAAAAGCAAAGAGGTAACATTATTAACAATAAAGTGAAAAAAACCGAGTCATTTTTGAAAAAGAATAAACACCTAAAAGTTCTAAGAGCAGATAAGTCTAACAAAACGGTAAATATGAATACCTCCGAATACAATCGTAAAATGACAAATCTTTTAAATGATACAGCTACATATAAAGCAATAAAACGGGATCCTACAAATATATACCAAAAACAAAGTAACAAACTAATTCAATCATGGGAACAAAAATCATTTATTTCTCCGCCAACAGCAAAAAATCTAATAATACATAATGCGGTATCGCCTAAAATTTACGGACTGCCAAAATTACATAAAGATGGTATTCCTCTACGTCCTATTGTATCCAACATACAAACCCCATTTACACCGTTGTTTAATTCAAAAATCAGTATTACATAAAAAACACTTGGGATTTTAAAGAAAAAATTAAAGAAATAAAAATTCCTGATAAATATATAACGGTTTCCCTGGATGTAATGTGTTTATACACTAGTATTCGAAACACTGTTGTAAGCGATATCATAAAGAACAAATGGGATGAAATAAAAGAATACACAGATATCCCCTAAGACGAATTTATACAGGCTGTAAATCTTCCACATATTTTAATTTTGAAGATCAAATTTATAAACAAATTAATGGATGTGCAATGGGGTCAGACATGTCTAGCGGAATTGCACACATGGTAATGGAAGATCTCGAAGAAAACACACTCACTAATATGGACATTAATATTCGGTGCTATTTTCAGTATGTCGATGATTGGTCTCACTGCAATTCCAAGGAATAGAATAGACTACTTATTAAATTGTTTTAATTCATACCACGAAAGGCTTCAGTTCACTATTGAAGTCGAGAACAACAAAAAAATAAATTTTCTTGATGTTACAATACATAGAAATAGTAATAATATAAAAACGGAATGGTACACAAAAATAACTTGGTCGTCACAATACCTAAATTTCGAATCAAGTCATCTCATTTCTCACAAAAAAATCGGTTATTATAGGATTAGCAGATAGGGCAATTCAGCAGTCAGACCCTGAATTTAGAACTTCAGCAATAAAGAAAGCAAAACCTGCGCTGGAGAAAAATAATTACCCCATAATCATGATAAATATATTTTTTTAAAGAATACATAAATATTATAATAATACTAAGAAAAAAAACAAGATAATACAAATAACTGATATATTTCATTACCATATATAGAGGGACTATCAAACCAATTATCAAGTTACTTTAGAAAATATAATATCACCACAAGTCACAAAGGCTATAATATCTTGTCCAAACATTTCAGAAATCTTAAAACAAAAACCCCTAATAACAAAAAAGTAACATCATATATGAAATTCCATGTAATGACTGTGAAGCCACATATATTGGAAAAACATCTCAGTATCTAGAAAACAGATTAAAAGGTCATCAATATGATTAAAAAAATAAAAGAGCCCTAACTAACCACGAAACATAAAAAAATCATAAATTTCAATATAAAAACACAAAAATCTTTACAACAGAAACTAATTTAAATAATTTGGTCAAGTGCGAGTTGGACTCATAATAATAATAATAATATATTTATTTCCTTTTGACAGTTATAAACCATATGGAAAAAGTCAGTTTTTTACATCGATCATGAAAATAAAAGTACATACATTTGTGTAAAATTCTAAATATATAAATAAAATAAAGATATAAAACAGGAAACAGTGATTTTAATGCAGACTCATATGTTAATAAAGTCACTTATTTTATAAAAGCACTTTTCAGTTAAAAATAATTTCAACTTGCGTTTAAATAAATGTCTAGTAGGAATCATTTTTAGTTCCACGGGTAGAGCATTATACATTCTAGGGGCCATGTGACTGGGAAAACGCTTTGTAATTTGAAGTGTTCCAAATGGAATAAAAAAATCATTTTGTCGTCTTGTATTAAAACTATATTGCTGTTTGTTTTTTACATACACGCAATCGTTGATTGTAAATACTTGTAAACATAATTCTAATATGAGTAATGACGGAAATGTTAATACTCTTACTTTCTTGAAAACGTCTCTACAAGAATCAAATTTTGAAAGACCTTTCATTGATCTTAAAACTCGTTTTTGGGCTATAAAAACATCATTAGCCGACGATGATAATCCCCAGAAAATAACACCGTATCGGAGTCTGCTTTCAACCTGTGCATAATAGCGCTTCAGCAATTGATCAGTCTCTAGTACATATCTTAGATTTCTTAGCTGATAGGAAATCGAATTTAACTTTGAAATCAAATATTTACAGTGTGATTTCTAATTTAGATTGTGATCTATATGCCATCCAAGAAAGATAGTTTCATCTAAATTAGTTGAAATTATAGGAGATAGATTATTAACTTGAAATGACAACACATTACATTCTCGTTGATTATGATGAAATCTCAAAGCTTGTGTTTTTGAAGGATTAAGATATAAATGATTAGCTGAAAACCATTCATTTAAAGAAAATAACGATTCATTACATTTATCTTGTAATAACGTGTCTGATGTATCAGATACGACTAATGAGGTATCATCAGCATACATCGTAAAGCTTGCCGATATCGGAAGTAGATCTAGGTCGTTGATATAGATTAAAAATATAATTGGTCCTAATATTGACCCTTGAGGAACTCCTATATCTATTTCAGCTGTATGGGAGTAATGATTATTAATGTCAACAAATTGTGTTCTCTTAAACAAAAAAGATTGTATCCACGATAGTGGATAGCCTCGTATTCCATAGGTATACAATTTTTCCACCAGTATGTGATGATTGACACAGTCGAAAGCCCTGCTAAGATCACAAAAGATCCCAACAGGGCACTACCCTGCTTCCAAATACTCAATTATTTTCTTGCAATATGCAAATATAGCACTATTTGTGGATCTGTTTAAATAACCGTGTTGATGTTTTGAAAATAAATTAATTTTCTGAGTGAATGACATCAACCTATTTAAGAAACAATACTCGAATATTTTAGAAAAAGATGATGGTACTGATACTGGTCTATAATTTTCAAGAGAGAGGCGGGAATGTTTTTTATAAATAGGTTTAACTTTACTACATTTTAACATATCTGGAAACGTTCTTGTAGAAAATGATAAATTCACTAGAAATGTTAGAGGTTGAAGAAGTTCAAATAAACTTTGTTTTCATAGAGCAGTTGGTACTTCATCTGATCCGGACGAATATTTGTTTTTAAGTTTTTCTTTAAGTAAATAAAATATTTCATGATCATGATATGGCTTAAGAAAAAAAGATTCCGATGGTGGTGAAATATTACTCATAAATAGATGATAGTCCTTTTTACAAGGAGTAATATTGTTTAATATCTTTTTTGGTATGTTTATATAAAAATCATTAAAGAGATTGGCTATTTGTGTAGGTTCGTCTATAATGTTGTTATTGATATTTATAGATATTCTTGGTATATCGGCCTTCGATTTATTTGATAACTCCGATACGACGAGCCATGCAGACTTAGAGAAATTGTCAAAGTGTCTATTTTATTTTGATAATATTCTTTTTTTGTTTTGGTCACCAAGTTGTCATGAATTCTCTTTTTGACTTTATAGACGTCTATTAGACCTGGAAATGTATTTTTAAGATTAAAGAGATCTTTTGAGGTTTTGACCTGATTGTTTAATCTGAGATGTGACCCATCTCTTTTTATTTTGGTTTTTTAGTGGAGTGGGTACTTTTTCAAAATTCTTGTCAAAATAATAATAGAATGTTAACCAAAATACTTGAAATGCAAGATTTATATCTGATAGTTTTAAAACATTCTCCCAGTTTTCTTGTCCAATTTCATTTTTAAATTTATTAATTTTTTCTTTTGTGAAACGCCTAATGTATTGTTTTTCAGTTAGTATTGTGTTTTCACTTAATTGTATATCACATAAAACTAAGCTATGATCAGACATGTCATTATTAACTACGCAAACAGTTGTTTTATCATAAACATTAATAAATATTTGATCTATTGTTGTTGCACTACATGTTGTGACTCTTGTAGGCCATTTTACTATATGTTTTAGATTGAAACAGTCTGATATGTCACATATTTTGTTAAAAGCTGAACTGAACTTACCATAACAATCTGCATTAAAATCTCCTCTTAAGAAAATGTTTAAGCCTGGTTTAAAAATGTCATTTAAAATGTCATACAAATTATTTAAAAACACACTTAAATTTCCTGATGGAGAACGATAGCCGCATAGTATTATAGTATTTCCTATGCTTAATTGACAAGAAATTCCACACATTTCAATGTCCTGCTCTACACAATACTTTGTGAGGTCAATAGAATATACATTTAGACTCGGCTTTACATAAATTGCTACTCCCCCCATTTTTTTATTTTTTCTATTGTAACTGGATTTAAGTAAAAAATTATGAAAATGAAAACTATTTTCAGAGGCATCCTTAAAACCAGTTTCTGTCAGATATAAAAAACTAATATCATAATTGTGTAAATCAACATATAAATTGTCCAGCTTACTTTGGCTAACACTTCGAATATTTAATACTGCGATATCCGGATTAAAAATTATGTTTCTGCTATTCGATTTTTCTTGCGGTATAAAAAACAACTTATAACAGCTCCATGGGGCCAAACTTCTGGATTCATACCCTTGTTAAAGTTTTCAGTCAGTTTGTTTACTTTGAACGATGAATATATTGTTGGGCATTTTGACTGAATCATTTCGCATGTTGCTTCAGGAAAATGCGCTTTGATCGAGTTGTTTAAAGAATCTACTGTCGTTTCTTTACATATTCTTGTAACATGTAAAGTTGATATTCTTGGGACACCGTTAACATCTTTGCTATTTCTATTGCTTCCGATTACCTTTTTTTTTTCTCTCGTTGAACTGTCGTTTATGATTAATTGTTTTCCATTCTCGATCTTTTTCAACTTCCTGATTGGGTTTTTAATCGTCAGTAAGTTTTCCGTGCTGTATTAAATTACTGTATTGATTCTCTTTTAATCCACTTTGTTCAAAATTCGGTCGTTTTGAAACATCTGTTATTGTCACTTTTTGGGAATTCCCTCGCATACTTAGTGTTCCGTACCACCTTCAAGATTCTAATATTCCAGTTTCAGACAAGCAAGGAATGAGTCCATTTTCTTATATTTACCCTTATATCTTAAAGGAAGCGTTTTAAATTTATAAAAAATATACACTTTGATTTTCCACAGATAGACTTTTTATTTTATCTGCTTCTGGATTCGCTTGATTTTTATCAGAATACATATGTATTTAATTTTCTAATTTGGCCCCCAAAAATTAACATTAGAGTTTTATTTTACTAATAAATTTTCAGAAAAGTCTTTTACAATCTACTGTCTGATAGGTCAAGTTTTAAATTGTAAATTTCTGTTATTCAAATTATTAAAAAATACCAATAAAATATATTTTTCAAAATTTAAATAGTGTAGTTTCTAAAGTGGGAATTAAGTGGATGTTTAATATTTTTGTTAATATCTTTTAAACAAATGATTTAAAAATATGATATATTTGTAATTAACATAATGAGCCTTTCATCTGATATATTACATGATGCGTTTGAATATTGAATATTTATTTTCCATTTAATTGTATAAATTGTCCCTAAAATTACTATGGGGGTTTTCTAATAATAGATTTTCCGTTTAATTCTATAATTTGGGGGCCAAATAATAGAATTAGGGATTTTTTCATATTTTTCCTATAAACTAAAAAAATTAGGTCTTATAGTTTGGGGAATAACGGGGGGAATGGGTATTTTTTTAAATATTTTTTAATTTATTTTAAAATATTCATTTAAAATATATATATATATATATATATTTGTATTCGTCATAATGAGCCCTGTGATTTGATATATTACATGACCCGTTAGAAACAATTATAATTTTTTATTTTCCATTTATTTCTATAATTTGCCCCCCAAAATGAATATTAGGGGTTTCTCCTTATTTTTCCAGTAAAGTTCAGGTGAGGAGCTATACTTCCATTTTTTTCAAAATATTTTAGCTTATGGTTTCGGTATAAGGGGGGGATGGGTACAATTTTTTATATTTTTGTTTAATATGAGCCCTTTCATTTGATATATAACATGATGGGTTAGAAACAATTTTAATTTTATATTTTCCATTTAATTCTATAATTTGCCAACTAAAATTAAAATTAGGGGTTTTTTCTTATTTTTCCAGTAAATTTCAGGTGAGGGGCTATACCTCCATTTTTTTTAAATTAAGGACATTCGTAAAAAATCGCATATGTAACCGCGAATCCGAATACTAATATTAAAAAACAGACGAATATTAGCTAATGCGAATATTCGTTACACCCCTAATATATATATATATATATATATATATATATATATATATATATATATATATATATATATATATATAATGTAAGAAAGGTTTCGGGAAGCAGCCTTTTATGAGCGATTTTATAAAGAAGTGAAGTACACTTTTACTTTGCGAAAGCTTTCAAAATACTTTAACTTCTTCATCAGTCTCTTGACTAGAAACAAAATTTATAATTATAATATGTGAGATAATTTTTTAAATACTTACAGTAAATTGTGATTGTAATTTGAAAAAGAGCACAAACATAGAAATTATGAAATTAATAAATTAGATGTAATAAAAATTTTTTGAGTGACATTGATAGCAAAACTGGAAATGAAGTTATAATCAAAAATAACAATACTATGGTGAGTAGAATAATGTATTGTTACTATGTAACTTAATTGTTGAATACTGAAAATGAATTTTTCTTGTCGATGTCTAAAATATTGCAATAAATGTTATTCAAATTTTGGATATTATATTATTTTAGTGAAAATATATTTTTTAAAAAAAGTTAAATTTAAAAGAGTTAATCTAAAAATTGGCGCAGTCAGTAGGATTGTTTAAACACACCGTTTAGGCAATTCCTAAAAATTGTGGTGAATTTTAATTCTTCGTTAAACAAACGAACCCACGGTAAGCGACAACAGCTGAAGGCCAAGGACACCAGGAACACGCACATACCGCTCACCAGTGTACCAGCGAACAGACATCGATTGCCAGACGTAGTATTAAGGACCCTAGCTTTTAAGGACAAAAGCAGGCGATACCAACTGAGGCCAAAGGCCTCAAGGAACACCCTAGAGGACGCTCATCGGTGCACTAGCCCTAGAACAAGTCAAATGCTTGGAAGGTACATGTAAGTACTGAAACGAATCATCACGAAATATTATTTTGATCATTTTATTTATTCTTTGAATTCCTGCTATTTCAGTCTTCTCGTTTAACCTTTCAGACTCCCACGTGATTACCAACAGGCAACGAAATCAAACGCTTTGGACCATTCTTGGCATTCAACCTTCTAGATTCTCACGTTAGTACCAACAGACAACGGAATCCAACCGTTAGAATCGATCCTTGAATTCCCAGTATACCATTCTTATGAGTCAACATTCCAACATCTCGGGTGATAACCAATAGTCAACTGAATCAAACCGTTAGAACTGTTCATTCCTTTCTTGCTATCCTATTCTTTACATTCCACCTTCTCGACTCATACGTGATAACCAACGAAATCCAACCATTAGGATCGTTCTTTTGAATTTCCCGCTCCTGTCATTAACATCGACCTTTCTACTATTCCTCGTAATCAACATCGTCCAACATACCCCATTCGCTAGGACCATTCATTCCATTTTTATTATCCCGTTCTTGTCACTCAACCTTTCAATACCCCACTTGATTACAAACAAGCAACATATTCCAGCCGATAGGACAGTTCTTTGAGTAACTGGTATCCCGTAATTGTCATTTAACTTCCAATTTTCATTCCAGCCTTTAGAACCATTCCTTGAATTCTTGGTTTCTCATTTTTACCATTCAACCTGTCAGTCCAATAACCAACAACCAATGAAATCCAACCATTGAGTTTGTTCCTTGAATTCCTGTTCTCCTTTCTTTCACGTCCCCGTCCTACCATTATCACCAATATATATCTGCTATCCCTCGTAATCAACATCGACCAACATAGTCTAGTACCATTCTCACTATCCCGCTCTTGTCATTCATTCTTTCAATACCCCCTTTTGATTATCAACGGACAACAGAATCCAACCGTTTGGACCGATCCTTTAATTCCTCGTATCCCGTTCTTGTCATTCAATATCCTATAGACAGCTCCTTTCAATTTACTGTGTTTGAATCTAGGATAAACATACAGACTACCCCTTATATCCAATATATACCAATGATGAGGCAACTCCCTAGATCTTGGAAAGCCACATACTTGAGTGAATTGATTCGTATGGTATTTTCATCGCACCATAAGAATAATGGAGCTTCAAATTTGAATAAAATCATTTACTTGACAATGGCTTGAAATGGCCAATGAGAGTGAGGGCTGGTGACGTCACAATCACGGAACTGGAGGGCTGCTCGTATACAGCCCCCTTCCACTTTTCTTTGACGTCACAGAAAACAGGTGCGGAGCTTGTTACCTATACCGGTAATGTTGAATCAGGCAGGTAACATTGAAATTTGGTATATTTCAGAATTTTGGTTTCATTCAAGATAAATATCGCTTGAATGCCGAACCAATAATTTTTTATGACCTAATATTGTCCTCAAATAATAATAATGAAGGTAAAATGTTTTTTATGATGCCGCTGGAGACACAGGTAAAATATTTTAAATTAATTTATTCTTAGCAAAAGTACGATCCGACAGAAAAATTGCCCTAGCTGTGGCATCGTTTGGTATAGCAGCCACCCACACCCATTCCACATTCAAACTGACATTAAACAAATGTAGTGATGACGTCACTAGCATATGCAATATTTATAAACAGAGTAGTGGCGGAAAACTAATGCGGAATTGCAGTTTGATTATTTGGGATTAGACTTCTCTGTCTCATAAAGCTTCAGTTAAGGCCCTAGGCAGGACAATGCGAGATCTGCGCAACAGTAAGTGCCTAATGGGAGGTTGTATTGTTTTATTTTTTAGAGATTTCCGTCAAATTTTGCCAGTTATAACTAGGGGAACGTGAGCAGATGAAGTCAAGGCATCGCTCAAAAGATCGCATCTTTCTCACATATAACGAAATGTGGACTTAAAACTAATAAGAGGATTTTTTAGCGAAGATAATTGGCAATTTTCTAACGGCTTACTCCAAATAGGAAATGGTGAATTTCAAGCGGGAAATGTCTATGTAAATTTTAAGAATATTCGTGTTTTAGTACAAAACGTGGAAGAAGTTATTGAACAATTTTATCCGGATATTAGTAACATATCCACTAAGACATTAAATTGATTTCAAATTAATATTAAAAGTAGGTGCTACTATTATATTATTCAGAAATTTGAGTCCTCTGAAACTGTGCAACGGTACAAGATTTAAAGTAGTCAATTTAAATTTTGTTTTGATCGAATGCAATTAACTCGCAACGCAACTGGTGAAACTGTTTTTACACGAAGTATTCCCTTGATACCCTCAGAATTGCCTTTTCAATTTAAACGGCAACAATTTCTCGTAAAAATAGCGTTTGGAATGACAATTAACAAAGCGCAGGGTTAAACATTAAAAGTTGCTGCAGTCAAGGCCGTAGCCAGGAAATATTTTTCAGGTGGGTTGGATAATTTTTTCGGGGGACTTGGATAATTTTTTAATTGATGATTGGCTAATTAAGTATTCAGGTATTTCCAGGATATATAAAATTGTATAAACATAATATTGTAAGGAAATTTACCTAAGCCGGCCCTGGTTTCACTCCAGTACGACATCGATCGCTTTTAGGACAAAAAATTGATCTCGAAATGGCTCGGCCGCTGTAGAATTGATAATGGATTGTACGAGAGTTTTCGATGATGGTTTTAAAAGGAGCGACCCATAATTGCGGCAGTTAGTTAGTGCAGCGAAGAGCTTATGTAGAATTATTATTGTGATATTCGAATCAGCTGTTGTATATATTTGATCTAAATAAGAGTTCTAGAAACTGGCAGTGAATATTTATTAGTTTTTAAATTTTAATTGAACCCACGGAGTATATAACAAATTTGGTGATCAGAAGTGCAGGATTAAGTGACGTTAAAATAGTAATTTGATTTATGGAAACCCGAAAAATAGAAAAAGAAAAAATGGACGAGACTACCAAAAAAATATTCAAACAGGTTACAGATGGACTAGACGAAAAAATAGCTCAGATCCTGGAAAAACGTGACAAGAAGGAGAAACAATATCAAGAAGAAATTCAACAAAGGTTATTAAAATCTTTTGATGAAAAACAGCAATATCTAGTTTCCACGATGAAAAGTGAACAACAAAATTTAATTTAATTCTCGAAATTTTTGAATTAGAACGACAAAATTATTTTAAAATATTTGAAGAAAAACAAGAGAAACCGGAAGAAATAAGACAACTGCAATTTGAACAATTAATGCAAATAGTGTAGCACAAGTTAATGAAACAGTTAATGACAGAATGCAAACAGTTGAGTCAGACATAAAAGAAATAAATGATGAGAAACCACCCACATTTGATGGCAGTTCATCTAGACCCATGTATAAAAGGCAATTTGAAGCTGTGGCTACAGCTAATGGATGGGATAACAAAAAAAATCTACGTCTCTTGTAATTTCCTTAAGCGAACCGGCGTTAGAACTACTCCAAAGCATTCCAGTAGATAAACAAGGCAAATTCGACAAGATCATCGCCATCCTGGACAAGAGATGCGACAATCAGTCCCTGAGCCAAGTATACAAGGTGCAATTAAGTAGAAAAACGCAAAAATCCGGTGAAAGCCTCCAAGAATTCGAAGCAGAGATTAGACAGTTAGTACACTTGACCTACCCAGACCTGCCAGAGGAAACGAAAGACCAGTTGGCCACACAGAGTTTCATAAGCGTCATCAGAGATGTGGAAGTACAAAGAAATTAAAGACTGAGTGGCGTCAAGAAGAATAATGAAGCTCTTCTTCGGGCTTTGGAAGTAGAGGCCGTCATGAACATGTCCAAGCCGAGGGTCCGAGCAGTTTTCTTCAACAAGGAAGAGTCAGAGTCACCATTTCAAGCGCTGCTGGCTGGTCTGAACAAACTATTAGAACGGTCACAAAGAACTGGCACCAGAGGGGCATGTTACCGTTGTGGACGAACAGGGCACATTCAACGCGACTGCAGAGTCAGGCTACCTGAACCATCACCAACCAGGGGTAACCAACAGAACAGCCACATGTCCAGGGACCGTCAGCCAGTCAGCATAAAGGGGCGAATGCTGACTAACCCTCCACCAGTCCCCAAAACATTATCCATCCGGAGATTTTGCCGAGACAGCAGCAGACTAGTCATCAGGGGCACCAACAATGGCGGAGCAATTACCATGACCATCGACACCGGCGCCGCTGTGTCCATTGCCAAGTCCAGGGTCTTGAGGGCTTCGGAAATCCGGCCAGCTAACAACAACATCCAACTCAGAACAGTCACCGGCAAGTCTATGTCAATACAGGGTGAGGCAGATGTCGTGCTACAGATAGGGGACAACATGATCCGGCATAGGGTCCTGGTAGCGAATATTGAGGATGATTTTATACTGGGTACGGACCTAATCAGCCAGCATGGATTTATGTTCGACCCGAGATATGATTCCTAAATGAGGAATTTGTACTGACACGGCCCGTTAACAGCTCATCGACCTCCATGAAAATTTTAACAAAATCTCTAGCCAGAATTCCCGGTCGAACGGACCAGATTATTCATAGGCAGCTACAGCCGTAAATTCTCGAAACCAGAAAGAAATTATTGCGTTACCAGAAAAGAACTTCTCGCTATAATAAGGGCTGTAGACCTAGATACTCGGGCGAGCTGAAATCATTATGGACCCAATGGGGCTCTCTAAGAATAGAGAATGGAATGCTCAAGCGAGTTTGGGAAAGCACTGATGGCCGAGAAGCCAAGTCCCAACTGGTAGTTCCGAAGAAAAAGGTACCAGCCATCCTGACCGAAGTACATGATGGGATTACCGGGGGCCATCTGGGCATGAATAAAACCCTAGTTAAAGTTCGCCAGCGATACTACTGGGTAAATTACTTCGAAGACGTCAGAGCTTGGTGCCGGAAATGTGACACCTGTGCAGTCAGTAAGGGCCCGAAGACCCGGACCAAGGACAGAATGCAGCAGTCCAATGTGGGCGTATTATTTGAGGGAATCGCCATCGATGTCGCCGGTCCGTTTCCCGAGTCTGAGAGGGGGACAAATACATTCTGGTCGCAATGGATTACTTCAGCAAATGGCCTGAGGCATATGCGATACCCAACCAAGAGGCAACCACGGTAGCGACGGTGCTAGTAGAACAGCTATTCAGCAAGTTTGGCGTCCCGATGGAACTACATTCAGACCAGAGGCGTAACTTCAAATCGAATGTATTCGAGAGGTTTGGTGGCGCTATGTTGATGACATATTCGTTATTTGGTAATATAATCTTGATGACATACATAAATTACTTAACAACATAGAAGAAACTTTTCAGTTTACACTAGAATTTGAACAGAATTACAAATTATTTTTTAGACATTTTAATAACTAAAACAGAATCTACATTTGAAACACAAGTTTACAGAAAACTAACTCATACTAACAGGTATCTCACTTTTAACTCTAATCATCCAAATTCAGTGAAAAGAGGTATCATCAAATCTCTATACGACAGAACAAAAAACAACTATTATAACTTTAATAAAGAAAAAACATATATAAAAAATGTACTTTCTGCCAATAATTAACTACCCAGCTTAACTTCACCAAGCAACACGGACTCTCAAGATAATCATATCACTACAATAACTATACTGTTACAAAATTTATCTTCGCCGTGTGTATGTGATCAATTGTGCTGAAGCCACTACGAAATCTGGCTAGCTCTCGGGGTTGAGCAGAATCTAGTGTCCTTTGTACTCTGTTTTTTGTATGTTTTTTGTTAATATTTTGTACACTACCGACAGATGACTTTTCGGTCTGTAGTTCCGAATGTCTTCTTCATTGCCTTTCTTATGGATAATTATGATGGCGCTATTCCATTGTTCTGGTATGTATCTGGTTCTTAAGCAATTGGAATAAATGTTGGTAGGCTTTTCCATGCTTCTCTACCAGCGTATTTTAGTAGTACAGCCGTTACTGCGTCGTTACCTGCTGTCTTGCCATTTTTCATTTTCTTTTCCGCTAACTCTACTTCCTCCACGAGTACTTCAGGTATTTCTTCTTCCGTCAACTTCATGTACAGAGATTCGGGAGCTTTGTATAGATCCTTGTAGAATTTGGTAACCTCTTCCATTATTTTATGTCTATCTGTTATTCTGATGTTTTCTTCTGTCAATGAGATTATTTGTTTCTTCCCAATTATTAATGCTTTCTTAGCATTATTGTAGCTTTTCCGATTTCCAATTGCAGCTTCTACCAATTTTTCGTTGTAATTTTTGAGGTCCTCTGCAATTCTCTTTCTTATTTTTTTGCATAGTTCAGTGTATTCTAGCCGTTGGATGTCTGTTGCCCTTTTCAGTTCTCTTCTTTTCTGAAGCAACGCCTTTATTTCTTTCGCACAGGTAGGTATTGTGTTCATTAGTTGTGTGTTGGCTTGTCGTTCCCGTAGCTTTTCTTCTATCAGCGTCTGAGGATGTTTTCTTTCGGGTTGTAATGCCTATGCTTTTGGTAGGCGTCTTTCTGTGAAGTCAAAACCTCTTCAGTTTCATGTTAAGGACAACTCTTGTTCTGACAAGTCTATGGTCGCTTCTTGTACTGAATTTATTTAGCGTGCTTACATCTGTGATGGTATTAATCTTGTTTGTAAGGACAAAATCAATTTTATTTTAACTGACGCATTTGGAGCTTCCCAACTCCACTTCCTATTAGAGTTTTTCTTGAAGAATGAGTTTGATATGTACATGTCCTGATAGGATGCGAACTGTGCTAATTTCTCACAAGTTTCGTTTCGTCCACCAAACCCGAAGTTCCCCACTGATCCTTCTTGGCCTTGTCTTTTTCCTACTTTGGCGTTGAAGTTACCGATAAAGTATTTGAATCTTTGATATAGTATTATTTGAATGGAGTATCTTTTCGAAAGTGACAATGTTAGACTAGCGACTCTGTCTGATGTTCCGGACACGCCTATAATTTGATTGTTCCATTTCGTATAGATGAGGAAACCAACACCTCTAGTTCTCCCAGTTGGTTTTCCCCGGTAGTATAAGGGATTGCCTGATTCAAGTGATATTAGCTCTTCCTTTTTGCTCCTAACTTCACTTATCTCAATAATATCCCATTTGATTTTTCTGCTTCTTATTCTAATTCTACAATTCTAGCTTGGTTCAGACCAGTTTCCGGTGTGAGATTGCGTACCCACCTGGGGTAACATTCCATGCCTTTTGTAATTCGACATGTTTGAGGTTCTGAGGCACTACCTTACCACGCTACCTCAATGCGGGTTGGTGAGGAGCAATAATTCTCTTTCTCATAGATTTTGTCAGTTACCAGAGACGACCGTACCCCCGATATGACATTACGACTTTTTTATTTAATTAAAAACCGTGGCATTGCTGCGATTCCAACCTGGCTACGAAACTCGATTTTAGCCTCCGAACTGGTGAAATTTTGGAGGTTCGAAACATTCCATCTGCGCTACCGGGGGTCATATTATTTTTATATATACAATATACAGGGTGTAAACGGTTTGAGTGCAAAGATCTTGAGGATCAATATTTCGGCTCAAAACAAATCAAAAAGCTTTATAACATATTCAGAAATATTTTATAGTTTTGCCAAAAAATGAAAAAGTTAGAAGTTAGGTAGCCTTTATTACAGTAAATAATAGCTTCATAATGCTTGTATAGCTAAATACGTAAACATTCAATAGCTTATACACCTTTAATAACTGTATTAACAAAGAAAATTATTATTTAAACTCTAAATATTCTGTTATCATTTGCCGTACGTTTCTCCGAACAGATGTGGCAACGTGGTATATAAACACGCCTAGCTTAGTACATATTCACTTTAACTACAGCTGACCGCTGCCACGATTTTTTTTGCTCTATCGGTTTTTGTGCGAAAATTTATATGTAAGTGAAAGTTATTGGCGTGATATTCAATGTAGATATCGTGATTTGATTCTCATTTTAAAAAACAAATTTGTTATTAATTTATGGGGAAAGCAGATGCAATAGCAAGAATGTTGAATTTTGAATATTTACTATGAAAAACCCGTTGGTTCTCCAAAGCTCTATCATAATGACATCCTATAAATACATGGGTATTTATTTGTCGAACATATGTAATATTAATTTTATGAGTAACAACTATTTTTCGAATAATTTAATACATAAAAGAACTACATAAAAGAAATGTTTTGTTTAATATACTTTGTATCGAATTATTTTTGTATCATAATGTAAACAATTTTGTATCCTCCCTTCTTCAACTTGGTGCACAAAATAAATCGCCAAATATAACTATTCATTTCAATCCATAGATATTAAGAGGTACATTTTTGAAAACATTATTTCATAAAATTTTATTTACCTAAATAAATCTAGAGGCACTCGAAATGTAATTATTTAATACATTTTTTTTTGTGGTGAATCATTCCTTTATTATTCAGGCTACAATTGAATCTGATTTTTAGCGCGACGTTGCCACATTGACAATAATTTACTTAACATGTATTTCGAATTTTCTTGCTTATTAAGGCTATAGACCGTAGTGTTATAAGAGGTTTTTGTTTTATTTGGTGTGTACTATCTGCACCTAAAATATATGCACTCAAACTATTTACACTCAGTATATAAGAATTTTTTAAAGGAATTACATTTAGTCATAGGGTCGCGCATCTGGTTACACCTAATTATTCTATACTTTCAACTAGCTTCAAAATTTATGAATTGGGCCTAATGTGCTTTTACATGCGCGATTTCTTCACTTTTGCGACCCGAGTTCGATATTATTTTTTGTTCAATATCTATTGCTAGAGCTTCCACCACTAATTTTTGACAGTTAGTATTTCTATAACGGTCTACATAGTACGTTTGTTAAAGAATAACACAATATAATGAAACACTAAGAAATCTGAAATAAAGTATTTAAAAAACTATAACCGACTTCAAAATAGGACTAAACACTTAAAATTTATTAGCAAACACGCCACCAGACAACAAGTACCTAAGCACCTGAACACGAAAGAATTACAAGAAATAATGGCACATTCATAGTTCTTAGGTAGCTGCACAGAAAGTAATAAACACAAGTGCCTATTATGGACAAATTAAATACCTACCTATCTAGAATATGTTTTAAATCGGTGCTAAGTAAATATCAATTCAGGAGAAATTTTCCATAGACATTGATTATAAAATTACGATTCATAAAATTCAGATTCATAAAATTCAGTCTTTCAGCCTTTGCTGCTGTGTATTGGATGTATAAAACTCAATGTTTGGAGCTGATTAAATGTACGGCGCAATATCGCGTGTTAGATCACTTAGAGGACATGGCTGTCTTTCATATACCTAACGTATAAAAGCAAGACAATCCGACCCTATTTCATCAAATTGTGAAAGTTACTGAGGTTAGTTTGTCAAAAGTATATGTCTATTAGAAATAAAGTTGAGGAGAAACCGGAGATGAAGGCGTCATGAACCCCCCCCCCCCCCGTCAAATCATTCATGTCATATTGACAAATCTATTGAAATAAAAAAAATATATGAAAATTTAATCAAATATTGGAATTCCAAATAATTTTGAAAAATGCATGCACCCCCCCAGTTTTTGGGGGATTGCACTTGTAACCTAAAAGTTTTCGACATTTGCAGTTTCAATCGAGCCCATAAAATAAAAAAATATATATGTCAAACAACCTTATAAAAACTACAATCTTTAATATATTTTCTATTGTCCACTGATTGCCAATTTGTTACACCACACCTTCGGAACCCTGTGAAAATAATGTGGTGATAAAATAATTAAATTGTCCGAAAAATCAATACTGATCTACTACATTCACTATTTTACTACTGAACAATAAACAACGCTTAATGCGTTGAGAAGATGGACTTCACATGATTTAACAGTAGGTAAAGCTTCTTCCATATACCGGGTGCTTCAAAAAAATGTATACACACTTTGAACTTCCATAGAAAATTTATTTACCGTTCTACAAAGTTAAATTTCAGGAAAATAGAAAGCTGAAAGTCCAATGTAAATGAAACATAAATAACAAATGTTAATACTGTTCAAATTGGTGACCTGCAGCATCAATACAATTCTGAGTACGAGTCACCACAGATTCTGTACATCGTATCAAAACGTCCAATGAGATTTCTCTACACACTGCTTGAATCTCATTCCAAAGAATGTCTAGGTTACGTGGTTTACGTTTGTACACCTCATCTTTTACTGTGCCCCACAAGAAGAAATCCAGTGGTGTAAGGTCTGGAGAGCGTGCTGGAAACTCGATTGGCCCCCTGCGTCCTATCCACTGGCCCGACAAATTTTTTGATCCAGGTAAGCTCGTACGTCTCTGTGATAGTGCGGCGGAGCACTATCTTGTTGAAAATAAAAATCATCATTACCGTATAATGCACGAATGGCAGGAAATATGGAATCAGCAAGCATTGTTAGGTAATTAATACCAGTTACAGTGCCTTCAAATCGAAAAGGTCCAATGAGTCCCCTTGAAGACAAACCGCACCACACATTTACACCAGGCAAATTTACAGCTTTTTCAATTGTAATGTGAGGATTTTCTTCACAGCAGTAAACACAATTGTGCCTATTGACAGTTCCATTAAGTTTGAATTGGGCTTCATCCGACCAAATGATGCTACGCATAAATCCCGGTTCACGTATCACCATCTCCTGAATCCATTCACAAAATTGCAACCTTCGATCTGGATCGTCGTCATTTAGCTGTTGCACCAGCCTTGGAATGTAAACACGATACTTGCCTCTCTTCAGAATGCGTAGCACGCTGCTAGCACTTACATCACTTTCACGTGCCCCTTGCCTTGAAGATTTGTTAGGAGAGCGTTGAAACAGTTCCAAGACTGCCGTTGATGACTCATCACTTAGCTGTTCGAGGCCGACCTGAATGACCTTTATGCACATCACACACTGATCCATGAACTTCGAATTTGTCTCGTATGCGTGTAATTGTTAATCTTGAAGGTGGTTCTGTATCATACTCCCTTCTCCACTGTCTTTGAACTTCATTTACATAACATAGAGGGACGATTATGCTGGCACCTGGCGAAGAAATATAACATTAGCCTTGTATAGCGGGAAAACTACAATAGTTTAAAGTGTGTATACATTTTTTTGAAGCACCCGGTATAACTAGTTTTTGAAGGAAAAATATGTTCAATAAAAATATATTTCTTTGTAGAATAGACGTATGTACATAACTCACCATAACAAATCAGTAAATGTATTGAATTTATTTATATTTTAAGTACATATTTATTTTGGGTAAAAGTAACAAAACCAGGATATTGCATGAATGGAACCATGTAATATAAAATAAATTGTTTATTAGATAAAATGCATGAACACAAAACAGTAACTAACTGATCGCCTACCTAAAACTCATTGAAATATTCGGCCTTTAAATATATTCAAATATGTATTTATTATTTTCAAGATAAAAAAAAACATGAAGACGCGAGATGTAAGACCGACATCATATTTAACGAAATGCATCAAATGCATAAAGAAGTGTTCGAGAGGACATTCAATTGTGGGAAGCGCAACTGATGAAGGTTCCCTAACCAGAAACAATATGTATTATATTGATATATAATATATATTGTCTTGCGTACAAAGGAATGACACCTCGAAGAGAGTATAAAAAAAAACCTTAAAAATATTAACATTATATTAAATAATAAATTAATATTAAATGTACTATCTAAAACATTACCTACATTTTCAAAAATATTTTTTGATTTGAGACCGAAAAATTTCAATAGTCTTAAAGTGAGAAATAAAACAAAGGAAAACCTTTATTCTGGCATTTCAGAGTTAACGATTTCAGCTCGGAAGCAGAAAATAAAATCATCCAACTCAAAGGTTGTAGAATAGCTTTAGTAACGCGTCAAAATTTGTTACCTTTAAGTTTAATTTAATTCGTCTTTCACATTGGAGTTAATCCATTCTACGATTTTCTCTTCACGCCATCTGACACTGTTACTGTTATCTGTTTGGCATTGACAGTATGGATAATGTTTTTTTTATTATATTTTATTTAATGAATGAACCAATATTATAAATAAATTTTAGAATTTTGCCCTGAAGGGTCGTCAGTACCTACTAAACAAAACAAAAATAACGAAAATCAGATGAGAGACGGAGAAGAAAACTGTACATAACCGTTTTGTCTTTGCCTATTTATATATAGATTCTACTTATAATTCAGTTGACTTCTCGGTTGCCTGAAAGATACCTCATGGTAAGTTCAATTATGTACGGTAGTAAATAGAAGATTCTATATCTTTTTTATGATTCATAGGCTAAATTGTTAAATTCATCTAATCTGAACTCGGGTATCCTCGAGGTGAATAGCATGGCTTGCAAGAGTTATTCAGCGACTTTCCAAATGATGTAATATTAATGTCTTGAATATAATTTCCGTTTTAGATAATGAGAACTCCAAAGATTTACAAAATGTAATTTTCAAAATATTACTATTGGATTATTACCACAACACAATTCATTTAGCTTTTTCGAGTGTACTTACGTTTTCATCGACAACAAAGATTATGTGGTCAGGATGCTATTAAACAACTACTTGAAATATTTGAAACTACCACTTTACGGCTTGCTCAATTCAATGTCACCCAATCATATTTAATAATAGACAGAATTGTAGAGCTACACAAAGTTTAGCTTAGCACTGAACGAAGACAATTCATGTTCATTATCGCCAATCAACAGTTCCATTTGAAGACAGTCCCTAATATCCTTACTTCCAAACTACCTTTACTTCAAATCATTATAATATTGCAACACCCTAATATGGAGAGACAGACAAAAATTGCAGATATTGCACGTACCAGCTAGTGCATACCACCCATCTCTCCAATTTAGCTATCTTTCATCCTCTATAACCGAAACTATTGAGCCCAAAATTTTGAAAAACTCTTTATTACTTCCACTAAAAGACCTAAACTTTTGAAAAAAGTTGTGGATATTGGGCCCCACTTGAGCTTTACAGGAAACCTTAACATTAATTTTGGGGAGCACATTATAGAATGTAACGAAAAAAAGCATTGTGCAATATATCAAATGAAACAGGTCATTATTAGGAATACAAATCAATTTTTTATATTTTTAAAATAAATTATTTAAATGATATTAACAAAAATATTTAAAAAATACCCACTCCCGCCACCTGTAGTTCCGAAATTTGAACTTTACAGGAAAAATAAAAAACAGTAATATAAATTTTAGGTGACAAATTCTAGAATTAAATGGAAACCAAAAAAATAAAAAAATTTCAAGCACATCATGTAATATATTAAATGAAAGGGCTTATTATGAGGAATCAAGTATATTTTTTCTTTCTATTTGTTTACAAGTTATTGACAAAAATATTTAAAAAAATAATACATTCCTCCCTTTATTTCCAAAACTGTAAGACCAACATTTGGGAAAAAATTAGAGGTATAGGGCTTTATTTGAACTTTACGGGTAAAATAAAGAGAAAGCCCTATAATTAATTTTTTGGGGTTAATTATACAATTATACGAAAAATAAAAAGACTCATTATGAGTATACATAGTTTTTCATATTTTTAAAATAATTTGTTTAAAAGATATTAACAAAAATATTTAAAAAATCAAACTATTTCTCCCTTTATCTCTGAAACTGTAGGACGCAAACTTTTGAAAAAGGTGAAAAGTGAAAAAAGTGAAAAAAAAGAAACTCGACCGCAGTCGATTACAATTTGAATAATCGATAATAATCAATTATCAAAATATTCTTCTACTACCTACCAATTTCTTTGTTTTTTTGTTGATCGTTGTTTGGCCTGTCAACCCTTTCATTACAAAAATGCGAATCCCATAATATTATCTATGAACAGTATGAATCTCTCCATTAGGTTCGTTGTTTTACGCCCCCCAGTAGCCAATTCGAAGAAGTAAACAAAACCCAAAACACTTATATTCTATATTATTTCTTAACTCAAATTTACACCAATTTATAGAGACAAAATGTAATTCATTTTCGGACATAAAATTCACCAGCAATTCGTTTATAATAATCATGTCAGTAACAGTTTATCAAGAATAATTGCAAACTTGTAGATGTAAACTATTTAAATAATATAAACCACCAAAAATACAAATTTGTTTTGTTTTCTGCTTACATAATGAAAAGTAAGTAGGAATTGTAATGCCGTCCACATGAAAGTTGTAGAGAATCGGTAATCCTTCTTAATGAGTATTTATACATCCTGATTTGATAATTTTTCATATACGATAGTATATGATGTTAAGTTTATATGGGCTCAGGATGTATAGGTATTGAATAAGTAGTTTTTGAATAATTGAAATTTAAATAATTATGATAAATATTTTGCACATCCAATCATATTAACGACACTAGTACGTTCATAATATACTTAAAATATTTTGAAATTTCAATTTGTCTATTTTGGATTTTTGCAATAATGCCAGAAAATTGCTTTAAAATAACAGTAAATATTGCATTAAAAGTACGAATACCAGCCAGCGGTTCACTGACAATAGATGTCAAGGCTCATGAACAGATTTAAGATTTTCTTGAGGAGGGGCCATTAAAAGAAAATTATGGTAATTTGTATTATTATTTTATTACATTAATATTTTTAACCTTATATTAATGCAAACACTACCTGGTGTAATAAATCTCAATTTCAGGAGTTGTTTATTTTTATAAAGAACAGTTTAAAACTTCAATAGTTATATTTAGTGAGAATTACGATTTACGAAGTCCTTTTAGGTAGTTTCTTGAAAACAGCTTGTCATTTTGGACCAAAATTGAGAAAGACCTTTATAAATCAGAGTATATTATGGATCGATTACTGTTATAATCGATTAATCGATTTCTGAAATAATGGAATCAGCACTTCACAATAAAAGGAATCGTCATATAACATACAAATATATATTTTTGTATTTTAAAAAATTTCGTACTTTATTACTTTATTAGATAAAATATAAAAAGTATTTAATATTCAGTAGGCTACTTTCTAACAATAATTAATGACATTAACACTTCTAATAGTTTTAAATGAGTTTAAATTATTGTATTTGATTGTTAACTTTTTTTATTTTTATTAGTATATAAGACCACAATTCAGAATAAAAGGCTGAGTATTCAAGAATCCAAACTTTACAAAATCTTATTCTGACGTCATTAAAATTTAGCTTTCAATTTCAAATTTATATTTTATTCAGATTTTAATGACGTTGATAACGAACTTGTGTGAAAAAGATGCGAATATGTAATACATATTCGGAAGAACTTTTATCTCAATCCATAGCAGCAAAATTGAAATTTAGGGAGTTTGAAGTTGGTAGACAATGTAACTCGTTCCTCGAAGTTTCCTTGGACTTCCATCGTCTTGAAGTGGTTGATCTCACAAAGTTTCAATAGCTGTGTATCTGCTATCGTCATCAGGTGAATGATAGGAAATTCAGAGTATCCGTCGTATTTATATTATCAGGAGAAGGACCGGTTCTTTATGCAAGAAGATGGATTGTCTATGGGTTCCCCGTTATCACCAACCATCGCCAACATCTACATGGAATGGTTCGAAGAACATGCACTGAGGAGTTTCGAGAAGCAGCCTAAGCTATGGTTGAGGTATGTCGATAACATCTTTAATATATGGCAACATGGAAGGACAGAACTACAGGCATTCCTGGAGCACCTGAACCAATCCCAACCATCCATTAGATTCACCATGGAGATGGAAGAGAGTGGGTGCCTACCATTCCATGATGTAAAGTGTCAAAGGACTAGGACCGGAATCCAAACAACAGTCTACAGGAAGGCTACCCATACAGGATTATACCTTCACTACAATTCGAACCACCCATCAGCAACGAAAACTGGCATCATCAAAACACTTATCCATAGAGCCAAAACTATCTGCAGCACACCAGAAGCCCTCAAAGAAGAACAAGTGAAACTTAGAGAAGACCTTTTGGCGAATGGATATCCGGAAAGGATCATTACCAAGGCGTTTGAAGAGCTGGACAAACCACCTAGGCAGGAAGAGGGCACCACGGTAGCAACTCTACTTTTACCGTATACTAAAGGCTTGTCGGAGAAACTTAGAAGAATTGCACACAGCTATGGAATCAGAATGATCTTCAAAAGCAACAACACCTTGAGGAGCATGATCACAAGAACGAGGCCTGACGTACCAGCAATACCACATCACTGTATATACAGCATACCGTGTGAATGTGACAATCTTTACATTGGAGAGACAAAGCGACCGCTGGAGACCAGGATTAAGGAACACCGCACAGCTACTCAAAGGGCAGAGGTAGCGAAGTCTGGGCTAGCTAATCACGCATGGACCGAACAGCATAATATCAACTGGGACCAGGCTAAAGCAATTCACAAGGAGGAGCACTGGTACAAAAGAAAATTCATAGAGACAGCCTATATAATCGCGAACGAAAATATAATTAGCGAGCCCAGCGTCCAATTTAAAAATATTTGGAGAGCTCTTCTTCGGCCTCTGCCGCTATGCATCACCGGCCACCAACCTCCAGGGACGACGACGCTGATTGGACCAGATAAGCCCCAATGACCATGACCTGCGACGCATGACCGGTTGAGGGTATAATATAAATACCACGGATACTCTGAATTTCCTATCATTCACCTGATGACGATAGCAGATACACAGCTATTGAAACGTTGTGAGATCAACCACTTCAAGACGATGGAAGTCCAAGGAAACTTCGAGGAAGGAAATTTAGGGAGTTTGGTAGGGTAGAGGATCTACCTAATCCAGCATAGTAAATTAAATGTTTTATTGCCTGTGGAAAAAAATCACAAAATAACGTTGGGCAAATTGTCGTGATTAAGATGTTCCTTATACATCTGTTCTTAGAGTACCGAATAATGGAAATTAGTACCCATTCAAGATGCATCTTGTACAAGAATTACCGGATCTTAAAATAGAATTTGGCGAAATATTGATGGATAAGTGTATTAATGATCCATTTTTTAGCAAAAAACATAATTTTTTTGAACGAATATGCACAGTTATATTGAGCAACTTAATTGTAGATATTGAGCAACAGAAAATCATAAATAAATGAGAGAACATTACACACGATATTCACAGAAAATTAATGTTTGGGCAAGAATTATTAGACATAAAATCATTGGATCCTGTTTTTCTAACGGAACTTGTCTACAATTTTTGATAGCTTTTTTTATTTCAGGTTTAATGAATTAATTCCCTACACAATCCCTGAAATATAATAAATCTAGTGTCAACAAGATGAGGTGCCGCCTCAATATGCGCCTGATATTCGAAGATAGACGAAGACCGATTCAAGTACCAAGGTCACCGGATCTCACGCCACTATAGATTTCTTTTGATATAGGTAGTCATCAAAAAAATGTAGTCTATAAAAGTAAACCCGACAACATAAAAGAATAAGGCAAGAAATAAATAACATGTCTCAGCAAATCATTAATAAAGTTGAACAAGAATTGTTTAATCGCCTAGAACACTGTAAAGGAGAAGACGGTAGGCAGTTCGAACAATTACCAAATTTTATTCTGTGCAGATTCAGTGTTATAAGTATGATATTTTTCTAATCGCTTTGAACTGTACTATCAAAAAAATGTACAGTATATACCATTTAAAAAAATGACATTGCTATTCACAGATGGTTTACCGTACCTATATATATATATATATATATATATATATATATATATATATGTTTTAGTAGCCTTCTGCTTTCGCTTCTAGTTACTCGAATTACAGTATTCGAGTAACTAGAAGCGAATGCAGAAGGCTACGAGAATTATGCGAACCGACCTGAAGAGGGCAGATGTGACTCTGCCGAAACGTCGTCATTTTACCATCGATCCCGGCAGGGATCAGTTATCAACTACGCGGATGAGTTCCCGGAAACCACTTAAAACATTTAGTGCCCGCGAAAACTTAAAAACAAATATATATATATATATATATATATATATATATATATTTCACTATTATGTAAAAATACATTAAAATCAATACTTAACCATACTTTATAAACACAGTTGTATAATATTTCCAAATTATGTTTATCCCAATTCGAATAAATAATTCTATTGTATCAAAGAGATTGTTATGTTTTTCCTAATTGGTATAAATGAAAAATACAATGCTAAACTTTTATCAGATTCTGGTACCATTAATAATATTTTGAAAGTAATTCAAAATAACTTACTTTGCTTTAAAATGCAGGTAAAAAACACAATAAGAACTATAAAAAAATGCATTCTGAATGTTTCATCACTATACTCGAATCAGAACTATTGTATATTGTCTGATTATTAGTTGCTTATATTATTTACACACAGATAGGGCAGAACTAAAATTGCAGTTGAGAATATTAACAAATCTTAATTTGAAGAAGGTAATCAAATATAACACTAAAAGTGTTATAACATGTAATAAATTATTTAAGATTTCACTGATATAAGTGATAAGAGTTGTTATCTTGCACAATGGTCACCCAATAAAAGCAACATTGGCATAATAATCTGGAACAATTTTAAAGAGATTTCTAACAATTTTTTAACAGTAAATTAGTGAGTTCTAACGATTTTGACAGAGGATCTTAAGGATCTTAAGAAGTCAATCATTCTTTCAATATAGACTTTCGAAAAGTCAAAGATTTATGAACATGCCTGGAAACTTGGTCATAACATACAATTTCAAAATTCAACGATATTACACAAAGAAGAACACAACACAAAACAAAAGCTGAAAGACTCTACTTTAATTTTATTAAATGAAAGTGATTGTACAGCTAGTACTTCTATAGGATTCAGCCATTCCTGGTTGTCAATAATCAAGGATGAAATTAATAATGGTAATGTCCTTTTGAATAGACCCTATATCGGGATAGTTCATAAAGTTTTTCCTAGGTTTTCCTTTATGACTTTAATGATGAGATCTCTGTAACATCAGAATTTCGGATCGTATAACAAAGACGTACCTAGGAACACCACATGAAATTCTAAAGATAACTCTTTCAAATTCTTCCAATTGAAAAGAAGCTCTGTAATTTCACATGATTCTTAGAATTTTTAGTGCAGTAAATTCCCTTAGTTACATCAGTTTGATTGTCAAACATTAATGTCAAGTTGTGATTTACGAAATTTTTCATTACAAATCCTTTCAACTTTTTAAATGTTTGTTCATTTGTGTTAATACCTTTGAAAACGGGGTCTGATTTAGACCTTGAAACGTTTGAACTTTTTCAACAGACAGGACCGGCTTTTAAAAATCTTAATTTCAAAATGAGGTGCCTCGAATGTAAGAAAGATGGTTCTGACGAAGAAATGCTTTACTGTGATAGCTGTGAAAGACCAGTTCACAAGGATCCTAATTGCTCTGGTCTTTGCTCATCGGAGATCAGAGTAATGGAATTAAAGAAAAACCGGGTTTTGCGTTTCTTATGTGAAGAATGTAAATCTGGCATGAAACTTGTTCCAAAACTATTTAAATTAGTTGAAAAGTTACAAAACGAAGTTAACAGTATGAAACTGCAAAATACTAATAACCAAGAAGAAGATATAATCAATGAACTGTATGAACGACAAAAGAGAACGAACAACTTAATTATTTATAATTTAGTGGAACCTGTGAATAAAAGGGATATAATTTCTGAGGATTTAGCCACTGTATCCTCAATATTTAAAGATATTGCTCAAGAAGACATTAAAGTTGTCAAAACTGTAAGATTTGGTAAACCCAATAAGAATGGAGCTCGTTCACTAAAAGTTGTATTGACTAACTCTTTTGATGTCATTAATATTTTGAAAACCAAGTTTAAAGTTGCTAAAGCTAAAAACATATTTATATCTTCCGATCTGACTCCCCGGCAACTAGACAAACTCAACAAAGTGAAAAGTGACCTTAGAAAACGCCAACAACAAGGTGAACAAGATTTATTTATAAAATATATAAAATGTATACCGGAAATATCCATAAAAGGTAATTCGTCTCAAAAAAACTTACCACATGCCATTCCATAGGTTCATCATCTTTATCAATTTATTACCAAAATGTCGGTGGGTTAAGAACTAAACTAAAAGCTCTAGAAATAGCTGTAGCTCAATGTGATTATCAAGTAATAATTTTTACAGAAACTTGGTTAACTTGTGATTATAATGATGCTGAATTAGGATTGACTGGGTATGTTGTGTTTAGAAGTGACCGCAATTCTGTTCTTACTGGAAAAACTAGAGGTGGGGGTGTCTTAATTGCCTGTAAAAGTGACTTAAATGTGCAAAAGGTAATAACTCCCGATTGTGAAGTTGACCAAATCTTTGTAATGTTAAAGATCAATAATAAGTGCATAGTTTTGGGTGGAGTTTATATACCTCCTGCTTCTAACGTAAGTACATATATGTCTCATTGCAGTTCAGTTGAATACATTATGGAAGAATTTGGAAACTTGATAGTATGTGGTGATTACAATATACCAAATGCTTCATGGGGCAATGATAACCTTGGTTTAGTTGTGGAATGCCCAGATGACTCTCCTGCAGTGTATTTATCTAATTCGTTCGGTTACTTCAATATGTATCAAATTAATAATACACCTAATAGTCGAAATGTTTTTCTAGATTTAGCTTTTACAAATTTAAATAATGTCGATGTAGCTATTCCACTTGATCCATTGTTTGATAATAGTATACATCATTCGGCCATTGTTTTAAAATTACCTGGTTGTAGCAAAAACGATCATCTAAATTATGAGGAATTTTATTTTGATTTTAGAAATGCAAATTATATAGGATTAAATGATTACTTTGCTAGCATCAACTGGGAGCTACTTTTGTCAAACCTACATGATGTTAATCACACTGTAGCGGTATTTTATGATATTATATATACTGGTTTTGACTTATTCATCCCAATTAAGAAATTTAAAACAACTTCATTTCCAGTTTGGTTTAATGGCAAATTAAAGCAGTTAACTTATCTAAAACAAAAAATGCATCGAAAATATAAATTGTCTGGAGAAAGAGATGATTACTTAAGATTTTCTCATTTGAGACATGAATGCAAACAACTTTCCACTCTGTGTTATACAAACTACTTAAATAATATTGAAAATAAGATTTTATCGGATCCTAAACATTTTTGGAAATTTATAAATAATAAAAGAAAATTTCATAGCCTGCCTTCTAGTATGTTCTATGGTAATAGCTCAGGTGATAATAATCAGGATATAGTTAATTTATTTGGTACATTTTTCTCTACTACTTATACAAGTTCAAATTCTAAAATTAATCAGATTCCAATTTTTAATTACAAACAGAACATTGATGTGAATAGTTATCATATTGAGGTTTCAGACATAATTGAAAATGTATTAAATATGCCATGGAAATTATGCATTGGTCCAGATTGCCTGCCAGCATTTGTGCTTAAGCATTGTATATTTACCCTTGTGAAACCTATTCATTACTTATTTAATCTATCGTTAAGCTCTGGGATTTTTCCAGATTTTTGGAAAACTAGTTATTTAGTGCCTATATTCAAGTCTGGCAATAAAAATAATATTGAAAATTATCGAGCTGTCTGTAACCAATCAGCCTTACCTAAATTATTTGACTGCCTTGTTAACAAATTTTTAATGTGGGATTGTAACGATTTAGTAGATTATCAGCAGCATGGTTTTTGCAAAGGTAGATCTACAAGTACTAATTTGGTACTTTATAGCCATTTTATTGCCGATTCGATGGAACAGAAAAATCAGGTCGATGCCATCTACACAGACTTCTCCAAAGCCTTTGATAGAGTTAACCATGATCTGCTTATTGCCAAACTACAAGGTTATGGATTTGGGGGTAAAGTGCTTGACTGGATAAGTAGCTTTCTTATCGGTAGGTCCCAGTATGTGAAATATGGAAATTGTCTATCTCAGCGCGTAACTGTGACATCAGGAGTCCCTCAGGGGTCTCATATTGGACCTCTATTGTTTAACATGTTTGTAAATGACTTATCTTCAATTATTATAAATAGCAAGATTCTTATGTTTGCCGACGATCTTAAAATATTTCGAATAATTAACAACTTAAATGATGCCACTCTGTTACAAAATGACCTCAAATGCTTAGCCAGTTGGTGTGATGTAAATATGCTTTCCTTAAATGTAAAAAAATGTTTTATTAAAATTACCTTCTGTAGGACTAGACAACTTGTAAATTACTGTTATAATATAAATAATATACTGCTGCAAGAACAAGGCGAAATTAAAGATTTAGGAATTTACTTTGACTCAAAATTAACTTTTAAGCATCATATTAATGATATTACAACTAAGGCCTTAAAAATGTTAGGATTTGTTCTTAGACATAGCAATCAGTTTTCTGTACAAACCTTGAAGTTGTTATATTTTAGCTTAGTTCGATCTATTTTGGAATATGGTTCACTTATTTGGTCTCCTTCATATAATACTGATATAGACAACATTGAGAGAGTACAAAACAAATTTTTAAGAGTATGCGCATATAAATTAGGTATCTGTAGACAACAGTATACATATGATGAGATCCTCTCAATACTTAACATATCGTCATTACATCACAGAAGAATGGAAGCAGATTTGAGGTTCCTTTATAACATTTTGAACGGAAATATACAAATTCCAGAGTTACTAGACTTGATAAATTTTAATGTTAATACTAGAAGAACACGTAATACTGCGATTTTCAACATTCCATTTCATAGTACAAATTATGGTTGTAATGAACCTATTACTAGGATTTTAAGACTGGCCAATCTTCATGGTAGTAGTTTAGAGTTATTTGGAATATCTACAACAACATTTAATAGATTAATTAAACGTTTGAACATGTAAGTTTCTAATTTACATTTTATGTATACATATTTTTGATCACTGTTTACTCTTTATTAAAATTAATGTTAATTTCTTGTAAAGTGGTACAACCGTAAATAAATAAATAAATAAATATATAGACTTTCAACTTTATGTGGTGTTATTCCCTATGAACTTACTTACTTACTTACTATAGAGTTTCATATTATTATGTGTTGTGAATGCAATTTTAACATACACGTTCTAGTTATAAGAATTCCCATAGTATTCGTGTTTTTTTGGAGAATGTACCGATCCCGTAAATATTTCTAACCATCTGTTTTTTAAAGCTCCCTGATCAATAAAACGATGAAGATAGAGCTTACAGTTTCTCCAGTCGGTCTTCTTTAGTTAATTCAAGCCATTTGCTTGTTATTTCCACATCAGCTTTTTTATGAGGTAGATGTTTAGGAGTTTGTCCATCCTTTAGATAGTACGCCTATATAATGGTCGTTGGTTATTCGTCCCTAACTTTCTTTACTGTTCTCTAATTTAAGTTTATTTTTTCAAATCCCTAGCTTATTAAATCCACAATTTTATATTATCATTTCACTGGCTCGTTTATTACAGTTGGTATAAACAAATGGGGATCGAGCTCCTTCCCCTGGATGTCTAAAAGGGGGTTCTAGAGTTCACGAATCCTTCATAGGCAAGAAACCATTTCACTCTTATGCATCATTTTTTTAAAATCATTTATTTATCTAAATTTCTCCTTTATTACTTCTAAATGTTTCTGAATACCTTCGTAGATTCAATAATATATTAATCCGTTTTACTAAGTTACTAAGTTAGAACTATTGTGTTTTTTATTAGCAGCAATAACAAATTACCAAGCACAATACACCTCAACTTATAAACAATAATTTCTGTTTAACAGACTGAATTCGATTTCTTAATTAAAGTGAATTTAATGTTTCAAAACACTTCTCATTTTCTCTCATTTTAGAGCAAACATGAACATAATAAGGGCTATACGAAAACTGCCTCGAATGTTCTATATATACATATATATATATATATATATATATATATATATATATATATATATATGTTTTATAAGTTTATACTATGAACTTAGTACGAACTTATATCGCAACGACAATTCAACATTCCCAGCTGAAACAGCGACACGCGCGGTGTCATATTACGGCGCCGCCGACATCAGTGAGAATCCCCATATCAACTATGCCTATTCAGCATCTTTAAACTTATATATTGTAAAATTTCTATTCTACTGTATTCATTATTACTCAGTTACCCTGTGACTTTATATTATTATTTTCATTCACATTTCTAAAGATATAATTTTTGTATTGTTATTAATAAAATCTTTTTTAAAAACTTAATATTGAAAAGTGTGATATAACAAATTGGCGCAATCAGTAGGATCAGTCAACGTTACTAGAACACGAGCTTACTTCTAACTGGTGGCGGCGGATTTCTATCCCTCAACGGAGCAAAGAAGCTGGAAGAAGTCCCAACTGCGATAACAAGGAGAACACGGTTCTTCCAATGTTCCTGTTGATGTGAGTAGTAGTGAATCGTCTAACGTTTAAGGTTTTAAGAATTTATTTTATTGATTTGATTGATATATTTGATAATTTGATTTTTTTATTTGATTGATTATTTTATTTATTTGGTAATCTTGATATGTTATTTTGGATTTATTATATGATTATTTGAATTGAAATATTTATTTGATATATTTTGATTTACATTTACATACTTATTTTATTACTTCATTCTTTACTGTTCTATTATCCAAAATATCGTTTATTCCCCATTTACATACACTCTCTTAATAATTTTTACACTTTTTATACAATCCCTCGTTTGTTTTTATTCTTTTATTTTTTCAACAAAGCAACAAATAATGTTGCTTCCGATGAAGCCGAAAAATACCGGTTATCGGAAATATTTTCAATCATTCCCGAATTTGAGGGAGACCAAATCTCCTTGGCCACCTTCATACATGATTGTAACTGTACTTACAACATGTCTACCACGGATCAAAAATACCTATTAGTGATCCACAATAAAAATAAATTAAGAGGCAAAGAGGCGCAATTAATAAACTCTAGAAACCCTGCGTCGTACCTTGAGATTAAACAGCTTCTCACTCTACATTTCCGAGATTCTCGTGATCTCTCTTCATCAATTCACGATCTCCAACGGTTAAAACAACTAGCCAATGAGTCTCCCCTGACATTCTGCAACAGACTTCAGGTTTTGAGTGCGAAAATGCACTCTTGTATTCAAAAATCACCAAATCTAAGCAACGAGCAAAAAAATGCTCAGACTACACTTGTTGATACCATGGTTCTAAACACGCTTCTTACAGGATTAAAACCACGTTTAGGCCAAATCATTCATGCCAGCAACCCCAAAGATCTTCTGGAGGCACATTCTCGCATAAGAAGAGAGCTTCAGTTGTCTTACTTCGAGGAACAGAAGATAACCAAATCTGCCCCACCTAAGCCCTCATTTCAGGCTAGGAAACCAAGTCAGCCACCCAAATGTTTAAATTGTGGACGATTACGCCACATATCCACAGACTGTCGTTTAAGATACCAAAATAACCCTCAGTCCTCAACTCAAAATTTCCGACCAAATTTCGTAGGGCCAAATCAATTTTCGAAGCCAAATCCAACCAGAAATAATACCAACCATCAAGGTCCACCATTTCGACCGACGAACTTTCAAAGACCCCCGTTTAAACCAAATCAGTTTCGACCGTTTGTAATACAGACAAACCCTCACTATCGTCCAGAAAGGACGCATCATATCAATGAACACCTGAATACTGATTATCAAGAATATTCAATAAGCGACTACGGCTATAATACTGAAAATAGCCCATATATTTATGACGATTTCAGTCAAAATCCTATCGATTATGACATTGAACAAACTCCAGACGATAACTTCGTTACACCGTTGATCAGTTACGAATACCAGGATTTTCAACAACTATTTCCGAAGTCCAAACCCAAATCCAGAATTTGAATCTGGAAGATTTCGACCCGAATGCAAATTTCTCGGAACAAGCATTTCTGTAAGTCCTCTCCTAACAGTCAACTCCAAAAATTTATATTACATTTACGACGCTTCCGGAAAGTTCAAACTTCTCATTGATACCGGTGCTGGTATCTCTATTTTTAAAGAAAACACCGTCAAAAATTTTCGTCAAAGATTTCCCGAAAAAGTGACAATCCAAGGTATCACTCGCTCAATCCACCCTCATTCCGTTCGCCGTAGGTAATCCCCATACGGTTTTTATCTACGATTTAGATATTGAGTTTGATGGAATTTTAGGTCTAGATTTTCTGGACCATTATAAATGTATAGTTGACCTAAAATCCAAACAGTTAGTTACTAACTTTAAAACTATCCCCCTACATAAAGTACCCGATCACAATCAATCTAATACACAACCAACAGACACCCAATACCAACATACAAACTTTTATACATAACAATTAAATAACTATTCCAGCAGGAACCGAACAAATTTTCAAACTCAAATGCTACCTTCTTAATACTGACGCAGTTTTAGAGACACAAGTAACTGACAAAGTACGACTTCCCAACGCAGTTGTACGCGTTAATTCAAGGGGAGAATTTCTGACTTCGATAATAAACGCGAACGCAATGCCTAAAACTGTTAATTTTTCTGATCTTCACTTAGAACACCTTGACCATACACACCCTCTCCTAAATTTAAATACACAAGACTACTCTGACTCTATAAGTAGTTAAGATGGGGCGTTCCTGTGACAACTCGATGGCATGTCCCTCAAACTGTCCACCGTAACAGGGGGGTCCCCAGTTCTTGTAGAATGGCATCGCCAATGTCCAGAGGGTAGTTTGTCACTTTGTCATCAAGAAATTGTCTCAAACAATGGATTAGGCGACAAAAGGACATCTTAGGTGTGATAAAGTTGACAAAAAGTGACAATTTGGCTAGACGTAGATGGTGAAGAGATCGCCAATAACCAGAAGGGTTTGCTGGGAAAAGCGTATCGCTTATCAGTAGTTTTGATCTCTTCTTCTTCGCTAGCTGTTCGGCTATCCTTGTTTAGCGAAGGCTGTCCTTGTCTGGCTTGTACGAGGGGTGGGCTAACCTAGCGTATCGCTTATCAGTAGTTTTGATCTCTTATTCTTCGGTAGAATGTATATTTTTGCTGTCTTTGTTTATCACGTACACTACTTTACTTTGTTTAATAGTTTTACACTTTTTAGACATTTACTTTGTTATTTTAGTTTGAAATAAGCTTATAATTACCAGATAAAAGAAAAAAAAGACCCATGTAAGATTAGAACCTATGATATTAATGATTAGCATGGCACTTTAACCAACTGAGCTAATGAGTTATTTATTTTTCTTTTAAGTATTATTCTACATGAAATAAAAAATGATGATTTTTAATTCAATTTATTTAGATATAAACAACAAAAATTTATTCTCAGAAAAATACATTAGAATATTCATTGACAAAATTTTCAATTTCACATAGGTTTACAAGTCCTTCTTCACATTTTTCAAATCGTCGTCCATACCCCAAGCGGTAGTTTACTGACATCTCGAGAAAGAGAATTGGTAATGAAACTTCATCTTTAGGTAGATGATAGTAGGCAAATTTGCCCTCTGATAGATAGTAGAAAGCATCATAATATTTTGAATTTCCACATGGTAAAAAGTCTGCATTCGTTATAATGTTTTCACTTTTTTGAGTAGGTGACACCAGTTTGAAACTATCACAACACTTTTTACATTTTGATGACTGTAATATCACATCATTGTTAAAACACCAAGGAAATTATGAAACTTCATCACAAGGCTGACAATAGACAATAAGACTGTTCATGGCTAAATCTTGAGACAAACTAATGTGTTGCATTGTTAACATCTTGATTTATTTGTATAGGAGTAATGCGCTTTGAAGAAATTTTTGCTAGGTTATGAAATCTTTTTCGATTCTCAAAGACGTCTTGATTCCAATTTTGCTTCAAATTTTGTTTTTCTGAAATTGACATTGGTTCTGATATCCATTTACCATACAAATCTCTGATTTCATGCATGTTAAAAGAAAAACAATGACTGCACTGTAGAGCAATATGTCTTCCAAACGGGTAGTATTCATCTTTGATCACATCTTTGTCAGAATAACTTTTACACTTTAGACATGTAATTAGAACTGTTACCTTATAAGGCATTTTGTAAACTGATTTTTGTTTGTGCATAATCTTTGTTTTATTGTGATCATTTCAAACCTCGATGTCATTATGAAGCTGTCTTCTTTGGATGGTTAATTGATAGGTCTGTTGAGAATCATGTAACAATTTTTCTTCCCAATGGGTAGAGCTCTTTTTTTCTTGTTGAAAGCAGATCTGATACTGTAAACACTTTGAAAGGGTTCTACCATCTTTATATACTTCAATCAGTGCTTAAATGAAATGCATTTTTACTAATTTCTGAAAAAGTAACTGTTATAGTTAGTCTCAACAAAAAAAAAAGAATATCCAGTGGGTTCTAAAATTATATGTATCCCCAAGGTAATGTATCAGGTGAAATATAGTTAATAATACGCTTATCATCGAATGGACTCAATGCGATTTTTTTTTGTTCTATTGAATACACCTCATGTTTATTTGATCTTATTAGGTTATGTGATTCCTCCTTTACAGAGTTATAAAACAGACATTGATAGAAATCTTCAAAAGTAATTTTTCTCAAAGCAGATTTTTTTATATCTTTAACTTTCTTAATAATTGCATTTAAAATTCTTAAGGCATACATTTTTGATCTCAAACCAATAAACTCAAGCAAAATTTTACCATTAATTTCATCTTTCATTTTACCTAAGACTTTTTTATTAATTTGAGGAATTTGATATATATTATCTGGAGGATAGTCTGACGTATCAAACCTATGGAGTTCTTTTTTCATTTCTTCGTAAATATTGTCTACAAAGAAGTGATAAATTAAAGAATCTGTGTCCATATATAAAAGTTTTGCTTTTTTCCAAAAGTTTTTAGAATATAGTTATAGTGAAAGTCATATAAGTATGTTTTTGAAATATCTAGAATGGAAAATCCAATATATATAGGTTTATTGAAAATAATTTCCGTTTTGTTCATTTCTATAATCACCATATTCTCTTCAAAGATATGACTACTATGAAAATTTGGTTGAGATATATAGTAGTTTGCACCGAATCGCCCTTTCCACCTGTTAATCAACTTTACGTTTTTATATTTTCTTACGTTCTCCATTGTTTTACCGAACACACTGTTGTTCATTAATTTGTAAAAGTTTTTTTCAAAATTATTAGTGCTTTGCATTCTACACTGTGTATTCAGTTCTATATATTTTTTCATCCATCGTGACTGCTTAAATTTTAGAATGTTATGTATTTTAGATATTTTCAACCCGGCTTCAAGAGCCTGTTTCAAATTTTTATAATGAATCACATACTTTTGTTTATTGTAAAGTGTTGTTAATAATTTTTTATTTTTAGAACGTGAAGTTGGTGGTACCATACGTTCCGGACAGAAAGGGAGATCTTTATGACTTTCATGTAGTTCCTTTGGATAATCTATATCAACTTCAAAAATGTAGCCAAATTCAGAGTCATCTGAAATATTTTGAATGTTCACTGAATAAGGGTCTACCCATTCAAAATGTCCGTAAGGTAAGGGCTCACACATTGCTGTCCCATACATGTTGTTAATATCATAATACATTAAATAGGAAGTTGGTTCACTAGGGTTGAACTCTTCCTTCATGTAGGGATTGTTAGCCCTTCCATACCGGTTTGAGCATTGTGATATGCCACCTCTAATTCCAGATTCAATGAACATAATCATATCAATGTCTGTTAGAAGTTCTAATTCAATTTCCGTTACCTTTAACATGGCATCGAAAGCTAGCCCTGGAGCTGTGTAATAATGTGCTGGGTCTAATTCATAAGTTTTTAGAAGAAGTCTTTCTAAAATTCTCGAATATATCAGCTAACAACAATACATCAGTTTTCATCAGGTATAATTCAGAATATTCTTGTATGTTCCTAATATTAAAATTTTGCCAAACATTTTTCGCATGATTATAATCATCTCTAGAGATACTAGTTTCTTCTAACTTGTTATCAAAACATTTTATATCTGGTAGATGAGTTTCCTGTAATTTTTCCCAACTATCAATATAATGATAAGGAAAAACACCTTTACGTTGAAGTAAATTAAATTCATGATCAGTACTACAGTATTTTCGTGTGATCAACTTTTGACTAGGTTCTAAATATGATGCTAAGTCACTTAACTTACTGGCCATGAATCGAAATGAATCTAAAAATCTAAAGGAAATTTTGGTATTGGCAATTTGTTTGGTAAAGGAAATGTAACGTTCTTTATTAATTGGCAGTAAACTGACAGTTCCATTAATAACAGTACTTAACGCTTTTATAAAGAAATGACTGTCATATCCTGATAAATTGTGAAAAAATACAGGAACGTTATAATCATCCTTATAATTAATATTGCAGGAATTATGAGCAGCCCCTCTAAATTCACTTGTAAGGTGACAGTGATCGTGCACTTTAATGTCACCATCTTGAAATTCTTTACAACAAATATGACAATGTTCTGAATTAGCATAAAAGCTATGTTGTTGAGCTGATAGTGGTTTCATTGGCAAGGGATTCTTAAAAATATTATCAAGTTTATAAGCTATTTCTTGAAGTTTTTTAACAAACCATATATCACAATCCCTACCAGTATATTGATAGAATTCAGAAAGTGAATCATTATAAGCACATTTTACATAAAAAGCTATGCTAAATGGTATGTGTTTCTGATATTTTTGTGTAGAACTTGTTGATTTTTTATCTTCATACCTCTCTAGAATACTTTCTAGATCAGCATATATAGTAAAAGGGACAAGTTCTTTATTTTTATGATTTTTAAATTTTAAATTTTTATCTGTCTCTGAAGGAGTGACAATTTTGGTAGTATTCATAACTTGACATTTTATGAAATGTTTATCTAAATTTTCCTTTGTTTTAAAATGATTTAAACATCTTTCACACAACCATTTTTTATGAGAAAAATTTCCCATTTGTCTGTTTAAGAGTTTGGATAAGTCTTTTATAAGAGCAAAATGAAAAATTCTATTTTTTTTCAGAATTATTTTCATTGTCATCATCTGAATTTGAATTAACAGAATGGTCGAAAGTTGACAACATGAGTAAATTTATGCGAGGTGAATAATTATTTTTGTTTAAACTCACAGGAACTATACTCTTTTTATTAACCATAAATAAGTTAATAGACAATTTGTTATTTTTTTCAAATTTTGGGATGTCTTTCAAAGATATAGGAAATTGAATATTATCATATTTTAAAACTCTACTAAAATGCTGATAAGAACTGACTCTACATGGGTTTTTGTTAGCATCACATGGATGCAATGCTGCAACAATTGACCACAAAAAACAATACTCATCATTATTTTTTATATTTAAAACTGCTTTTGTTTTCTTAATAAATGCTGGTACCTCCACAAAAGTTGACATACCAACATTTATTGATCTATAATGATTTATATTTACTTTTAAATGCAATATTTCATACAAAGCCCATCCAGAATCACGTTCCTGAAAATTTTCCAATTTACTTAAAATCCTATTTTCAACATTTTCCATAAACCACTCTTTTAAGTTAGTATTAACGTCTATAACTTCATTTTTGTTTGAAAAATGTTTAATATCCGTTTCTCCGTTAATTCCTTTTTAATTTTTTCTGAAAAACTTTTGAAAGCTTTTTTAAGGAATTCATGTGGTTCCTTTATTGTAAAATTGACAATGATTCCTGATTTTATCCTATTTTTAAAACATGACTCTGTATCTTGCCAAACTAAGTTTCTAACATATTTACAAGATTTCGATTTTTAAGCCTTAATTTATTTTTAAATTGCAAATAATAATATTAAGAAAAGTTAAATTAGCTTCTAATTTCGAATAATTTTTTATCGGTCCCTCTTTATTTTTTAAATATTTTTTAAGTAGAAGTATAATTTTTTTCAAAAAATGAACCCACTGTAAATATTCTGTTTTTGTTCTAACTAACTTACCAACAGTTTCAATTTTCTTAACTACATTAGCAACAATACACTCCATCTTACACGAAAGAAATTATAGGTTAACAACAATTTAAGATATGTGCTTCACTATTAGGTACGCGGCCTTTTATTTTCTTTATTAGCTTCTCTGTGGTCATCATCACCCTCATGGAATGTGATACGCTGGCAATCAAAACAATAAACATTTCTACTTTGAAAGCCACTACGTAAATTATTTACATTAAAACAAATGGTACAGTACAACATCTTCTCAATGACTATTGCAATACAGTTAATTACTAGCAGATAAATAAAGTGCATACGTAATTTATGGAAACTAATAAATTTAATTAATGTAACAAACATCATGTGATTTTGATTTATCCCAAAGGTTAACAAAAACATCATTTTTCGAGAGATAACGATTTTTACAGACAGGCTGGCGTCTTATGTTTATGTTAATTGCATTTTTAACGACTTACTGGCGCCGATCATCAATTTTTTTACAGATAAGCGAGGTAAAATTAATGTTTCCATATTGCTGACGTAAATTGTTTATCACAATTATATGTGATTTATTAATACAAGGCATGTAGTTGGTCAGCAAATGTAGTTTTCTATTTGTTTGCATAAATAAACAAATTACTACTCCTCCTACATAAGTTATTAAAAGTGGTTTTCTATTTGTAAGCGTCAATAAACAAATTACAGCTCCTCCCATATAATATTTTGATTGGTGATTCACAAGAATAATCTAAATTATACAAGTTTGTTTATTTGTGTTTTCTATCTTAAAGGGTAGGATTTTATATACAAAATGGTTGCAATAATATAATATTTTTTTTTGTAAAGTTGTAACTCCACCCATGAGAATTATGGTAGCAATTCTATATTTGGATTAAAATATAAAGTATAATATAATAAAAAATAAGAATTTTTATATACAAATGGAAAATATCTTAAATGTTGATGATTTGTAGAAATTCAAGTTTCATGAGCATGTTTTATTTTTTCTCTTAGCCTTTAATATAAAAGCAAGTTGAATAATAAGAAATGTTAGTTCAAAACATTAATTCATCTGTTATATACTCAAGTCTACTGATTAGATCAAAATGGCAACAATTCCAAGTACCCTTTTAATTTCCACCAAAGATGAAATTAATTTTCCTTTGAAAATGCTATATGCAGTAATGAAACAAATTTTTCGGTAAGTATTTTTGTGAATACGTTTTTTTGTTGAATTGTTATTTATTTTATTTCTTGTTTATATTTATAGTTATGGTGTGAAGGAAGTGAAAATTAAAAAAAATGTAGTGCTAGTATCCTTATCATATTCTCCAAAAGAAGTTACGTTAAGGCGTAAATTTGGTAATCTTCCTCTAAAATATATTAGAATGAATGTTGAGAATGAAGAGGAAATAGGTCTTTTTGAAAAGGCTGTAAAAAGGTACAGTTTTAATTTAGAGGAAGATGAAGGAGAAGAAAATGAAACAAGTGGACCTTCAGCTGCTAAAAAGTTAAAGTGTTCCAACTTGAAGGAAATAGACGAAGACGAATTCCAAGAGTCTCAAATATTTCAAAATGGGCAAGATTTTTTTATAGATAATTAGTTTTACTTACTTACTAATTTAAGTAAATATAAAAAAATAAAACATATATCTAGTTCTAAGAGTTTTATTTCCTACAATACACATACCAATTTCTTAACAAATTTACATTTTCTACTGCACAGTTTAATTTATTACTATATACATGTTGATTACAATGATGTGACTTTAAAAACAGCTTTAATTTCTCTATGGAAGGGCAGCTTTCTTCTAATAAGTCCACAACCTTATTAGGAATCAGTTTCTCCAGCCAACGTTTCTTCTGTAATCCTTTGACCATTACCAGAGTCTTATCACACTTAATACAATTTTTTATGTATTCAGATATTTGTTCATACCTTAAACAATCATTATTATTCCATTCTAATCCATGATGCTCTTTTTCTGTATACACCATGTGTTGTTGAATGGTATCAGTCAAATGATTAAAACTGACAGGCATTGTAACAAATTTGTGTGAGTACCAACCGTTTTCTACATTAATGATTGCAATTTCCTTACACAAAATAGCATCTCCATACTGAAAGTACTGCAAATCCACGATAAACATTGTAACTGCACAAATACTTGACGACTCGAACTGATTAAGTTGAACAATAATAGAATATTAATGAAAGTGATAATTATTCAACAGTTTTATATCAATTTTCAAGGTCATCTGTCTGTATCCAACTGTTATGTTTATCATCAAAACCTAACCACTTTACAAAAATTTTATTGGGTTTCTTTCGTTTCAAGATCCGTTCAATTAGAAATGCATTGGGATATTTAACTGTTAACAATTGTTCTTCATAGAAACCACCCAAAATGTCATGATTGTTTTCATCAACCAGCAGGTATGTTGTTGGATTTGTAAGCTGAACTTTCCTTATCTTAAATATCTCTGTGGACCAATTTGGTTGGTATTTTTATCAAAAACTCCTCGTAATTTTGATATACGAACATAATCACCAACTTGAAATTTTCGTTTCTTTGATGCCACTTTAATTCTATTATAGACTGTTTTTAATAAATGCTTTTCATCCTTTTTCATGACCTCAACTGGTTTCATACCTATGGTTCTATGTTTGGTATTATTATATTTTCTCACGATTTCCGGTAGAATATTCAACCATTTGTAATGACCCTGTAAACTGAATTCTTTCCACATCATGTTTTTCAAAGTTCGATTTACTCGTTCCACAATTGACGCTTTTTTCTCGCTAAACACCTTATAATGATTCACCTTATATTTGTTCATTAACTTCTTAAAATCTTTATTGAAAAATCCTGTACCAGCATCAGTATGCAGATTCTTAGGTGTTTGCTGTTTTAAAACTTTCTCCGTGGCTCAGCAAACCTCAGACTTATTTTTTGACTTTTTGGGATAGGCCCAAAAAATTTTGAAAAACAATTGATTATAACCAATATGTATTTATAGCCTTTATTTTCTCTTGCGTATGGTATCATTTCCACTAAATCAGCTTGAAAGAGATCATCTAAAAATTTAATAATGACTTTTCGTCTTTTAAAATTTATCCTGGCTGCTTTATGGATTTCTTCAACTATTTGCCTCTTCACACTACTATTAGAGTTCATTTTTGAATAATTATACCAGCCTCTCTCAATTCCTCAATAATTGATGTTATTTCGTTTGTGTGGCCTGTATGTCCAGCTGTTTGTGAAGCGAGTAGTAATCATAACCTATCAACAAGTTCATTTGGATCATCCCAATGAACGTAATCAATTTTATTGTTATCCACTTCCATAAAAAATCCTTTCCCTGCCACCATAGGAGCAATAATTTTTTTATTTTTTTCATTTTGCTACCATCTATTTGTTTGTTAGGTTTATAATAACGTCTATGAGCATTAGTTTTTGCTACAATTTGTTTATAATTATCTTCATCTTCTTTAGAGTAGCCTTTCGGTCGTTTTTTGAACAATAATTCATATAATCCCATACTACCTCGATATCGTTTCTTCTTAACGATAATATCAGATCCATCAATATCTAATCTTGAGTCACCAATCATAAGTTTCTCAGTATCGGTATCTAATCTGACACCATACTTATGATCAAATTCCTTATTATCATCATCATAATACATGTCATTTATATATTTTCTGGGTAATGGATCATACTGGTCTAAATAGTCAACATAGGATTTTTCAGCAATATCAGCAAACCGTCCAGGTGTTGCAGGAGAATGTAATGATCCTATCTCATCATCAGATGTGATTTCTTGAAGAATTGTCATTTTATTTTCACTCGGATCTTCATTTTCATCTTGCAATAATCGTAACTGACCTGTAGGTGTGGATAAACTCGTTGAAAGTTTACGAGGAATCTTCGGTGTTTCCTGATACAGTGATTCAGCTTGATGTGATAGTATTGATGGGTATAGTTCATCGTTGAAAATAAAATCTATTTCTTCATCAACATGACTAGGATCCTCAGATTTAAAAAAGTTTTCTCTTCTTCCACCTTACTACCTCCATCCGTTTTATGTTCCTTGTGACTCAGTTTACTTTCAATGTCCTTTAGATGTTTTGTTATGGGAGAAAATAACTTTTCCTTAACAATTTCACCATGTTTGAGAAGCTGTAATTTTTCTTTTACAATTCTACGTTTCTGTACAAGACGTTTTTTTAGTTCCTTCTCTGATAGATTCATGTTGCTAATTAGACAGTTAGTATCTGGTTGTCATGAGCTTTTGATCCGCTTTCAATCCGCTTTCGATCCGCTTTTGATCCGCTTTTATCTGCTATTATCCGCTATTGATCTGGTTCAATCAGTTTCTGATATATCTTACACTTATGATGTTAATGATTATACTAAAATTAATTCTCTTATTCGAAACATATATAGTAATCAAAACCTCTTCTGTAACGTCCCTCATTGATATTGATGTCTTTAGAGATACATAAAAATCCATATGGTCTGTACCAACACATGGCACATAAGCTTTTAAAATGTTCAAACGACATGTCACTACCAATATGATCATTATAAACATGTTTCAAATTTAAATCATCTTGTTTGAAAAGAACCAAAAAATTTGCGTTATCTCTAATGAGATGTTTTGGGACCTTCGCATACGTCTGAGACAGATAAAACGAGTCCACTAGACTGTGCCTTCCCATAGAGAAATATTGAAGTATAACATCTTGATTATCACAAGCCACATCATCAAATATAAATATAGAATTTTTTTTTGCTTCTGAAGGATGTAGAATATTTTCGCTAGCATTGAACGGGTAATAACCGATGCCTTGTATTGGCTTTAGTAACTTCTCCAGATAAACATATTTCGGTTGATACAAGGACTTTGAATAAACATAAACATTCTCAAATCTCAGTCCGTTCAAGTGTTCAATTAGATTAACCATAACATTGGTTTTACCGCAATTACTTGGCCCCACCAGAATACACCTCACAGTTGACGGAAACAATGGACCATGCTTTTTATTTTCAGGTATACTATTGAAATTATCATTTTCAATAGCTAAAGAAGTTTTTTGTTTTACCACCCTCATTCTTTGACATATTACTATAAAATGAGATAAATATTCACAAAACAAATAATATATGTTAGTTTTAAGGTGATAGTTAATGAAATAACATCATGACCTGAATATAACTCAGGTCAAGGTTTATTAAATTCAGCTATAAATAATTTACCGTTTGAAATGCATATACCAGGTTATAATTATTATGGGCCTGGAACAAAACTCAAACAACGTCTATTACAAGGAAGTCTACCAACAAATCCACTAGATGCTAGCTGTTTAAAACACGATAAATTTTATGAAAGTGAAAGTGATACAAAGTTACGTCATAAGGCAGATAAAATATTAGCTGAAGAAGCTCTTCAGAGATTTCATTCTAAAGACGCATCTGTAGGTGAACGAATAGCAGCTCTCGGTATTGCAGGAGCAATGAAAACTAAAGTGAAATTAGGTATGGGCTTGAAAAGACCTACTAATCAACAAACGATTCGAAAGTGTATAAAGTTAATGGAAAAAACTAAACTTATGATTGAAAATACTCTCAAGAATATAAAAGACGGCATAACAATTTTGAATGGTAATGATGTGGAATCCATTAAAAAATACCATCACAAAGGAGACGAAGAAAACCAAAGGTTCAAATAAAAAAAATAAACAAAAAAGAAAAACCTGTAAATGAACCTCAAGAAATTGATATGAATATGGAAATTGAATATAACCGAAAACGTAAAAGGGATACCAGTGATGATGACATTTATAATTCTGAAAATATAAAACGTCGTCTAATATCTCCTCAAACTCGTAAATTTCGAGTGGGTAAAAGAAAATTACAACAACTTAATGACGAAGAAGTAATTCCTAAGAAGTTAAAACTTGATTTAGATGAACCTCTTATTTTTGACAATCAACAAAATCGAAAAAGAAAACTAGATGATAGTGATGGTGGTTTTGAACATGACACTACCCCAGTGACAAAAGTGAACAGAATCAATTAGTATAAAAGATAGTTTCTCTTAAAATTTTATCAGTATTTACTGAACATTCATATAAAACGTACTATAATCAAGAGAGAAGTATGGTTAAAATAAAGCCAAGGTGTAAAACAAAAAAGTTAAGAAAAAGTGGAGTGTTGGAGAAAAAACCGAGCAGAAAATTTCTAGGGTTTACAAGAGCTATAAGTCAAATAAGGAAACATGTGCTTAAACATAAACCTCGTACTTTAGGTGCTGCCATAAAAGTTGCATTGAAATCTGCTAAATCAATTAAGAAACATATCAAGTCTACTCCACCTCGTATCATACAAGTACCTAAGAAGGGTGGTATTTTACCCCTTATTCCCATTTTTGCAGGACTTTCTGCTCTGGGATCGATCGCCGCAGGAGAATCAGCTGTTGCAAAAGTAATAAATGATGCTAAGATGGCAAAACAAAAATTAGAGGAAGCTAAACGACATAATAGACAAATGGAGTCTATTGCTGTAGGAGGAAAAGGAATATACTTACGTCCTTACAAAAAAGGCTTTGGTCTTTTTTTACACCCTCCAAAAAACTACCACAACGTCCGCTAACAAATATTGATATAGATAAATATGCAAAAATCTGGAAAATTCCAAATTTCCGAGGAGTGTTCATGAGAGACAATTTACCTAAAAAAAATCATAAAATTGAAAGAGAAGTTATCAACTTAGATTCTACAATTGGTCCTGGAACTCATTGGACAGCATATAAGAAAAGCGGTTCAACAGTAACCTATTTTGATAGCTTTGGAAACCTTAGGCCTCCATTTGAAGTTATAAAATATTTTAATTCCACTGAACTATGTAAAATTGTATATAACTATAATAAGTTTCAGAACTATAAAGGTTTTAATTGTGGACACTTATGTTTATATTTTTTATCTCAATAAAAGGCGTAAACAAATCAAATTTGTCTCATTCCTTTGAAAACCTTTGAACAATATACATTCATATATTTTTTATAAATGCCTGTTCCTACCGATGAACATTATCAGTGTACGGTTCTTATGGACTGCTGGTGTAACAAGTGTGGAACTAAAAGAATAATTACTGAAAAACGTAGCTCTAGCTCTACTGTTTATTGTCTATATTGCAGAACACCCATGCAAAGAAAATTGCTAAATTCAAGCTGCTCTGTGTGTTGTGCTTCAAGAGGTAATTAGAAAAAAAAACAAAATGGCAGACAATAGAAGAGGTATAATACTAACATTTAAATGTGATGATTGTGGTGCAAGTTTTCAAGTTTACAAGTCTGGTATATGTACAGATTATGGAATTCAAAGGGTCTCATATTGTACCAGGTGCCGAAAGGAAACATTAGTATTAATGCGAGTTGAAACTTGTTAATAACTACGTAATAATAATCTAGTTGAAAATTGTAAATAGTAAAAATAATTAAGTGAATATATTTAATAAAACCATACAAATAGTTTTAGTTATTTGGTAACCTTTGACAGATTAAGATGTCTTCATATACATTAAGTTCTCTGAACGTGCTTCAATCTCAGTAACAAGATTACCACAATTTTCTAGAAGATGATGGGGGGGTAATGTCATGGGGTTAATTGATTTTATGACCTTTAATACCATCTCAAATATCGATGAAACCAACAACAAGTTTTATATTAACGGTATGAAAATTAGAATTACGGTGGGCACCTATGAAATACAGGATATTGAAAAAAAGCTTCACACTTTGCTAACTGATCATCCAGAACAACAAAAGGAGACAGCTGTACCAATCTGTATTATCGTCACAACTATACAGAAGAATTTGAAACCTGTGGAAAAAGATGATAATAAGAAAAATAAAAAAACAGAAAAACCTGTATTAATATTGAGAGCTAATCATAACACATTTAAATGTGAAATAAAATGTAACAAAGAAATTGATTTTGAGAAATCTAACACCATTGGTCCTTTATTAGGATTTGAAAATAGAAAATTAAAACCTAAGAAATGGCACTATTCAGATTATCCAATCAGCATTTCAAAAGTAAATGCTATTTGCATTGAATGCAATTTAATTCAGAATTCTTTCAACAATGATATACCCGTCCATATAATCCATATGTTTTACCCCAATGTCCCGCCTGGTTACAAAATTGTTGAAAACCCCACCAACGTTATTTATCTACCAATCAATACAAGATATATAAATGAGATTATTATTAAAATAACAGACCAAAATGGAAATTTGGTTAATTTTAAAAGTGAAGTTGTTACGATAAGATTGCATTTAAAACGACTTAATTGACATGGTTTTCATATATGATAATCCATCTAATTATTTATCACAACAGGAACAACCTATAAAATATCTACAGCCAATCTATAAAAACGCCAGTATCAGACAACAAGTGAAACAGTTAACACCTATCAATAAGCAATTTTTAGTATCTTTGGGATTCAAGGTACGAACTTAACAACGGCTAAACATAAAGAAGAAAAAAATAAGAAGAAAAAGAAGAAAACTATAGAGAGAGGACAATTCAAAGCATTCATTTGCAGAATAAAATTAAGTATAAGTGTAAGACTTAAAAAACTTTTCTGTTTGTTCCGGTGTGTGTTTAAACAAAAAAAATGACGCTTAACATACTACGAGTGGCTGATAATGTTCTTGTAGATAATGCTATAACCAATTTTGAATATCATTCCTACACACCTTATGCAAATACTACATTTTTCAATAATGATGAGATAAGAATCCCTATACAAACTCAAGACGTGTACACTCTACCTTCTCAAAGTTTTCTGTACCTGGAACGAACACTTTTAAACTCAGAAAATAAGTACAGTCCAACATTAAGATTCATTAATAATGGTTTTGCATTCCTCTTTGAAGAAATTCGTTATGAACTTGGTGGAACAGTAGTCGATCGAACAAGAAATCCTGGAATCACATCAACGATTAAGACCTATCTATCATATTCCAAAAACGAAATAATTCGATGGTATAATGCCGGATGGAATCTTGAAGGCACTCCAAATATGTGTGACGTCAACGGAAATTTTGCAGTATGCATTCCTCTAAAATTACTACTTGGCTTTTGTGAAGATTTTCGTCGCCTAGTGATTTCAGCAAGTCAAAATTTAATTCTGGTACGTGCCAATACAGACACCAACGCTGCAGTTAGTTCTGTAGCTACAGAAAAACAAAAGTTCACCTAAATAAAGTTGTTTGGAAAGTACCTCATGTGTCATTATCTGATGCTCACAAAATCCAATTTTTGCAATATATAGAACGTGGAAAAGATTTGCCTATCGGCTTTCGTTCCTGGGAGTTGTTAGAGTATCCACTTTTACAGCAAAGTCAAAAACATATCTGGGCAGTGAAAACGACAAGTCAACTGGAAAAACCTCGTTTTGTTATTGTAGCATTCCATACTGATCGAAAAAATAATATTCACAAGACTATGTCAGAATTTGATCATTGTAACATCACAAATATAAAATTGTATTTAAATTCTGAAGTTTACCCATATAATTTAAATCTCAATTTTGATCAAAAGAATTTTGCAACACTTTATGAAATGTTTGCTAACTTCCAAGCGGTATATTATAACAGAGAGTTTATTCAAGTTTCTCTAACTCCAGAAGACTTTTCTAAACAAACCACATTATACGTAATTGAGTTGATGTCAGATTAGAATTCGAAACAAGCAAGAATATACCAGAAAAAACTACTGCATATTGTCTCATTCTTCATGATCGCCTTGTAAAATATAATCCTTTAACTAATGTTGTAAGAACAATGTAAAAATATTATATAATATAAATAAAAAATATTATAAATTGTTTATTTAGAGCCATTACAATTTTTTTGTAACAGCGCAACTCTATATCTTAAACTAAAAGAGGGGAGAATCTTAAATAAATATCAAATACAGTCTATTAAATTAACGTATCCATTTCTTATACTTGTACAAATTGTTTTAAAAACACTGAAAGTTTACTCTTTACTATTGTAACTTTACAGTGTGCAAGAAATACAACAAGAAGTTTCACTCAAAGTACACCAAGAAGATCTAAATACAAATATTGTAGTATTTGTCTACAGTGCACGTTGTGGTTATTAAACGAAGAATAAATAATAAAGAAAAATGTTTATAAACATTATTCTTAATTTATGTTCACTATGTATTGTTACTGGAAATGAAGTGTTTTTCTCTGAATACTCACCACATAATGGAAGCTTATATATAACACATGAATTGGCAAACCAAACTTCTTTACAAATCAGTTTTACTAAACTGTTATCAAAGTATTCTGAATTTAAGCTATATTCTACAAGACAAGGAAACATAACAGAATTAAGAAATAAAAGTAGTAATTTTGTAACTGCAGTATCTGAATCATTAATTGAAAACGAGAACACAACCCTTAGTATGATGAAAACTGAAACAGAGTATCAGGCAACTATTAAACAGTTGGAAGAAACACATATGGCTACTTTAAATGAATTAATTGCTCTAAAAAATCGCTAAATGAATCGAGAACAAATCTGCTTGAAGTTCGATCAGATTTGGCAGCATGCCTCTCACTCAGTGCAGGATTTAAGGCAGACAGTGACATATGGGCATCTAAGTATGCGGAACTAAGATTTAGAGTTCCACCGTGTACAACAACCTCATCTAATGATTTTAGTAAAAATATATCACATCATTATGTTGCTTTATTACAGTGGAACTATACAAGTTGTATACAAGAATTAAATAGATGTAATAAAAAAATCTTATTGAATTAGAAATATTTTAATAATAAATAGTATATATATTTACTTACATGTTGTTTTGCTATTTTTGAACCTTTTTACACTGAAACTCACTTGTTTTTCACTGCTGTACCTGTACCTTTTATAGGCAGTAAATTATTATTTCCTAGAGATTTTTTCAATTGTATCAACATCTTAGGTTTACAAATTTTATCTAAGCACTAATCATAAATGAAAAAATCACATAATTTCGAAATGGAATTTCACATTGCAACATTTTATTATTGCAGCGAGATACATACATATAAAACTAAAAATGAGACGTTTTGTAAATAAAGTTTTAATTTTCACATGTTTGGTCTT
>CM067216.1:89191687-89318796 GCA_034190945.1 Octodonta nipae | reverse complement strand
TTTCCTTTAGGTATATTTAGCTTAAACATTCTAAGACTGTTTTGCATTAATAGAGTGCCCTATGCCATATTTTAGCGCCTTGTACTAGTCTGTTCGCGCAAATTAAACTTATATTTTGGAACTGTGGTATGCTTATTATCCCTTTTAATTACAACATTTATTTATTTATATTTAGAAATCTAGCGCCCCCAAATTAGTAAAAATTACTACAGCAGATATTTGAGGACGGGTAGGTGTCCTGATTATGTGTATTTAGAAGGTATAGGGGAATCTACCTGGCGCCCTTATTTTCTCTCTTTATTTATATCGCCAAGCAAAATCTGGCATATACGTTCAAATAAAACGAACCCCCCCGTCTTCACTGAGACTACCGGACATACCTTCTTCTGCCCTTAGCATAACTAGGTAGGGTAGAAATTTGGCGTCACGTAACATTTTGTGGTGTGGCATTTTAGCAGCCAACGAGTGGCGTGGCACTGTATCTTGAAAACGAAACGTTTGCGGACCCATGTTTATGGGACTTTTTCTTCCTAAAACTATTCAAGGAATCTCCCCTTTTCGTTTGTACCTCCAATTTAGGAACACCCTGTATATCAAATAAAAGTGCTCATGATGAAGAAAACAAATATATTTTTTCCATATTTATAAAATAAATTAATTAAAAGATATTAACAAAAATATAAAAATTTTTACCCATTCCCCCCCTTATCTCCGAAACTATAAGCTGAAAAATTTTGAAAAACTGGAAATATAGTCCCTGACCTGAACTTTACTGGAAAAATAAGAATAAACCCCTAATATTCATTTTGGGGGGCAAATTATAGAATTAAATAGAAAATAAAAAATTATAATTGTTTCTAACGGGTTATGTAATATATCAAATCCCAGGGCTCATTATGACGAATACAAATATATTTTTTTAATTTTTTTAAAATGAATATTTTAAAATATATTAAAAATATATTTAAAAAAAATACTCATTCTCCCCGTTATTCCCCAAACTCCAAGACCTCATTTTTTTTTGTTTATAGGAAAAATATGAAAAAAATCCCAAATTCTATTATTTGGCCCCCAAATAATAGAAATTAAACGGAAAATAAATTATTAGAAAACCCCCATAGTAATTTTAGGCACAATTATACAATTAAATGGAAAATAAAGTTTCAATTTTCAAACGCATCATGTAATATATCAGATAAAAGGCTCATTATCTGAATTACAAATATATCATATTTTTAAATCATTTGTATAAAAGATATTAACAAAAATATTAAACATCGACTTAATTCCCACTTTAGAAACTACACTATTTAAATTTTGAAAATATATTTTTATTTATATTTTTAAATAATTGAAAAACAGATTTAATAATTTATAATTTAAACTTTGACCTATTTTGCCCTTTTTCTTCCAATCTACAGAGCCTCAAAACTCAGACAGTAGATTATAAAAGGCATCTCTGAAAGATTATTAGTAAAATAAAACTCTAATTTTACTTTTGAGGGCCAAATTAGAAAATTAAATACATATGTATTGTGATAAAAATCAAGCGAATCCTAAAGCAGATAAAATAAAAAGTTTAAATGATATTCTGTAAGTAGTTATTTTATCACATAGTTCAGAGTTTCATACCCCTAACAGAAAGTGTTCCCAGTTTTCTGGGCAATAAATATTCAGAGAAACAAATAAATGGATATGATTTTCTGCAGAACTAAAGTAAAAGACCATATTGAGAGTCGTGAGTGCAATATATATTGGAGAATGTAAACGTGCAAGACATTGAAGAGCAAATATTTCTTAAATTATTCAATTATATAAAAATATATTATATTTGTAGTAATCAGTTAATTTTTAAGCAAATTAGCATATTAATCTAAAAAAAGTCAATGAGTAGCTCCACCAGGGTTTTTTATGCAGTCATATTGAGCACAGTCATAAGATTGCCCTAGGTGAGAGGTGATCTACTTCCCATACATAAGGCGTTCCATACAACAGCCAAATCTGAATTTCGTCTTATCACGTCGAAATCGTCTGAGCCTCATATGTCCAACATAGCCACTTTAACAAATTTGTATTTGGCACTCAAACAAGACATCCCATTGGTCATTTTGGTTTTGTCAAGTTTTGCATCAGTCCAAGCGTTGAGCCACAAGTTGTGGTATCAACGGTAGCAACAAAATGAGTCTGTAAGCTTTCAACCCCATTCCCAGCCAGGTATGATGATGGAGTGGTATTCTTTGATATAATTATCCCGATTGGTTGGTGGAAATTTCCTCACAAAAATGGGAACACAAAACAAGCGCATGATCTGCCTGCTTGTCTTTTAAATTTTGCAGTGTATCCTCCCAGGAAATTAATGCACTAGTTTCGTTTTCACATGTTCTTTTGTGGGAGGAAATGTCCTTCCCAAAGTCCAGCAGTCTCACTGTTTCAACATTAACGCTTAAGCCTCCGCAGACCTGTTTTTCATCAAAAACTAAAATTCCATACCAAGCTGTTGGAGTGTCCTGGCAAATTATATCTATATTGTTTTTTAAATAACCAAAAAAAATTGTCATCAAATCCTAATCCAACATTAGAATTTTTTAAGTATTTTTTATTTTGGATTGACAAGGGAGAGGAAGGATATTTTGATTTCTTAATAGGTGGTAAGTAGTAGGACTTTTAGTATGCAACAATAAACAATTAAGAAGCCATTCGGAACTGTATCTACGGCTTGTACATTGTTTGAGTTTACTCGTGCGCAGAATCTCATCTGTGACCATTCTCTATAAGGTCACATAAAAGTGATATAAAATAAAACAAGAAATTTTTGAAACAAATTTATTAACCATTAGCAAAGCACTCATTAAGATTTGCTACTAGACTTATTTGTAGGTATGCACAGTGTGACCCATTTCAACTAATTCCATCCCTTTAAAATCTGTGTTGGTTGACCGATTTTGATGTAACTTTTTTTAAATGATGTCTATTTTAAGGAAAGATATGAATGTTTAAATCTGAAATGAAAAGGCTTACTAGATACAAGTTCTTACAGAAATGTTTAAAAAACAGATACAATTGTTTCATAAAATGTTAAATAATAACGGAGTAACCAACAATGATATGCAGAATGATTAATGTTATTTATTCTAGTGCTGGTGAAAAGTCAGTGGGAATATATTTTTTTATAATTGATGTTAAAGTGAATAACTAGTTTAAAAATTCCAATATCTATTTACTGAAATCAAATTAATAAATGAAATAAAAAACAGCTGTTCAGGTTTGAACCCTGAGTATTCTGATTTGGATGCTGGGATTAGCCGTACACTACATCGATGTGCAAAACAGTGTTTTATTTACTGATTATTGATTTTTGTTATCATGAGAATGAAATTTTTAAATAAATAGAGTTTATATAAAGTTAATTTATATTCAAATATTTGTTTTAAGTCTTTTGGTTTGAATGGTTGATTCAGTTTTTGAATTAAAAATTGACCAAAATTTAAAAAGTAATATCGTTTTAATATTTTATTATTTAACACTTCTATACAATTTGGTGCCAAGCATGGTCGTATCCCCCATTTGGCACGGGAAGTAAATGGCCAGATTTTGACTTCTGGGCTGTGATATTAAATGCTGAGCACAAAAATAATTTAAATGTACGTATTCCTGCTTTTATTATTTCGATTTTCTGAAAAACAATTATGTTTTAGAAAAAGGAATGGAATCATCTCTGATGCTAACTTAAATATATTACAATTTAAAATAATGAAATTGATAAAGTCGTTTCGGATAAATGAGTGAAAATTCATTTCCTTAATAACAGCTTTTACCTGATTTTCTAGAAAATTATAAATTGTACGTTATGTGTTGTTATAATACAGAGCAGTTAAAATTACCAAAATTGGTTAAACTGTTTTAAAGTAAACGATGAGCATCCATAAAAAATAAAACCCCATGAAATGATAACCTACTCCTTTTTATTCTATTTCTGAAAAGGAGGATGTTATTAATATGTAGGCATCTGTTTTTATTTATGCTCATTGATTACTCAAAAATGGCCTACTCAATTTTGATGATTTAAACTACGCTGTATTAAACAAAATTACAGGAAACATAATTTTCTATAATGCAAGATTTATCGTGTTCGATGGCATAAGCAGTTTCCTGTTGAATGTTATGTCATTTAAAAATACATACATGCACAATGCACATATACCAGGGTATATGTACTTTGCAAGCTTATGGTTATACAAAGAAAATAGTTATTTCAAATTAGAACTAAAACGCTAAACATGAAAATAAAAAAATAAATAAATAACAAACTGCACAATAATCATACAACTGAAATACTGAAAACTGTTGGCAAAAAAATAACACTATGCAATGAATGAATCACATATTCACATTGTCAGATACATATATATATATATATATATATATATATATATATATATATGTTTTAGGTGGTTTCCGGGAATTCATCCGCGTAGTTGATAACTGATCCCTACCGGGATCGATGATAAAATGACGACGTTTCGGCAGAGTCACATCTGCCCTCTTCAGGTCGGTTCGCATAATTCTCGTAGCCTTCTGCTTTCGCCTCTAGTTATTCGAGTAATGCGATGTTGCCATATCAGAAAAAATTCTTATATACTCCGATTAACTTGTCATTACAACTACTAGACATGTATCTATTATATCATAAATATCTGTCGATATGTATGATATATTGGTAAACTCACAACTCAATGGACAATTCAATTTTTCAGTATTTAAATATTAATAAATTAAAAATGTGCATCGACCTTATCTTAGCATGTCCAAAAATAGTGGTGTGAAAATTCATTAAAGGATGTGAAAACACATCTAAGTTAATTCAATGATTTAAATAATAATGAGAATCCAAATAAGGTATCAACAGTCTTTTCAAACAGGAAAAATGACGTGAAAAACCCTTGAGACTAACCAGTGCATATTTACTAGTATATAGAACTAATGATGGTTGCTTAATTTAGAATATAGGTAAGAAAGTTATTATAAAATGAACAAAATGTTAACCATTATTACACTTTTAGTGCAAGCGAAATAAAACAAAGAATCCTTAATACAGGCCACCACCTACAAACACAGATAACAGAATTATGAAGACATCTTACAAAAATATCTCAATAATCAGAGAACATTCAACTATTAAGAGTGAAGTGTAAGTGCTACATGCACTTCAAGTTAAAAGTGCCATTACTTTTGCAGTTTGCAGTACCCTTATTTATTATTCTCTGTTGACAATTTCTAATATGATCACTCAAGTACTGTAATGTGGGATGGGAAGCTTATAAAAAAATCCAGAGGGTTTGTAATACCTTTGGAATGTCTTCGATGGCACATTCCATAGAGAATATTCAAAAAAATGTATGAATTAGATGTTGCGGTTTTAGTTCAATGCTGGTTCAATGCAAATATATAATTGACGAAGGACCTTTAGCGGAACAATCAATAAACACGTGCCGTCACATAAATTAATCACCAAATAAAAGTTATCACTAACCTTTTATGTCTCTGGTGTTTTCTTGGGTCTTCTTTCTTCGGAGCCTAGCCCCGTAACAGCATGAACGGTTTCTTAGAGCTTCTTCTGGACAACACGTTACACAAAAAATAGCGACGTAATGTTCATTCAAACAAAAATGCGGGTTTAACAACAAATGATGCGCTTTTGTAAACACAAAAGAAACAAAATGAAAGCGGTTTAGCGGTCGTTACGAACGAAGCTACTAACTCGCGGAATCGTAACGCAAAAAACAACAAAAAGCGCCGTCTCTTCAGACGGAATCAAAAAATGTGCCCGAATAAGTCGGAGCACATACACGAACCTCCCAAGCGTCTAAACAGCTAGGGAAGCGAACCACGAATATCCATACTGTCTATATTTTACACGCAAAAAAACACTTACAATTAGCATTAGCGCGACGGAATGTTTTAAAAAAGGTGCAGAAGTTTAAAAATCAATGAAGTAATTCAATCAAATTGAACACAATACACTAAACAAATTGCGGGAACGCACCAACCTTGTTAAGAAACTGTCGCACTAGTCAATTAATCACAGTTATAAATTATTGTATGACATGAATTTTGGACTTTGCAAAAAAATTCCCATACATCTGCAATGTACAATTTCAAAGATCTCACTTTATGCAATAAATGACTGAATTAACAATATGTTTTTTATTGTTCCCACTACAATGAATGACTTATGCAGCTTCATATAATTGATGTCATAATCAACTAAATCACAACGATTGACATCTAATACCTACCTACCTATGAGTAATTGATGTATTAGAAGTACTTTATTCCTATACAATAATATCCTACCTATATGAATTTCAAGTATTCAAGTGGCACCAACATTAACAATAGTTCAATTAGAAAGTTACTTACCAAATTTGTAAAGCGTGTAACTTTAGAAGCAGTCAACATAATTTGTTTAGGTCTCCTGGTACAAATAAATCTTTTCATTCAACATTTGAGCCTCAAAAATTTCTGATTTATCCCTATCTAGGACAATTGTATTGATTTGGCCCTCCCTAAAAAAGTATTATTATATATTGTGTTCGGAATGATTGATTGACACTAAAAATAAATATTTTGTCACAAATCACAATAAATATATTCCTGGTTTACATACACCCAATGTCAAAATTACAAAATTAGAAGAAACAATATTTGTCAAAGCTGCACTATACAATGAGTTTATCATAATAGGTGAGTATAATGTCGACAGGCCAAAACAAAAGCAAATAGCATTGATTTAACATTATTTTTTTAATGGAGAGCAACACAGATTCAACACCAAATATAATACTTGTTACTAGTTTCCTTCCTCAGAGTTTTCCTGTAACAGATCAGTACCTAGTTGAAAATTGTAAACAGGGAACAAAGTGTAGTAAGGCAGTTTCGAAAAATTCCCCAAGTTAGTGGTCGTCTGTACAGAAATTCTTCTCCACAAAGATTCGGGATATTCTTAGAGAAAGAGATGTCTAGAATGTCAACCAGTATTCCTGTATATAAACAGTCTTTTGAATATTGTGTGATATTTTTCTGTGTTCCCCACTGACAATTTTCAAATATTTATCTGTTGCAGGAGAAATCTGAGAAGAGAAACCCCAAATGAACAGGCAACATAATTAAAGACCTCTTCAGCAAAATTTTTAAAATTACTTACTTGTTACTAGATAACTGGAAAACAGCATAAAAAATTTACAACTTACTCTTGATATTGAGGCAGACCACTTGGGCATAAAAATGGAAATTGAAAGAAAGTCCACCACAACAGAACATACTTAAATCTACAATACCAGGAAATTCAATACAGAGAAGATCAACAAAGAAAACATCGGGCTCTTTAACACAAAACTACAGATATCAATAATAAAGAATTAACCAACTATAAAAACAACTCTATTTTTATCTGCTTCCCTAGTATATTTTAAAGCTAATAAAGCAAAAGAGATACTCTCAAAGAATACCAGACATCAGTATCCATGGATTAAAATAAAAATGAACAAATTTAACAAGAATATACAAAGAGTAACAGAACAGTTGGACAAAAAATAAATTAATGCGGTCCACAATAGAAATTTTCATCTGAAAATTAATAATTTCACCAAATACAAAAGTAAGCACTACCTGATTTAGAACTGAATGGAACTAATTGTTATTCTGACAAAAAAAGGCCAGGACATTCCACTATAAAGACCACTTCCAAGGTGAAAATCACCCCAATTTTTAAACACAAATCGTAGAAGAAATTAACAGGCACAACAACAAAGAAGTAAGCAGACCTTTAAACAGCAGAATGATTGAACAAGAAAGCTATCCTCAAACTCAACATAAACAAAAAAACTCAGTTCATGGCAGTAACAACATCCTTTAGGTAAATCTTAAATAGCGTAACTGCTTCATTCATATACAAGTCATTTGTTTCCAAAAATATAGAAAGAAGAAGGTAACCATTATTATTTCTAAGTCCAACACAAAAAATGTAAAGGACTATAAACGTCTTGGAGGGGGTGATGAAAAAATAATGGGGAAAATAGTCAGAGGAAAGAATATGTCAAAAGCATTACATCCAATCCTTGGAATAATAACTTCACAAAAAAAGACATATATAAAACATTAAGGAGAGAAAATGCTGTAGTTTAATTCTATTTGACCATCTTAGAAATGAGAGCATTAGACAAAGAATGCTGGCTACAGATACTATTGTAGGATCAATAAATGAAAAACAGCTTAAGTGGTATGGCCACCTCACACCTGCGCCCATGAGTGAGAAAATGATACCGAGGAAAGTGTGAACTCCTCCGCAAAGAAATAAACCGGGAAGACCCCGAATGAAGAGGGTACATTATATACGAAAGGAGATGGAAAGGCGGGACTATATAGGAAGGAGACTGGAATAATAAGGAATGGCGCTTATTAGGATGCGAGAAGAGGCAATGAAGCTGGAAAATCTCGCATATATATATATATATATATATATATATATATATATATATATATTGATACCTGCCGGGATCGATTGTAAAATGACGACGTTTCGGCAGAATAACATCTGCCCTCTTCAGGTCGGTTCGCATAATTCTCGTAGCCTTCCGCTTACGTTTCTAGTTACTTGAATACTACGATTTTCAGGAGCGCGCGCTGTTATATTATCGCGGCTCGGCGCATATCGTTTGGCACGGTGAACGGTTGTGTGTGATTGGCCCTTGGCGCTCAGTGACGACGCCTTATCTTAGTATTCGAGTAACTAGAAGCGTAAGCAGAAGGCTACGAGAATTATGCGAACCGACCTGATGGGGCCAGATCTGACTCTGCCGCGACGTCGTCATTTGGTCATCGATCCCGGGAGGGATCAATATCAGCTACGCGGATGAATACCCGGAAACCACTTGAGATTTACAAATATAAAACTATAAGAAGAAATTTGTTGTCATTAAACTGAAGACTTCGTTTAGGGACTTAATTAAATCTAAATATTATTAAACTATCATTACTTACTTAATATTTTATTAGTAATTAAGTTGTGACTTAACATAACTAGTGTATTTTCCATTAAAGTTATAAAGAAGTTTTTGTAATACAATTTGGTTTTTCATATTGCAAGTACAAGTTAATGCCAGCGTGTAATTAAATGTTGCTTGCGCATGTAAGAATATATAAGTGATTATTAAACGGTGTGCAATGTAGGTAATGGGTAACATTAAGACTGGGTACCGGTTAGAACATTTTTATTAACTGCAAATATTAAACTCAAATCTCAGCAATTGCATTGTTATTTTATAACCATTTTCGCTCTTCATTGTCAGACAAATTCGTAACAAATATTGCATGTTACCGCGAATCCAAAAACGATCGTTAAAAAGCATTAGAGTAAAATATTCCGTAACATATTCACGCAAAAAATATAATCCAACTGAAGATCCCCTTTTTAACATTGCTAATGCTTTATTTAAGCTAATAAATTTTCAAATTTAATGTTTAATTATGACTGTAGCTGCAATGTAATAAGAAACATTTTATTATAGTTCAAAAATGTTTCTTGCTAAACGTCAACTTAGTTTTATATGGGATTTACGTATTGCACTGTCACTTTTTTTAAAACACAAAAAATATTGTGAATTTTTTATCGTTACATTAAAATTTAAAAGTTATTTGCGTATTTTTTGTATTTTTGTAATCGATTGTCCTTTTGTGAGTTTTATTGTGGTGTACTTTTGCTTAAAAAAGTGGTAAGTTTTTTCTCAACGTTAGTTGTTAATTTGGACATTCAAAAATTTAATTTCAGTTTTCAAATGGCTGGAAGGAATAGAACTCCGACGGTAATTGTCAATGAAGACGAAATAATTGACCCTGGCAATATGATTAACCACGACTTTCTATTATTCGAATTAAATTTGGACAAGATGGAGATGTTGAAATGGCTGGCAAAAAGAGAACTCATTAGAAATTCACTTACCTGTGGGGTTTGTAATATTCCAATGAGTTTAACTAAAAGACCAAATAGCTCTGATAGTTATCATTGGAAATGCAAAATCTGCAGAAAATGCGTTACAATCCGAGAGGGGTCCTTTTTTTGCGAGAAGTCATTTGAATCTCAACCAAATAATTCGAATAATTCACGGTTGGGCTAAAGACATGCCTCAAGATATTACTAGGCGCCAAGCGCGATTAGGAACTGCATCTAGAAGCACCATAGTGGAATGGTATGCTGCATGTAGAGAAATCTCTGAGGACCATCTTATATGGCTAATCCCACTATTATTGGTGGTTTGGATGAAGATACTCTTCAGCCAAAAACAGTGGAAATAGATGAGTCCTATTTTTTCCACAGAAAGCCTCACAGAGGACTATGGAGGTAAGGGCATTGGGTCTTTGGAGGTGTTGAGAGAGAGAAAGAGTGGCAAATGTTTCCTGGTCGAAGTTCCTAATCGGCGCGAGGATACTTTGGCCGCATAACAAACATAATTATAAATAACACATTTTTAATATGTTTTTTCTTCAGGTACATATTGCCAGGGTCTATAATTGTATCGGATGGCTGGAGGGCATATCAGAATATCGATCGATTTGGTGAGGGTATGTACGAACATCAAGAGAATTTTGTTTTTCCCGATAACTCAAATATTCACACTCAAAATGTGGAGAATCTTTGGATGAGGGTTAAGAGGAAATTGCGTTACCAATTTGGTACATCCCGGGAGCTTTTTAGGTCATATCTTCATGAATTTATATGGCCTAACAGTGTTAAACGAACCGGGAACACTTTTATGTCGTTTTTAAGATGTGTCAAGGACCAGTATCTCCTGCATGAATAGTCCTGTTTAATAATCAGAATTCTCTTGAGACTATATTAATATATTTTTTATTTAATTTCTGGAGTTAATTTGAAATACTTATTCTGATTTTGCTGTAATTATCATTTTGACTAACATTCTCTAATATACCGTGAAGGCTACCCCTGCAAGTTTGATGTTTCAAGCCGAATATAATTTATCGTCTGGCAATACCACGACAAGTAAATCTCAATTATTATCTACTTTGAAATCAGTAAACACATTTCTTTGGCTAAGAATTAGGGAGAAAATTAATACACTGAAAATATATTTTTTAATTGTCTTTACTTTTATTTTAGGAGCTTGAAAAATCCACTCTTAATTTGTCCTAGAGCAATGAGCAATTGCAAATCCCAAAACAAAAGTTAACCTTGAAAACCAATTGGTATATAGTATAACTTGCGAAACATGTGACAAAGTATACGTCGGACAAACGAACAAGAGAATTTCAGCCCGTTTAGAAAACCATTAAATCAATTTCCATAGTTGTAAACAGATCGCACAATCAATTCATTACAAAACCAAAATAATACGAGAAGCTATCGAAATCGAGAAAAGTGGACAACTAAACAAAAGAGACGAGCCCTTCACCTCTCTAACACATGGAAGACAATTATTCAACATCAAAGTAAAACAATTAGCTACGCAAAATATAAACCCGTCAATAAGCAACACACCCGACACGGCAGCGAAGGGGGCGGAGTCAACACCGAGTTCAAATTCATGTTGAAAACTTCCAATAGATTCCCATACAGAACTACAGAAATTGTAATAGTTTGTATGCAGTCTATCTGGAACTAACACTGAAAAATACCATTTTTGAACTTTTCGGAATAATCTATCTGCTGGTTCGGTATAGTTATTTTTTTTATAAGAATTAATGGGATTTTAATATATCCCGCAATCGTATGGATTCTATATGGAGAATGTATCTGTCTCTATTGTAGTCCGTTTAGAATTATGGAACTTACGCATGTTTCCTAATCAGGGGCTGATCCAGACAAGTGCTTCCGGGGGGCGATTTCAAGCTTCAAGGGGGTCGATCCTGTACTAAATTTACCTAAATTTAATTTTAAACTCAGATTTCTTGGACTATAACATTAAAAATAGTCGTTCAGAGGTTTAAACCAATAGAAATCACTTTCTTCTGGGCTCTTGGAGTTAAGATTATCTCGTTATAATATTAAATTTACTAAATTTGGGGCTCTCGGAGAGGGTCATCTTCCCATGTAATCCTAATACAGAATAAAAAATAATATTGATAGTTTTTCCATAATCAGTAAGTTTACTGTTTTCTATTTCTAACAGCTACATTTAAAATATAGAACTTATGTTTCACTAAGAAACTTCTACGGGTACATATGTGGATTGGCAGTGACAAAAACACAGGTTCCCATACATTTTATTTATGGGAATATATGAGATATTTTCACAGAGATAAGTACCAATTTGAACATATAGCTACTAGAACATTTTGTATATAAAAAAGGGAGAATAAAACAATAGTGTCCATAAGAATAATATAGAAACATAGATACCGGTTTACAGTTATTACTATACACAGAGGCGGCGCAAGAAGTAAACTTAATGTGGGCAAAATACATTTCGCGAGGCCCTCTGATGGTGCAAGAAGGGACTATAAAATCAAAAATCATTTGAAATTAAGATTCGAGGCCCTTTGCCCTGCGAGGCCGTGGGCGGTGCGAGACCCTTTACCCCGGGAGGCCGTGGGCGGTGCGAGGCCCTTTGCCCCGCGAGGCCGTAGACGGTGGCCCACACCGCCTACGCCTTACGCCGCCTCTGACTATACATATATAAATCTCTTATCTATGGTTATTACTACATTGATATTTTGTGTAATAAGTGTTGCCTAGAAGTCATTGTTAACATTGTATTGATAACTGCCTAATAATACATATATCGTTACAATTATCCCTCTTTATAAATTCCGAAGTCAATAATTATTATCCAATTATTAAATACAATATTTTTGCAAAAAGGTACATCAACTTGTTTTTAATAAAATTTTTGCATATATCCGGAAGTTTATGATCTCCGAATAGCATGGATTTCTTGTTGCCCGATCAACCATCACAAACCTCTCTGCATATATATCATGACTATTTGGTCTCTAATATTTATAAAGCAGCAGTTATTGATTCTATTTATACAGATCTAACCAGAGGTTTGACCTTGTCGATATTGATTTACTTCTTCGGGAAATTACATGCTTATGGCGTCATTCTTTAGTGGACGTCAGCAAGTTGTAACAATTAAATCCTCTATGAGTAACTATTCATGCCATACCAGATTTTGCTCAAGGTACATATGGGCTCAACATTTGTCTCCTGATTTATCAATGATATATATCTTATAATAAGGTGTGCATATAGTTTTTACTTTTTGTTGATGATGCAAAGTTCTTAGAAGCAATTAGATCCCCTTGATTAGGTTCTATTACAGCAGGATATATTAGCTTTGAAACTTGGTGTGCTGAGAATGGATTGATTGCAGAGCAACACTAAAAAATGTTTAACTATTTACTTTGGTAAATCTTATGTTCCTTTTAGGACATGTCTCCTATCCTCATTTTGACCATATAAAAGATTTAGGGATCATCTATGATTCCAATTTATCGTTTAATGATCATATTGAGCCCTTTATTTGAAAGCTAAAAAAGCTTCACTTTATTATGATGTGTTCTAATAAATTTTCGAATCCTATGACTTTTAGGCAATTATAATTTTCTTATATATACATACCCCAGGTTTCACATTTGTTAGTTCGTATTAAAAGGCAAAACAGGTTTTAGAATTGAACCAGGACTTCATTTCGACCACATTTATATGCCTATATATCACTCCAAATTTGCAGGCAGCGAGAGTTAGGGGCTGATTTATTGTTTGTATTTCAAATTCTAAATAACCACATCGATTGCACTGAGCTGCTATCTAGATTTGATTTTAATCTTACGAGTAGAATGCTTAGAAATAGAGTTATTCAAAATCCTGTTACAGCAAAGTCAAAAACATACAACTTATTATATTATTGTTGGATTATCTAAAGTTTGTAATGAAATTAACCGGTTGAATTTTCACATCTTACTGTGAAAAAGTTATCAAAGATTGTACTATGTTGTGAATAATTATTGATTAAATATAAGGTATTATTGTAAATTTATGTTATTGATTTAAAATGTATATGTTCTATACTTACTTGTATGACGTTTCCCGTTGAAAGAAATAAATATAGTATTTATTGTTTTATTGTTTACCTTAATTGTTCCATAAAGGAAGTTTTAACTAAATTTGCCTTCTAGATCTGCCCAATAATTGAGAAAAATACTTAAATAATTGTAATACTATGAAATTGACACAATTGCTAAATTATTTTTAAAATGAGTCATTGTTGTTACTAATATAGCTTAAATAAGGAAGTAATAAATAGGTACCAACATATAGTGAAAACATGAGTCAATATTAGCATAATTATTTGAACCTCTTTTAACTAAGGTGGTGCGTTCCCGCAATTTGTTTAGTGTATTGTTTTCAATTTGATTGAATTACTTCATTGATTTTTAAACTTCTGCACCTTTTCTAAAACATTCCGTCGCGCTAATGCTAATTGTAAGTGTGTTTTTGCGTGTAAAATATAGACAGTATGGACATTCGTGGTTCGCTTCCCTAGCTGTTTAGACGCTTGGGAGGTTCGTGTATGTGCTCCGACTTATTCGGACACATTTTTTGATTCCGTCTGACGAGACGACGCTTATTGTTGTTGTTTGCGTTACGATTTCGCGAGTTAGTAGCTTCGTTCGTAACGACCCCTAAACCGCTTTCATTTTGTTTCTTTTGTGTTTACAAAAGCGCATCATTTGTTGTTAAACCCGCATTTTTTGTATGCTCAATCAATGAACATTACGTCGCTATTTTTTGTGTAACGTGTTGTCCAGAAGAAGCTCTAAAAAACTGTTCACGGGGCTAGCCTCTGAAGAAAGAAGAACCAAGAAAACACCCTTTGCAGAGCTTCGACGTAAAAGGTCAGTGACTAACTTTTATTTGGTAAATTAATTTACGTGTTTATTGATTGTTCCGCTAAAGGTCCTTCGTCAATTATATACTTGCATTGAACCAGCATTGAACTAAAACTGCAACATCTAATTCATACATTTTTTTTGAATATTCCACGGAATGTGCCATCGAAGACATTCCATAATTTGGTCCTTCGAGCCGGATGCAATTTGAGTTAATTTCGTGCAAAGATTATCGAATAAATTACATAATTTGGTCCAACTTCGAGCCGGATGCAATTTCAGTTAATTTCGTGCAAAGATTATCGAATAAATTACATAATTTGGTCCAACTCCGGGCCGGTACATTTGAAGTATTTTCGTGCAAAGTTTAATGATCAAAACATTGATTTTTCGTTGCAATTATTGTTGAAAACCGCATTGAATTTTCGTTTCTTTATTTGTTAGAAGAGAAAGCAAGTTCGGGATATTCACTAATTCCGTTGGAAATAAAACGCAATTTTTTTGCCGCCTTAAAAACTTACAAGAGCTCATTTTGTTTGTTTTGGTTATTTGCTAAATTGTTTTGAATTTATTTGACATTTGGTCAGATATTTTACTACTTCAACAGTAAAAAATTGTACATTTTTGGAATAGTATTTTGTTTTCGTTCTATCGTGTTAGATTTGTTCAGTGGCGTTACAGTGATTTTAATTTATTGTTAAGATGTCAAAAACCGCTGAAAATTTACATAAATTTAAAAATCATCGACAATCGGAGTTTAAAAGATTAGAAGATATTTATTTTGCTGCCGAGAAAGCCTTAAGAGGTGACGACGTTGAATTTTTTTTTAGCATGATTGATATGGTTGATTCAATTCATTTAGAATTTTTTAAACAGCACAATTCGATTGTTGGATTAATTTCAGATGCAAACGATGGGTTTGACTTTGAGGATGACCTTCGCAATAAATTTGAAAAATTGTTTTATTCAATTAGGTCTATTTTTGCTAAACTGAAATCTGTTCAGAATTCTACGCACAAAATATAGCTCGGGAACAGGAAAGTGTTGCTTTGCCGCGAATTGATTTGCCTTCATTTAGTGGAGACATATTGGAATTTGGTACTTTTATTGATTTGTTTGATTCATTAATTCACAATAATGAAAAACTCAGTGCTATGCAGAAGTTCAAATATTTGCAGTTAGCTTTTGAGGCTATTGGGAATTTTAAACTAACACAAAACAATTACGTGAGTGCTTATGAAACACTTTTGAAAAAATTCAAGCGAACTCGTTTAATCGCGGAGTCTCATTGGTCAGCTTTAGAACAATTCCCCCAACTAACTTTATATAGCCCTTCAGAGGTTCAGAAGTTATTGGATGACTTCAGTGATAATTTGGAAGCACTGAAGAATTTGGGTTTACCAGTAAATCAGTGGGATTTTTGTATCGTTCAGATGATGTTGAAACGAGTTCCAAAGAATTTAGCCGCCAAATTTGAACTTTACCATGGTACTGTGACCGCTAAAGATGACTTTCCGATCCGCTCGGAAGTTGTTGATTTTTTGTCGAAGCATTGTGATGCCTTTGAACATGTTGAATTATCCGGCAAGGCAAAGCGAAGTGTTGACAAAAAGTTACCATTGAATTCAAAGCAATATTCTTCCCGTTTCACTACATCTTTGTTTGTCACTAAGAATAGAAATTGTTTAATTGGGATGAATAATGCTTTACATTGTTTTCGTCAGGGATGGACTAGAATAAATTTTATAGCAATATCATGATGAGCAATGAGGGATTGGGAAAAACTTTAGGTTTTGTTCTTGACCCTCTTACATTTTGCTAATAGCATTCCAGTAATCCAATTTTTGCTTTCTAGGTGACTGAAATTTTTTTTATATTGGTTACCTTTAGTACATGGGAAAATGAATGGTTTTATAATTATATCGATTAGCCATAGGTTTGGATCTAAAATAGTTTGGTCATCTTGACACTTATCAAATGTTATTTTAAATGATGATTTTAATTTCTCATAGTGTGGTACAGGAATATAGTTATCTTCTAAATAATCCACTAATTGTCTTATCACCTTTAGCTGCATATAAATTTTTTCATGGATTATTTGTACCCTTAATTGTTTGTTGTGTTTTGCTGGGGTCAATGGAGCTTGTTGTCTTTGATCTGGCAGAATATTTGTATTTTGAATGTTGACCAGTTATATAGCATTCTGGATAGCTTACCCAGTTTAATAGGTAATAAAGGCGTTGGAATCACAAAATGATTTTCTGTGAGTGGATTATAACAATTGGATTCCTTAATGGTTTTGTAATTGAACTTTTGCCTAACTGGACCAAATCAGAGTTAAAAGAGATAATGTTGTTGACAACCTGGTCCAATTTAAATTTGGTTAACTGATTATGTAAATGGTGCTCAATATTCTTTGATCAGAAGACTGCTGGTCTACTTGAGTTTGGTTATTACCAATTTTATCTTTCAATAACTTGATTTCCTCTTTGAGGTCTTTAATGTTAGCAGCTACTGCTACCTTAAATTGCTTAAACATATTGCCCACTGACTCACACTTCATTAATCTACTCTTTTTCTGAGACAATCACATTTCAGATAATTAAGGCAGTTACGTTAAAGAGTGCTTAAAATCTGAAAAGCATTCATGACATAATGCAACTAACTATTCTAACTAGGTATCACTCTAACTTCTTGAGCTTTGGTTTTATTACATTTTTTGCAATTAATTCTCTAGCACATATCACAAGCAAAGCCCGACAGTTTTCTTTTATCGTCTGTTAAGCTACATTCAGAGTCACAAATTACTTTATACTAGGTACAAGACTTTACAAAAAATATAAATACGAATTACGTTTTGGTTAAATTATTAGGTGACTCACAAATCATAAATGCGTCAGCCGGGTTTGGAGATTTGAACTCGACACTCGACAGGTAATAAAAGTAATATTAATAATATTGATATTCTTTACTTTTACTTTTAACATTCTATATTGAGATGGAGTTGAGGTTAAGTCAATTTGAACTACATATATGCACAAATGTTATGGCAACGTTGCTCCCAAAATTTGCAGTTTTGTGCCATTTGGGACGTATGTCGTTTCAGGATACGCCAAATAGAGGATTACCTATATATATATATATATAATATACTATATTTATTTATTTCAATTTCAATTACAATTTCAATTACAATTATTTCAATTACCATTACAACAATTTGTGTTTGATCGGTAATTCTGACACCTAAGTGCTATTGCACTTGTATGTGTCATCATCCCCACCATTACAAGCAAAATAATAATATAAAGGCATCACCTATCCTATGGACAAAAATAGAAGACTGGAACATATTAAAAATATGAATTATAATAAAAACTAAAACTAAACTAAAACTAAGTGTTAAATATTTCTTTTAATATATTTTAGTTAGTAAAGATGAATTTCCTACATACTTTGATGAAAACTTTACTTATTTGGAGTATTTTTTATATCTCTAGGCAGCATATTATAAAATTTTGGACCCAAGAAGGTTGCAAACTTTAGATTAATATTATTATGATTAATAGGTATTTGAATATTTCTATTTGCTCTACTACGTGTATTGTATATATGTTTAACATAACTACATGTATTGTTTGCTTTATGCATATATGAACAAACAATTAGAATATACAGCGATCTAATATCTAAAATGTCTTCAGAGTAAAGTAGATATGTGTGATATATTCTGCTTTTCCTATTAATAAGTTTTAAAATACGGTTTTAAATTGTTTTCAATTTATGTATTGAATTGTTATACATGCCACCCCATACTAAAATTCCATATCGTATGAGAGATTCTATAAAAGTCCTATACACAATTTTTAAGAATTTGACACTTAGAAATTCTCTCAAAAGATAAAATTTTGTATGTATCAGTTTACGAAATTTACAAATAATCAACATGAGGGCCCCACTAAAGGTGTCTATCTATAATTATGCCAAGGTATTTTGTATGGGATGTTTCTTGTATAGTATGATCATTTATCCTTATATCAGGAAAGTTAGGTCTATTTGCAGATGTTAAAGAATACACGATATAATTAGTTTTGCTCCAATTTAGTGATAGTCGGAACGACTGCAGCCAGTTTTGTACGCTTAGGAATCTATTTATTGATTTGGTTTTTAATTCATCCCACGTTTTTGCTTCAAAAACAAGAGCAGTATCATCTGCATACGAAATTGTTAATCCACCCGTGTCCAATTGCAGTAAAGAGTTTATATATGTTATAAACAGAATTGGACCTAATACGGTGCCTTGTGGTATGCCTATTTTAATTTTTTGTTTCTGACTAAATTTTTTATTTAGTTTAACTATCTGATATCTTTCATTCAGAAAACTTTTTAACTATCTGATATCTTTCATTCAGATAACTTTTTATCAGTTCCAATACTTTGCCGCTAATACCGTAATGTTCTAGGGCACTAAGTAGTTTGGAATGGGGAACAGTGTCAAAGGCTTTAGCTAAGTCAATAAAAAAACTCAAACACTTGTTAACATTATTTAGGGTTTTGACAATTTCAGAAACCAGACCTAGCATTGCATCACTAGTGCTACAGTTCATAATGAAACCATATTGTTTATTAGAGAGGATGGAGTTGGTTATTAAAAAATCATATAATCTATCTTTTAAACTTTTTTCAAATAGTTTGGCAAAGTTGCTAATGAGGCTTATAGGTCTGTAGTTTCTAATATCTTCAGGCGATCCAGATTTATGTATTGGGGTAACAATAGACATTTTAAAAATACTTGGAACAGTACCAGTTTGGAAAATTAAGTTAATTACATGTAGTAGGACATCCATTATTTCCAAGTGAGTTTGTTTTATGATTTCTCCCGAAACGCCATAATAGCCCGGACAACCATTAGTTTTTAATGAATATATGTGACTAATTAACTCGTTTTTTGTAAGAGGTGTGAGAAACATAGAAACATTTACAGCAGGCCCAAAATCATATTCTTGATCCGGAATTGGAATTTTTTTTCCATTTCAATACCTATATTCACAAAATAGTGATTAATGTAAGTTGCCATGTCGTAATCTGTGTAAAACTTTTGACCATTTTCATCATTTATGTTAAGTTTCTGGGTTTCGTTTGAATTTTCATATGTCGCGTCTTTGATTATTTTGTATACTTTTTTTATATTGTTCTTATTGTTTTCAATTTGGGTTCCATAATATTCATTCTTTCTGATACGTATTAGTTTGTTCACATAGTTACGATATGTTTTATACTCGGCCTCAAGCTCCATACAATGTTTCTATATATATATATATATATATATATATATATATATATATACACACCAAGCCACAATCAAGATGAAGTAGTAGATAAGTGTCTAAACAATACAGGATTTTAGGTTTACTTGGTACTGACTTCTGGAATATATAAGACTGGTAGGTAATTTATTTGTGCAGAATGTGGACCTTTTATTGTTTACTTTCATTACTTTGTGTGCAGGTACTTATCTATCAACTGAGCCTAACAACTTTAAATGTGCTATGTACATACAATATTGTATATGTATAGTATAATAGCAACTTAAAAACAAACTTGATATGTCATGTTTTGAAACATGAAACAAAATGCAAGATCACAGAAACATTACTACAAACTTCATCCTTAAATTAACAAAGTTACATACTTGCAGTGATATTGTCTCATCCCTTTCTTGTCATATATGATATAGCAATTTAAAATCAAAGATAAATCGTGATACAAACTTAGAACTAATAATTTTGCATGCAAGGTTTGGACAACTGTACACACAGAAAATTATTTGATTCTTACTAATTAATCATGGTTTTGTATATGTGTCAATAAATCCCATCATTACATAGTTGATGGTGGATGCCATTACTTTGATATACTATCATTATGATTGTAGAAAAACGAATTACCTTGTTTTATATCACTAATTTATTTATTAATTAAATAAACATAAAAAACCCTTACCAGTATCAAGAACACTATGCCATTTTCAAGTGGAAACAAATTAATGAATGACAACAAAACATTTTGTCTTGTCTATAACACTAGGTACATGTTGATTTATTGAAAGGATTTATTGAAAGGATTACATAAATATCAGAGTTTTGTGTACAAGACTATTGAAATAGAAATAAAGTGGGAAATCCATTGAGAAAATTTAAATATATCATTGACGATTAATTAATTAAAAATTTCAAATGGGATGCACTCTTGAAACTTTATCTGCTTGTTAAGTAGTAACTTACAAGAAACGGAATTAGAGCATCAAAAGAGCACCGTATTTGAAATTTTTAAGTAACTAATAGTAAAAAATGATATTTTTAAATTTTCTTAACTGGTTTCTCACTTTGTTTCTATTTCAATAGTTTTGTACACAAAAATCCGATATTTATGTAATCCTTCCAAGAATTCAACATGCACCTACTGTTAAGACCCTCAGGTCTGTTTCAAAATTTTTGTTGGCATTCATTTTTTTCTGTTTAAAAATGACATAGTGTTCCTGATACTAGTAATGTTTTTTATGTTTATTTTATTAATAAATAAATAAATTGGTGATATAAAACTAAATCATTGTTCTACAACCCATCATTATAATCTAGCTTTTTAAATTATTTGTTCAAAAATGCAATCCTGTGGGCCTTTATTTTCATAAGAAAACATTCAAATCAAGCTGTCATCATCATGGAGTAAACCAAAACTTGGTGGTGATGACAGCTTCACTCTTGAAACATGCATCAAGTGCAAAAATAAAAGTTTGGTGTTAAGGTACAAAACTTTCTGTTTATACATCTATAAAAGTCACATCAAAAATTAATCAATATGTAAAGATTTAAGATGAGTGGCACCAATCACAATGAGTCACAGTCTATAAGTATATTTAAATAGTATTTAGTCAATGGATTTCATGATTTTGATATAAAAATGTGTTCGAGCTTAATTAAAATTTTCAGATTTCAATCTTGATAAAGCTGATTTAGCTCTTGGGCTTAAGGGCAAGAAGCCAAATTGTTCTTTTTTATTTCTTACATATTTCCCCCAAACTAAAATATACAGAATCCTTTTAATTCTGTATATTTTGACACAATTAATGCACACATTCCTGTTTTCTAGAAATATTGCACACTTTCTAGGTCTCCAAACATATTTATCCTTAACAGCAGCATGTACAATTGTATCTGCTTATACAGTAACAGGTGGTCCTCCAGCACAAATAATGTAAGTATCTACTTTGCACAAGATCTGTTCCAATCTTCAATACGGCTTGGTTTTACATTACATCCCAGCTGAACACTTTTCTCTTGGAACCAAACAATTAATTTATCATCTCTTCATTGTACCTACAATTTAAATAGTGTAATATCTATAATGCATCAAGCAACAAAAATTGTATTAGTATGTAATATTTTTAAGCTTACTATTTTACTTGCAAAACCCTTTAACTTATTATCGTCAAAAGGATTTGTTAGTTCATCTGCATACAAGAGAAGGAGAGCACCTGACTTTGGATTACGATTAATACACCATACAATAACTCAATAGTTGCACTATCTTACATAAGATTTGTTCTTAAAATTTTGTATAAATCTTCTTCATTAACAGAGTTCATATGTTCATTATCTCTAGTTTCTGAAGTGCTTTGACTCATATCTTCATTAGTGAGACTAAAATTTTTATTAACCGTAATATCTAAACCTCTCTCATCCATATCATAAGTTTCTTGAGTACTGTTTGTTTCCTAATGAAATATTAATCTATTAGATGTAAATAATCTTTTGTCACTTTAGTGTTTCTATTAAATTGAAAGAGTATTTGGTTTTGGTACATTTTGTTACTGAATTCAAAGCTACAGGAATATGAATACATTTACATGACACCAGGAATTTGGAATGAATGAAGTGAAATTGGATTATAAAATAACATACCTCAATACTGTCTTGCATCCTAACATCAACATCTGTACTGCTGCATTTAACTCATTTAAGTAATTTCATATGGGACTTCATTCTGTATATTGCTTTCCTCACTTTAACAAGCTGGAAGTGCTCCTTGTTAAATATTTTTCTTTTGTATTGACAGTGAAATAATTCACTGGCATTTTTAAATTAATATCCAAAATGTAATCTAGTAATACATATTAATTCCTACAAAAAAAACTTTAATGAACTTTATACAACTTTTCAATGTATTTCAAGACTCAAAATACATCTTATACATCTATTTTCAGTCATTGAGATTGTTCGATCGTTCAAATAAGCGTTTTTATTATTTATACATAATCTTGAAGGTACTTTTATGTGAAAATTACATGTATACTCACATTTAAAACGACCGCACCATTGTATTCACGATAACATCCACTTCGAATATCAAGTGGCGAAAAATGTTTTTCGCAAACGCGTGCTGCTCCTTTAGGCAAGGCGCAAATTGAGACGGGTATAGCGCGTGTGAGGTGACATGACACGAGTGGCGCGACCCGATCGTGTCACACACGTCGCGTGGTAATCCGCATATTGAGAGGCAGTTCCTAGCTAATTGCGTCAGAAAATATATAATTCACGAACGAATAAATTTGATATTTTAATTTTGTATTCATATAATTAGTATCTTTTGTATTATAGCACTCTTTTTGATATGCTACCGCCTCTATTAACGTCTTAGCTTACCATTTTTCAAAACACTTGACACGCGCGACACGAGAAACTGTGTCTCAACTACAGTGCGACGCGACCGACAGTAGACGCGTGTCGTGCCTCGCGACACTTTGTTTTTTCCTAATAATGCCTGAAACATAATGTATAGTAATTTTCCTGCACTTTATAGAATACACCATTAATTCATTGAGTCGGCATTCGTTCTCTTCCATACATTCACTACAAAACAACCAATTCATATTTTCGTAGCAGTACAAATTAATTTGAGAATTGTCAACTAAAACATTTTCATATAACTGTTCAATATCCCAAGAGTTATCACAATCCATGAAGTCAATTTTTGTCGAAAAACGTTTTAACACACTACTTCTTAAAAACTACTAAAATTGAAAAGTAGAATTATTGTCTAGCATAAAAACTTAAATTAACATAAAATCTTGAATTTCAATAACAACATTCATATAATTTAGTTCAACAATTCTTTTTGATCCATATTTTAATAATTTTCTTGTGGAAAAATTATAGATTTGAAATCAACCGCTAGCGATCTCTAAATATATAATATAATCTGGGAGGGAAAATGTATTTTTAAATAAAAAAATATATAATTTGTAAAAATTTCTTTTTGCCATAAATAACTATACATAAAATAAACATTCTCCTTGGCACATCGTAAGTGGTTGTTTTCGTGCTCGCCGCAATGGTATGACCTGTAATGTTTCTTAAAATCTTCGTATTCCTGCAACCAGTACTTATAGTTAATATCCAGAACATCTAGAATGACCAAATTTTTTAACCATTTCTTTATCTCCAGTCCATTAACATACACTTTCGAAGTTCCAATAATTTTTTAAATTTCTTGGCCAAGATCATCGTAACGAGATACACCTCCCTGTTCCCAGTTTAAGCCATGACTTTGACTTGTAGTTAAAGTTTCTTTGGTGATTGGTAATCTGAGAAATGCTCTATAACATTTTTCAGTTATTAAATTTAAAATTGCAATTTCCTTACACAGAAATTGTTCGTCGATTACGAAGCCTTGTACGTCTAACGCAAACATGTTTAGTGAAACAAACAAGTACATCGATGTTAAGATAACTCGAAGTTTTATATAGTAAATTGGCACGATACGGGGGAATTTGGAAATGAAGCAAGCATTGTGCGATAAGCAACAACATGTTGGAATACATGTAAAAATAGATGTATTTTAAAATGCATTTCGTCGTCAAGTTGCCAAAAGATTATCCTCTGAAAATTTACATTTTATGAAACTACAAAATGTGAAAATAATAGTACCCAAAAGGTGCGAATCCACAATGAGAATATTTTATGAGATTTTTGTCTCATGAAATAATAATCTCGGGAAAAAATTAATTTCATTATGGAAACAGGCATGAGATACAAGAGATAATCTCGTGAAACAATGTCTCATGAGAGTTTAGTTGAGTGAAAAAGTTTCAAAGTGTAAACATGATATAGTGCACATCGCACATGAGACATTTATTTCACCTGCTGCATGTGAGTGTCATTGTTGTTTCGTGAGATAAAAGTTTGTTTTTTTCCTAATAATGCGTGAAACATAGTGTATAGTAATTTTCCTGCACTTTATACAATACACCATTAATTCATTGAGTCGGCATTCGTTCTGTTCCATACATTCACTACAAAACAACCAATTCATATTTTCGTAGCAGTACAAATTAATTTGAGAATTGTCTACTAAAACGTTTTCATACAACTGTTCAATATCCGAAGAGTTATCACAATCCATGAAGTCAATTTTTGTCGAAAAACGTTTTAACACACTACTTCTTAGAAACTATTAAAATTGAAAAGTAGAATTATTGTCTAGCATAAAAACTTAAATTACCATAAAATCTTGAATTAATTCATTTGAATTTCAATTACAACTTTTATAGAATTTAGTTCAACAATTCCTTTTTTGATCCATATTTTAAAATAAAATTTTGAATTAAAACATTATTTCTCTAAAATAATTTTCTTGTGGAAAAATTATAGATTTGAAATCAACCGCTAGCGATCTCTATATATATAATATAATCGGGGAGGGAAAGGGTATTTTTAAATAAAAAAATATATAGTTTGTAAAAATTTCTTTTTGCCATAAATAACTATACATAAAATAAAAATTCTCCTTGGCACATCGTAGGTGGTTGTTTTCATGCTCGCCGCAATGGTATGACCTGTAATGTTTCTTAAAATCTTCGTATTCCCGCAACCAGTACTTATAGTTAATATCCAGAACATCTAGAATGACCAAATTTTTTAACCATTTCTTTATCTCCAGTCCATGAACATACACTTTCGAAGTTCCAATAATTTTTTTAATTTCTTGGCCAAGATCATCGTAACGAAATACACCTCCCTGTTCCCAGTTTAAGCCATGAACATATTGCGTTGCATAGCACGTGTCAAATATTTGACTTGTAGTTAAAGTTTCTTTGGTGATTGATAATCTGAGAAATGCCCTATAACATTTTTCAGTTATTAAATTTAAAATTGCAATTTCCTTGCACAGAAATTGTTCGTCGATTACGAAGCCTTGTACGTCTAACGCAAACATGTTTAGTGAAACAAACAAGTACATCGATGTTAGGATAACTCGAAGTTTTATATTGTAAATTGGCATGATACGGGGGAATTTGGAGGTGAAACAAGCATTGCGCGATAAGCAACGACATGTTAGAATACATGTAAAAATAGATGTATTTTAAAATACATTTCTTCGTCAAGTTGCCAAAAGATTATTCTCTGAAAATTTACATTTTATGAAACTACAAAACTAGAAAATAATGGTTTAATATCGGATCTAGTTTATTGCATATGTAGTCTTCAGATTCTTTCATATTTGTTTTCATGAATAAAGCTTATTGTAAATAAAGTTTTAAATTTCTTCCAAGTAGTTATAGCCCTACTTTGCCACCAATTTCTATCTACATATTTTATATTAGTTTTTTTATTATAAAATATCAGGCCACATATGTACCCAAATGGTGTTATTTCAATATTATTGAGTTGTATATCGGCATACACCATGATACCTCACCATTTTGACTGTTAAAAACCTTAAAAACTTCAAACATCAACCGTCATTGACGAATCATTACCGTCATGACATCCCTTCCCAATTTTATATAAATATATAACGACTCCTAAGATAATTTGAACATAAAGTTTTTTAAATGCGACAGTCAGTCTTTAAAATGGAGAAACAAATTTTATATGAAGAATATTTATTATTGGGCATGAATATGTTAAAAATTGTTGAGTTGAAATATATGGAGCCAGCAAAAGACCTTGTTATTATGGAAAAATCACAAATTATACAAACAGCTTTAAATTTTCCCGAATATAAAGGAGTACATGCAAAACTAAAATATAATTTACCAAAAGAAACTTGTCAAGAAAAATGATTAATTTTTTAAAACAATATAATTTAAATGAAAATAATGATATAAAAATATTTACATACAAACAAATATTTGAAGAACTCTTTAAATCAATTGTAGAAAATTACAAAATGTACTATTCGTTATTATTAAATCACGGCATTAATAATAAACATTTTGAAATAATATTCACAAATTGCAATCATAACAATATATATGATGTGGAGTATATTATTATGATTGCATTTTCGAAAACTCCATGGGTGTTGGATTTTTAAATAAATGTGAATGTGATGATAGCTCAACATGTAGACTAATCGAAGAGGGCCAGTATTCGTATAAAAATGGTTTTAATTTTTTTAAATATTTACCCACCAAGAAAATGTATAATTTAACTCCACAACTTTTTTTCCAAGGCTGTTACATTCGAGAAAATTTTTTTTTCATATAGCTGAATTATTATTTTAATAACACATTTTTATTTATGATATAAATTTACAAAATGTTTTATTATATAAAGAATTACTTAAAATAACATCGAAAGTCAATTTAAATTAAGCAATCGTAAAAATTATAAATTAAATATGGACTAGAATATTTAATTTTTAAAATGAAAAGTTTAACTGCTTATCAGGCTCTTTGTCAAGATCTCGACATTACAAACGTAATGTTGCAAGTGGTTAACAACAGACTAACCATATAATGCAGAAGAGTTTTAGTGCTCGGAGAATTGTTAAAATTATTTCAAGTCCAGTTGAGTGCAGGGAGCTCGTCAAGATCTATTCCTCGTGGAAGCAAGAAAATTGTCTGTCGGCAACAAAATTGTAATTTTCAAAATATACATTTACCAATCTGTTTCAAATAATAATAAATACATGTTCTAAATACACACTTTATTTTAATTTACTAAATAGGTATAACAAAAATATATATTAACTTGATTTATTGAGACGTTTTTGTTCCTCCCTCATAATTTCGAACAACGCCTTCAGTTCTCTATAAAGGTTTGTTTCATCACCTGACGATTGATCCGACTCGTGTTTGTGGTCCATTATTGTCGAAAAGTTCTCTGAATTTTCAAGTGTAAGTTGATCTTCTGAAATATAAATTACATTTCTATAAATATTTTAAATTAGTTTTTACATAAAAATAAATGTAACTTACGGTGACTGGGTGCATCTTTAATGATTTTTGCTTTTTTCGGTGGTGGTGGTTCAGTACTTTTATCCATGTTTATGTTTGAGTAGTGCAGTAGTTTCTGTAATGGGTGTTTAAAATCTCCTGAATATATAACAGTACCTTCCTTTTGTCACATATATATAATTTAGTCGAATGATATATACAACTACATTAATTTCTACATCTAATTTTAGAAACAGGTCCTAAATCAATTATAAAATTTATTAATATCATCTATTACACGTTTACAGCACTCGAGGCGGGTGCATTTTTATGTGCCAAATTTGTTGGCTATTGTTTCCTAAATACTTTATCACCGCCGGTTGATTCATTTGGAGTATGCTTACTCATTCCGAGTATGATTCACACTGACAATGAGATATCAAATATTTTTGGATGGTCACTTGTGTCCCGCCCCCACAATTCTAAAGGTCGGTATCCACAAGGAGACTAAAATCTCGTGAGATTTTAGTCTCATGATATATTTGTCTCAGATATGTTTCCACAGAACATGAGATATTTCTTTGAAACACTTGAATTTATGCAACTTATGAAATTTTACTCTCATGAGACTAAGTGTTTCTGAATCTGGTGTTTCCACAGTATGTTCTGCAATTTAATTTAAAAGAGGCAAACGAAATTAATTTTCAAAAATATATTATTAATAACTTATTAACTTATTGTGAGTTGTGGAGTGATTTCATAAAAAGATGCTAACAAAAAAGCAAAAAATGATAGAAGGATATTTGTTGGTCCACTTATGAATTTTAAGGCATCATAAAATTGCCATTTAACCGCTTTTGGTGTGTTTACGTTTTCTGTTGATGCTTTTAAATTAACAACGAAGGTATGTATGTATTTTATCATTTACTTCTTTAGCTGGAATTCCTAACTTGTTAGATATTTCATCCATAGCTGATTTCCTAAGATTTCTGTTCTTATAATTTTCGGACGAACAGTCTCACAAATTAGAACATGATTCGTATAAGTCAATTAACTGCAGTGTCATGGTTCTTGTCCACTTAAAATTACACTCTTTTAAACCTCCTGTTTCAGTAGTTTCACGCATTATTAGGAAAAAAAACAAACTTTTATCTTACGAAACAACAATGACACTCACATACAGCAAGTGAAATAAATGTATCATGCAAGATGCGCAGTATATCATGTTTACACTTTGAAACTTGTTCACTCAACTAAACTCTCATGAGATATCGTTTCACGAGATTATCTCTTGTATATCACGTATCTCATGCCTGTTTCCACAATGAAATAATTTTTTTCCCGAGATTGTTATTTCATGAGACAAAAATCTCATAAAATATTTTCATTGTGGATTCGCACCTTTTTCTGCTATAAAAATAAACGAATCCCGTACTTACAAATCTAATATAAGACAACCGCAAGACTAGGCATAAGCTTCATTGCTAAATTTTCTTCTATCTAACTTTGGTGAGTAATATCATTCCTGTTTTTTATTTATAGCTATATAAAATTTGGTTTGGTTGAAAATTTTCATTGTTGTATTGTGTCCCATATTTCTTTAGAGGTTTTCGTCGTTATTTTCATAGTTGTAATTTTCATTTATTAAAGAACAAAATAAATAATTGTATTAAATTGCTTTCACCATATAATTTTTATCGTACAACCTACTACCTAAAAGTAACCTGCAATGCAGTACTAAGACTAAAAATACAGGACAATGGAGAAACCAACAAACTATATCTCTTGATTGGGAGCTGTTTCCAATCGAGTGAAATACTTCCAGCAAATAGTTTTCACTCAATATGGCCCGTTATTATCTCTATTGTCCTATGTTTTTAGTCTTGTCACGATATTTGTGCATTGGTACTCATACAAGTATATGCTCTAGGTTTGTGCTTGAAAAAATATATAATCCTTTCATCATTTAAGTTGATGATATATATATATCTCAATTTTTCAATATGAATGTTTTATATAGGATACTTATCTATATTTGGAAATGTTTCAACTCCAACACTGGGTTCGTTCTCAATTACTTTGTGTTGTATTTCAAGTTATATAGAAAAGGCAAAATAATTTAAGAATGTTAAAGAAAAGTTAAACAATTTCTTCATAAAGCTGTACAAAACCTATTTATAAGTAATTTACTCTTTAATATTTTCTTTTCCATTTATTTGAGAGTGTTTGAGATAATTCATAATAATTAACTTTCATAAATCCAAGTGTTTCAGAGAAAAATCTCATGTTCTGTGGAAACATATCTGAGACAAAAATATCATGAGTCAAAATTCTAATTGAGATTCATATAAAAAATTGTGCTCTAAGTTTTGTAATTAAAATGAAGGAAAAGCAAACTACTAAAAAAAATCTATATTTGGATTCAAATATAAATTTTATAATTGATGAATGTAAATAAAATTTAAAATTGAATATTATAAAAGTTAGCTAGTTAATTTCCAGATTATGAAAAATTATTTTACAGAAATGATGTTTCAGTTTTTATTTTTAAATATGGATCAAAAAAAATTGTTGAATAAATTAATTCAAGATTTTATTTTATGGTAATAATAAAATATTTTGTGCTAAACTTGACTTAAATGTAAATTTACAAGTATTGATCAACTTGAACCGTTGATGAATTATAATTAAGAAAAAATACACAGTAAAAATGGAGAAATAACTCAATGTAGATTTACATGTAATAATCAATGTACTAATTAATATTTTTAGGGAGGGTATGAGAAAGAATTCAGCACTTCGTGTATATAAAGAAGGACTCGCTTCTAATTCTTCAAAGTATTACTTTACTATACACATAATCATGCAATCAAAAAAAAAGATCGTGAAATATGTCCCTATAATGCACATCATGTGGTAACAAAAAAACGTATTGGAAGACATATTTTAGAATGTGGAAAAAAATATCTGCATCTAAAAAGATGTCAATTCAATATGAGACATGAAATTCCGGAAGACAAACTGGAAGAACATCATCAAAATTGCTCGGAGAAAAGGGACGATTATTGTATTTATTAAATCAAAGCAGATATCCACTGTCAAGAAACAAAGATGAGCAACCAACAAGATACCGGATTTTTAATATACACGTACCAACAACAGAATCGTGGGATGATTGATGAAGCAATTGAAATATGTTAACAAAAAAAAAACGCTGTATTATTTAAATATTGTATTTTCTTAATATATATTTATTTAATTTAAATTAACACAAATACAATATTTATTATAAGATATTTCAGTGTTTATTTCAATAGTGTTTAAAGTTTTGCAATTTAAAAATGAAATCTAATTCCAATAATTTTAACGGTTAAAAAAATTATTTGTGAATCAACAAGCTTTTCTAAGTTGGTTGTGTAAACATTCAATTCGTGGATTTTTTAAAAGATAATAATAATCTCACCAAAAGATTTACAGTTTGAATTGTCCAAAAATAATACTACTAAAAAATGAAACATAAATCTTTATTAAAAATTCTAATTGAGATTCATATAAAAAAATTGTGCTCTAAGTTTTGTAATTAAAATGAAGGAAAAGCAAACGACTAAAAAATTTGAAATCTATATTTTGATTCAAATATAAATTTTATAATTGATAAATGTCTCATGCGAGAGTACATCATGTTTACACTTTGAAACTTGTTCACTCAACTAAACTCTCATGAGACATTGTTTCACGAGATTATCTCTTGTATATCACATATCTCATGCCTGTTTCCACAATAAAATAAAAATTTTCGCGAGATTATTATTTGATGAGACAAAAATCTCATAAAATATTCTCATTGTGGATTCGCTCCTTTATTAGGGAGGGTATAAGAAAGAATTCAGCACTTCGTGTATATAAAGAATGACTCGCTTCTAATTCTTCAAAGTATTACTTTACTATACACATAATCATGCAATCAAAAAAAGATGATCGTGAAATATGTCCCTATAATGCACATCATGTGGTAACAAAAAAACGTATTGGAAGACATATTTTAGAATGTGGAAAGGATTATCCGCATCTAAAAAGATGTCAATTCAATATGAGACATGTAATTCCGGAAGACAAACTGGAAGAACATCATCAAAATTGCCCGGAGAAAAGGGACGATGATTGTAATTACAATAGCTACGATCCCACAGAATTTATTGAAAATAAGCCCGTTTTGCGAAAATATACAAATCTAACAAAAAGCAAACGACGTGAATTTAGAAATATGGAAAGAATAAGATTTGCAAATTTGGACACAAAAAATAAACAAAAAGCTGCAATCAATAAAGAAAATCAAGAAGACATTAATTATTTACTAAAAGAAATAGAAGATATGAGATTTCAGAATAGTGAATGGGTTTAATTTTGCTATGTTATAATAATTTTTATATTGTTTTGTGTTTAAAAAAAATAAATAAATTTAGAAAAAAATAATCTTTTATTATATATATTTAGTATACAAAAATGGAAATGCGTAAAAATTGCAAATATTCAAACGATAAACTGAGAAAGTGATTAACGATAAAAAAAGGAGGGAAGCAGATTAGCAAATTTAGACACTGGTTATTTTTATTAAAATTGATTTATTCAAATTATATCCTTCTTAATTTTTTATTTTTTGTATACGTCAACTTTAAGTCTTTTAGTCGTTCCGTTTTGAAGATAAAACCATAAAAATAAAACTTGTATTTGAATGCCAATTACAAAATTTATAATTAGAATTTAGTCATTTACATTTCTCGATTTGAATTACTTGTCTTTTAATTTAATATCAAAATAATATTTCTGACTTGAGATTTTTCAGCATTAGTTTCCAATTCTCATTTGGTTTTATTACATTAAAATACTAAACGGCAGAAACCACATGGATGTAAATACAAAAATTTATTATAGAATTTAGATTTAAGAGTCTTTAGTCTGTAAGAGTAAAATACTAAACATAAATTCAAAAAAATATATTATCAGGAATTGGGTATCATACCGATCAATATTAAAAAAGTAAATTGATAATTTAAATTTTTAACTAAAAATAATTCTTACAAAAGGCAAAATTTATTTTATGTTATTTGAAATATAACCTCAAACGACTACTCTACTCGAACTATGATATTCATTTGAACGTAAAATTACCCCTTCTACCATAATTTTCGTCTAATTTTTAGTAGAAAGGAAAGCTTTCGGGTGTTCGAACCAATGAAATGGGTTATTATCGATCATGTGGTACTAAAATTACTATATAAACAACATATCCTTCGCTCGCGACTCACTTCTTATCCATAAATATATCTTTAGTGAAGAAGTTAGAGGAGAGGATGATGCGAAGTTCGTCTATTATAATATAAACATATATATATATATATATATATATATATATATATATATATATATATGTTTATACATTAATAATTTCATTTATTAAATTTATGTAGTTATTTTTAACTTTTGCTTCTGTGCGGATTAAGTTTTAGAATTTTAATTGGTAAAGCAAAAATTATAGTGAAAAATCGTAAAGAACTTTTATCATTTATGTAATAATATAATTTAAAAAATTATCCAGTAATCACAACTGAAATTTGAGATCATTGAATCACGATAAATTTTTCAACCTGATAAAATTACTGGAACCACGGCACGATTTTATTTTTGTCGCTAACTTCTTTAGTCAATTTGAATAGCAAAACACAAATTTCTTTCTAGCAAATTAAAAAGCAGAATCATAGTAAAAAATAAAACTACATAAAAGCAGAAATAAAACCTTGGTTATTTTATTTGTATTACAGAATTCAATTAGGCAATTCTTTAGCATAAATGTTTTTCAAATTGAAATATAGAAATTTTAATTCAAAACTTTAAATTAAAAATATGGTTTAACAATGTTGTTTCGTTTTTACACGAGTTTAGCTAAAATTATTTTCAAATATTTTTAGTCGTGTCATTTTATAAAAACAGAAATAAAATCTCGGTTATTTTATTTAAATCTCAAGTACATATTTATATAATTTAGTTTTACAAATCTTTCATTTATGTTTGTCATTTTTGTATTAGTACTTACAATCATCATTTGAGATCATTGATTCACGGATTATTTTTCTAACCATTAAAATTACTGAAAGAATATCGAGTTTAAAAATATTTCATTTTTGTATAAGTTTTACTAAAATTATTTTCAAATATTTTAGTTGTTTCGTTTTATCAGTTTGAAATACAAAAACCCTGTAAAACAGAAAAGCAAAAATAAAGGCTTGGGTTATTTTATTTAAATCTCAAGTACAATATTTGTAGAATTTAGTTTGACAAATCTTTAATTGTTTGTGTTTCTCAATTTAAATTGCAATTAATTCAATATTTTAAAATAAAAATTTGAATTTAATCTTTATATCAATTTGCAACTTTTATTATTTCCTAAAATAGTTTTAGTAGATTATCAGCGGTTTGAAGTTTTAAATTGTCGATTAACAGATAATTTTTTTTCAAAGGTTTAAAGTTATTAGAACTAGTTTGGACGCCACGGTTTTATTTTTCAAATTGAATTGCAAATCATCTGCTATTTTAAAATAAAAAATTGAATTTAACATTTAATCTGAAAATTTTATTATTTATAAGAATTAATTTTGCAAAATTATTCGTGATTTAAATAAATCTAAAGTTTGAAATTGTCGATTAACGGACACATTTTTTTAAACATTTAAATTATCCAGCATTAAAAGTTTTTACTGGTTTGTTTTATAAATTAAAATGACTACGGTAAAAATAAAACAGCATGGAAGTAGCACTAAAATTTATTGTAAATTCTAATTATTATATCTCACTGAATATTTCAACGTTATTCAATTGAACCGGTCGACTTATTAAAAATATAAACTTAACAAAATTTAACTTCATTTGAATTCATCTTTTTTTTTCTGTTTGTAGAAACCAGTTTCATTAGTTTAAAAAAATCATTCTTATTTATGGTAAACTTGAAAATTGAAATTCTATTCACAAATAATATTTTAAAATTTACTAGATAACCAGTTTCAATAAACAAACCTATAAATATTTTTGTCTAAGTGTTTATTGGGAAATAACACCACACTTTAAAGGAAATTGCTGTATATTCCAAACGTTTCGGGGTCTAGATCAGACCCCATTGTCAATGGCTAAGAAACTACGGATTAAAAAGGTACAATTCCAAGATGTAAATTTAAATATTTGACAATGTTTATTATTTGATTTTTGACGTAACTAAGAGAATTTTATTTGTAATATACAGGGTAGCACAGAAATTTCTAAAGATCATATAATCATAAAGTTCCTTTCAAATTGGAAGAATTTGAAAGGGAGATCTTCAGAACTTTATGTGGGGCTCCTAGGTGCGACTTTCTTATAAGATAGTGCATTCGCCAAAATGCGAGCAAAGATCTTTGTTGATTCAGTGATCCCATTAAAATCATAAGGGAAAACCTAGAAAAAATATTTTTATTGAATCTGCTTTCTAACTAAAATTATTTTATGTTTAATAAATTTTATACATCTAAATTCATTCCACAGTGACAAAAACACAAACATTTAAAAATATAAAAATTTTAATTCAAAACTTTAAATTAAAATTTGTTGCTCATTTAGATTTCTATAACACGTATAATTTAAATGAAATTAATCTCCACGACAGCCAGCTTTTAGGATCCCTAGAAAATGTTTTCTTATACAATTAAACATGAACAAATTTAAATATATTTTGCAGTTTCGTTTGCAAAATTAGGGTAAAAATACAACCACATAAATATAATTTATTAGAAATAATCACAAACTTTATAAATATAACTTCGGATCAGAATTTAGTTTGATATTTTTTAAACTTTCTCACATTTTTTAGTTTAAATCCGTAATTCAAATATTCACACAGCTGGCGATAGACATTCTCGATTCACAAATAATTGTTCAAAGGTTAACGTAGAAACAGAAATAAAATCTTGGATTATTTTACTTGAATCTTAATTAGAAAATTTATAGAATTTAGTTTAACAATTCTTTCTTTTATCCGATTTGTTAAAAAATTACAATTAAAAAAACTGCAAATGTTATTTGAATTCGTCAATTATAAAATTTATATTTGAATTAAAATTGTTTAGTAGTTTAGTTTTTCTTCATTTTAATTTTAAAACTTGAGCACCAGCCATTTTTATTTGGATATTAATTAGAATTTGTAATCACGATTTATGTTTAATTTTTTTAGTAGTATTTTGTTTAGGCAATTCAAATTGTAAATCTTTTGGTAAGATTTCATAACAGGGTATCGGTTTTAAAATATTATCCACGAATTGAATCAACTTGGAAAAGGTTTATTGATTTACAAATATTTTTTTTAACCGTTAAAACTAAACTCAACAGTTTTATTTATCCTACGCTATTTTTCAATAAATTTTTTTGTTTCGTTTTTTAAATTGCAAACACGGTAGGAATAAAAACTGAACCCAAGCAGAACTAAAATATATTGAAAATGATAAATATTATATTTTTAATATATATATAACTAACTTCTTTATTAAAGATATATTTATGGATAAGAAGTGAGTCGCGCGCGAAAGATATGTTGTTTATATAGTAATTTTAATACCACATAAAAAATAAAAAATTAACGAAAAATTGTAGTAGAGGGGGTAATTTTATATTCAGATAGATACTGAAGTTTGAATAAAGCAGTAGTTTGAGGTTATGATTCACATAAAAAGTATTTTATATTAATTATTTCGTATGTGTTAATTTAAGTCGGGTAAATATATTATATACAAAATAATCAATATCACATTATGAAAATGAAACCAAGTAAATTGTAGAACTGTTTATGAATTGTCTTAAATATCTGAACCACATCTACATTCATAAGAATAAATCTAAAAATAGTGGAAATGTATTTTATTAACTCGAATCAGAATTTAATTTTCCGTTTACTTTTTTTCTCAATTTAAATTATTATCGGTTAGTTTTCTATAAAATAAAAAATAATTTATACATTAATATTAGTAAAAAAATGTCTACAACTTTATTAGTTAAAACATAATTTCTCAAATCAGATGATTGAATGTTTTTTTTTCGTCGTAATTTAGATACTCATATTTTTGTTTATAAACATAATTTAATTTTAGAGACTAGTTTAAATATTTTTTTCAATTGGAAAATATCTTAAAATTGGGATGTGAATACTTGATTCGTTGATAATTTTTTAAATCATTTCATTACAGAAATTAAACTTTATTGATACTTGTTCATTAAAAATTATCTACAAACCAAGTGTTATCAGTTGAAAAAAAGTATCGAGTAGTAATAAAATTTATTTGCATTATTCACGTACAAACATTTTTAAAATCAATAATAAATAATAATAAAAAAACGCAACTAATAAAAATAAAAACTACTAGCTTTTCTATTTTTGCAGTTGTCTTCATATGTGTTCTTGCAAGTCACAAAACTTTTTGTACAAACTTAAAAGTTATCAAATGGCCTTAAATTATTTTTCATTTGAATTGTAGAAGCACATACAATTCATACATCCTTCATTTTTATTTCATATTTAACCTTTATTTTGAAATATTAATTGGTTTGCCTGTATATTTTTCTTTATATTTTTGTATCTTTTCATATGCTTTTTCTAATAACAGAATAAATTGATTTTTGGTCCAAAGTTTTATAGTCGCTTCGGTAACAAAATTTTCAGCTAAAATTATAGCTATACATTTCTTTATAGTACTTTCATTGCAAAAATTATCCAGTTGCATCATACACTGAGTTCTTAACAAGTTTAAATGACGTTGATTTATATGTGTGTCATCGAAACAGAATGATTTGTATAATAAAAAGAGTACACTGGCTCCAAAGTCGAGTTCATCCAAAAGAAAAGATTTTATTTGGTATTTTGCCATTAGAGATTGTTTCACAGAATGATTAATAAACGTTATCAAATCTTCAAACGATTTTAAAAATCCCTTTCGCTCATTTAAAATTACTGAATGCATTTGGTCATCAGTTAATTTGAAAGAATCGTCTTTTACTATTAACTTGTATATCGCTTTATTTTTCATGACATAGTGTCGAAGATCATCAGCAATTTCCAAGAAAAAATCATAATTTAGAATTTCATTGTAGATATTTGATACTTTGCAATCTTTACCTTGTAACAACCAATGTTGGACAAAACAACCTTAACGATTATGAGGAGCATCATGTAATTGTACATTAGACGATTGTTTGTTGTCGTCGTGCGATACAAATATTTTTGCATTATTTAATATAAAAATTTGAATGAAAAGAATAATAAAGTTTTGATCTATTGAAAACATAGGTTTAAAAAAAAGTATATCGTCTAAAATAACCCAACATTTTTCTAGAGTAGATGCCAAATCTACTTCATTTTGAACGTTTTTAAAATTCTTATATATACAAGGAAATGAATATCTTTTATTAAAATGATACATTAACATTTTATAAATTAAAATAGAATTGAATGTTTTTTGTAACATTTCTACACTTTGAACGAATGCCATCATAAAACATTTTAGAGAATTATTATCTTTTGTTGTGAGATCATGTAAAAGTGGTTTAATAAATGCATTCTAAAATATATACAATTTTTCTTCTATAATTTCTTTTGCTTCTATTAATGTTAATGTATTATCCATAATTTCTAAATCATAAATTTTAAGTAAACAATCGATTAATTCTAATGTATTTCTTGCTTCATCTTGACTAAGAACAATTTGTACAACATCTTTGGTTCGATACAATTTACCCGAATTGGTAAAATAATAATAATTGGACATGAAATTTTATTTTTTCTTTGGTGTCTGACATATCTATAAGCTCTCTTATAAATTACAAATCTCGTATTTATTAATGTTACGTGTTGCGCCTTTGATCGATTGTGGTGTCATCGTATGTTCGGTGTGGTGTCATCATTTGTTTGGTGTGGTGTCTTCATTTGTTTGGTGTGGTGTCTTCTTACGCCCGGTGTGGTGTCATCATACGCTCGATGTGGTGTCATTAGACACCTGGTGTGATGTTTTGATGTGTATACACCATACTTGACGCGGGTGTCGGTGTAGGAGGCAAGACGGGTCACAAAAAGCGATTATAACCCCCCAAAAGGTAAAATATCCTCATTTTTCGGTACATATTCTTACTTTTGGGGGTTATGAGAGGTACATACGATCCCGTCATAACCATTTAGTAACTTGTTTATGCACATGACACATCGCTTAAATACACCAAACGCCAGTCTGTTTACCATGTTACGCCGGACAAAATTCTTTGTATTCAGAATCAATATCTGTTAAATTTAAAGATCGATCATATAATAATAAAAAATATTGTTCACAAAAAAATTTTGTGGTATATATAAATCTTTTAAAAAATATATCATTTTATGTAACAAAAATTTGCATAAAAATACTATTGGTTAAATTTTGTATAGATTTTTTAAATTTGCACAATTGGTTTGAACAACAATTCACCGAATTGGAGTGTTTATCAATTTCTTGGTTGTAAATATCTACACGAGATGTGATATTTTTATTAAAGTTGAGATGTCCATTTAAAATTATTAACAAAGAGCGTTTCAACATATATTTTTCTGCCAAATTTACGGGGTATCTTAATACTTTTTGAGTGTCATCTGATGTGCCTGGGTCAAAGGTATTTAAAAATGGATCTGAGAAAATTAGACCTAAATATTCAAATTCCTCCATGGATAAATTTAATTTACATGGCATGTTTTGGCTATTTGCCATGTTAGCATTATCATTATTGTTATACGTAAAGATATATAAGAATGTTAGTATGATGTATAGGGGCATGCAGCTACAAATACCATATAGAAATCCCCTCTTTAAATGTTTGTATTTCTTAATGCCAGTCGCCATCTTTTTGTTAATGTATTCATATATATCTTCATTTTCGTTGTTTTCAATTGGTAGCGGTTGAACGGGCCTGTTAAATATCTCTTTGCTTTCAGCTCTAAATAATAATTTGTCAATTTCCTTGTTAACATTTTTCGAATTTGATGGTTCATTATCGTTTATGTTATTGGTTGTTGGGCCACTATCAATAATCGCTTGCTTACAATTTTCATACAGACCATCATGATCATTATTTACATTGATTATGGATATTCTGTTTAAAGAATTCATATCCGTATATGTGTCACCATTTTGCATAGTTTCATTTTTATATTTTCGGTGGGGGCAGTGCGTCATATTTAATGAAATACTCTTCATTTTGGGAAACGGAAGTTGTTGCTGCAGAACTCATAGTTGTGTTTTCACTGTTGTTTTAAGAAAAGCTGAAAAAAAATGTATTTGATAATACTAATAATAATGTTTCTTTTTATTACTATTATACTAAATGTATACAGAAAACGCGATGCTTTAGATTTTTATTCTTTAGTTTCTCATCAAAAAATAATTTTAATTGCTAAATATTGCAAATCTATATTATCTAAAACCCCTAATAAAAATTTTCTTTATTTTCCTTATATACCTGTCAATTCTCAATGAAAAACAGTTTATGTATATAAAATAGTTTTTGGCAAAAATAATTTGTTTAAAATTGAATTTTTTAAATCTATACCCTTACCATTAGATACGGGTGGTAAATATAAATTTATATTCGATAAAAGAATCTTTAGTCAAACAAAAATATTAAAACAGATGCATAATTATAAAGTAGAACGTAGTTCAAACGAATTGAAGATAAATATTCTAATATCACCATTAATTTAAATAAAAACTTTATGTGGAATGATGAAAATAAAACAAGCGATACCGTTTGTGATGTATTAAAAAATGAAGTATAAACATTCCCCATTCCAACAAGTGGAATTATAGATAGTAGCAATATTAAAACTTTGGTACACGATGATGCAATGTTTTCCAAACTCAGACAGTTTTCTGGCTACGGAAATTGGGGTGAAAAATTTAATTTTAATGAATATGGTGAATGTCGAAATAAACAATTCTCTTAAAACAGTGTCCATCAAATACTCTATATGCAGGAGATGGCAAATGTGCGGAATTGTTTGAACCACTAAAAACATGTTTGGAATTTCCACAAGCGATGTTAAAGAATTCTGAAGACAAAACAAAATATTTTAAATGTTTGAAACATTATCCATTTTATGAAGTAAAAAATTGTCCTCCTTTACACATTTTTCGTAAAAACAAATGCGAAATAATCAATTTATGTGAGAACATGTCAAACCAAAGGATTGCTATTCCTAAAAACATGCTAGAATTTTTTCCAACAGATAGTTTTATTGAATGTATTAAAGGGGAATCACTAGTACGACATTGTTCTGAAAAATTCCCATCGGGAAAATTGGCAGAATCAAGCGATCGATGTTGTGATCCAGAATGTATAAATAATTTTAATGAAGTATCTTTGATTAATATGTCAAATTCTGATAAACACTCACACATTCAACAATATCCCGGTGATGTGAAAATTTGCAAAGGTGGTATTTTAGTTTCGGAATATTTCCAACAGCCAGTTATTATTAAAGTTAGAGAAGCCGTTTCAAAAACAAAATTTCAAAAATTAAATGTCCACAATTCATTAGAACTAGAAACGGCCGAAGCACAGATCGAGTACGATTTGCCAACATTTATTTATATAATTGATAAGCACCAAAAGGTTACTAAAAAATATTAAAAACTTTTCGAGATGCCCCAGAACTATTTACAAACCGTGACATACCAGCGCAATTTATTGATGGAAGTAAGCACAATAATGATACGTACGTTTCTATAGATGATAATTTATATCGTTCTGTTGACGACAATTTAATTTGTCATGGAATCCACAGTAAATAGGGGCGGAAGAATATATAAATAGATGCACTCGTATTTTATAATTATTGTAACGATGACGAAACACACGTTTGAATTTATTGGTGCGAAAAATGTTTGTTGTACAAACGTCCAAGATATCGCACTGACTTGCCAAGTAAATTTGTTGAAAAGTTTCGAAACGAAAGAAGTAGAAGTATTATCTCCTCAAATTAAGATTTGATTGAGAAATGCAAAATACCCACGTGCGACGGTTGGAATAGTTTAAACAATGAACAACAACAATTTGTACGTTTGATAAATGATGTAACAAAAAAAATGTATTTATGAAATAAATTCAGAGCCACAAAATTTAATCAAAGATAAACATTTAGAGGTGTATAAAGAGCAATCTTTTTTTCATTTATATAATCAAAACAATCAAACAGCAGTTATCTTCTTAAATGGTATGGGTGGTACGGGAAAAACGGAAGTATTAAAATATATTCAAATACACTGTAACGGTCATTTTCATTTTATAAACTTAAAACACGTTCTTCTAGAAAACTTTTATAAAAATACTTGTAAAAAACATACGAATTACAACGGTATGTTTCCCCAACAAGAAAATAAATTATATTTGTCTACTATAGCTAGAGTATGTCAAGGAATATACATACGCGATAACGAAGATACGTCCTTCGGTGATTTCGCAAATGCTTTAAAAACCTATAGACAATGTTTGACAAACCGACGGGTAGAAGACACATTTTATGTTTGCGTTATCGATGAATATTATATGGTTTCACCAGCAACTTTTTTAATTATAGCAAAATCTATCAATGAAATATCTGACAAAACTATTTTTTTAATATCTGGTGATCGACACCAATGTAAACCTATAAATTTCAATAAATCTACAAATTGTAGCCACGATGATAACGCCGACATTCAAAGGGACGCGTTACCACAAAACATTGTTGATATCGCTAAAATATTATATGGAAAAGCTAATGTTTTTGAGTATACATTAACAAATCTTATAAGATCCGCCAATGATAGCAATCTACAAAGTTTAATTAAAACCATGTGGGAACATGCATATGATTCACTAGAAGATAGGCAGCGTCTACTTCATTGTTTTATAAAAAATCATGGCATAGCTACAGACCACAAAATTGACATTTCAGATACTGTAGATAAATATACGACCGTTATTGACATTATAGAAAAAGAATCGATATTGTTAAATAACATATCTTGTAATATACCTTTCAAAATTATTACAATATGGAATAATACGTGCAATCTAATTAATACCAGGTTCGCGAATAGACTGTACGAGTCTTTATGCACTACATTTAATTCAATAATGTTAAAAAAATATATTGCTCATTATACAGTAAAAACATTTAACCAACATTTAATTGTTGGTTTTACTTACAAAGTTACAAAAAATCTATTGCGAAAAGTTGGCGGTTCATACGAATTATTAAATGGCAGCATTATAACATTAAAAAAATTAGAATATAGTGGTACTTCTTTAGCTAGTGTAGTTGTAAAAAATGAGCTGACAAATACGGTGTATAGATTATTTCCTCAAGGAAGTAATTTAGATAATCGAATAAAAGACGAGGGAGGTAAAATAATTCCACATTGGGGTTTTCCGATTCAACTTAGTATTACAGAAAATGCATTTCAGAGCCAGGAAATGACAATAACATGTAATGTGTATTTAGATTGCGATCAGGCAACAAACGAATATCTGTATGTAATGTTTTCAAGATTTGAAAATTTGTCACAATTAAAATCTGTAATAAATTTATAAAACATTTGGTTTATGTATATATAAGTAATTTTAAAACAAAATCTTAACATGTCACGGGGATACGGGAACGTTAATTTTCTTTGTTTAAGTGAAAAATGGAAATAATTTATTAAATGCAATGCAAAAAATGAAAATGACTTATTGCCATTGTGTACATATATCAGACAACTGAAATCTGCTGGTCGTACCGATCCCCGGTCGTGGATATTAAACGAAAAACAATTGGATAAAATTCGCCAGTGTTATCAGTTTACGATACCAGAACCGGGTACAAATTTTGGAATTATCATGTGTAAAAATTTTTTACAACCACAACAAGATAATTTTGACCCAAATCTATTGTTGAAAAGGGAAATGATATTAATATGCAATTTTATTCAAGTGAAAATTGGGCCAACGATATTGATCGGTACATGTCAACCTCAAAATATGAAATGCTTTTATCTATAAAAAGCACATCTATAATATATATATATATATATATATATATATATATATATATGTCTTTTGTAATGACGACACAACATATTAGAACAGTGGATGATTTAAAAAACTCAATATTAAATAAAATATTACCTTATAGTATGTCTGTTAAGTTGACGGAAATAAATAACACCCTGCAAAATTCTGAAAATGAAATTTATTTTGTGGTGTACGTTCAAAAAAAATGAAGATAAGGTGTGACAAAAATTGTATGAGTTAACTGAAGAACATTGTATTAATTTAATATTTACCAGCAATATTATGAATTCAATAACTTTTCTCTATTGTTTTACTACGGATCGTTATAAACCCGAGAAAGAAAACGATAATGATGATATATGTAATTATATGGCAATTTTAATTTCAACAATGAGCTATGAAATTGGAGGCAAATCTTTGAAAAGGAACGGTCTATCCAAGTGTGGCACTGGACCGCTGGCATTTGTTATTTCTGAGGCGGGTATAATGGAAACGGCAAAATTAAATGGGACTTTAGAATACCCAGATAACGATACGAATAAAAATGAATATAAACAGTACCAAATTAACAGTGCATTTGAAAGAATTTTTTTAAATTTGCCGATAAGAAATGGCATTTTAGTTTCAAATTATAAAATTATAAATACAAATATTTATTATAATAAAAAAATTGAGATATAAATAAATTTACACTCAGATTTGGTTGTATTACTGTATTCATGTAGAAATAAATTTCAAACATTATTTATCTGACTCTCGGTACATATTTTGAATGCAATCTAAAATATCATCTTTCTTCTTATTTAAAATATTTTCTTCAGATAAAATAGTTTTGTGGTTATCATCAAAAATATCATATTCTTGATTAGAATTTTGTTGTTTTGTACTCAGTACAGTATCGTCATCTTCTTGATGTACTTGAGCAATAACTTCAAAAACATTGGATTCATTTAATAAATTATCTGTTGATTGACTAAAATTTTCGTTGATGATTTCGTCTCTGTTATTTATATCAAAGTTAAAAATTTCATATTCTTGATCTAAATTCTCTGAAAAACTTTCTTCAAAGTCAATAACATTGTCATCTGTTTGATGTATTTCCATAGAATCTTTAGAAACATTCGCTTCGTCTATATTTTCGAAATTTTGTATTAAATTATTTTTAGTTTGGTTGAAATCGTTGTTGTTTAATATGATTGCATCACATGAAGGATTCGGAGATATGGAAAAAATATCAAAGTTAAAATTATTATATATTTCATTTGGATTTTCAGAAACCTCAATATGTTCATTATTATATTGGTGTGTTTCGTCAGTAACTTCAAAAATATTTGTTTTATGTTAATTCTCGAAAGTATTTGTTGTGGGTATGCATTTTTTATCAAACAATTTTGTTGTGTTACTTATGATCGTGTCACGAGATGAATTTGAAGACGTCGAAGAATTATCATCATCGAATATGTCATTTTCTTGAATTACAGACTGTAGTTTATTTTTCCAGTTATTATTATTTAAATGTTTACTTAGAAAATTTGAAATAATTTTCTTTTGTTCTGAATCACCTACTAAATTATCTGTAAAAGATTGTGTAACAAATGATTCCAAATTTTTCATGAAATAATCTAAAAAGGATAATACTATGTATCTTGTCACATTTTCTAAACTGTGCATGAATATCGAATTATTGGGATTTCGCTGTTTCTTTCCGTTTGTAAATTCGAATAATGTTGTTAGAAAACTTGAATCGTTTACTCCATCTATACATTTTGATCTGTTATTTCGAGATTTACATATAAACATTGAGATGTCTTTCTCTGTAATTTGTGTCAATCGATATTTGATACTATGTGATATATCTTTCAGAAAACGACTGTTATTTTTGGGTGTAATAATAGTTTCAAGTATACGAGATGCCAAAGTTTGCCATAATAATTGTTCTGTTGAATATTTTTCGATATCAAAACACAATAAACTTAAATCTTTTATATCGTTATAAGATGCTTGTTCAATTGCGTCTATCAATGCTACTTTTAACCCGTCTGGAACAAATTTACTACTCAACGCATTTTTTTGATTCGAATAGTTTACATAAGAATTGAATATTTTAAGTAAAGACGCCGAAAAAGCATCTTCTGCAGTACGATTTTGTGATAACCTGTCATTCACCGAGTCAAATTTTGCACTCTTCTTCTGTTTCATTGTTCTTATTATGAATATGAACCCCGAGATAAAATACTGGTTTATCGGACCCAGTGTACATAAATCAATAAATATGGGTGGTTCTCCCGAATGGAAATTACTTTGGAAGAATATATTACGAGTATATAATGAGTGTGTTTTTATTAAAAATAACAAAGTCGAATTCTATTGGAAGTTATCTATATGCTTCGGCGAAATTTTATTCTTTTTAAAAATAAACTATACAAATCTGGAAAAAAAAATTTTACTTCAATTTGAAAATATTCCGAATGAAAATATTAAAATATTGGAAATAATTGAAAATTCTTTAAACTACAATTTAAATCAATTATTAAAAAAATTTATACATTTATCATTTGAAACGGCCCAAAATATTAGAAACGTTCAAACTCGCACTCAATTTAATGAAAATCTGATTGATGTAAAATTAGATTGAATAACGAAATTATATAAAAAAAATTTTAATGAAATTTATACTTTAATGGAAACGCACTCGACTGATACCATAAAACAAAAGACGGAACAATTAAAAATCACTCTCAAAAAAGAAATGAAATCTTTTTTTAATGAAATGTATGAATCGTTAGATGGAACGCATAATACAATTTTCATTCCTGAAGAACTGTTGCCAGATGATATTATTCAATCCTGGAACAACGTCGGTCCAATCTTTTGGTTGTGGTTTCATCTTACAGCTGGAAAATTGGAAAATGGCTCATCTCAAAGTGAATCTTTAAAGGAATTTTTCAATTTTATTGACATTTTATTTCGTGTGGAATATGCAAACAACATTTTGATGTTTTACGTAGATCAGAAAATTATCAAAGATGGAAACAAGATTTACCAACTGATTTATTTATAATTAAAATTCATCAGATCATAAGAGAAAATCATTTTAGAAATAACGAAGGTCAAGAAAAATATATTGACCCAGATATAATTAAACAGACTAATTATATATATATATATATATATATATATATATATATATATATATAATTTAAGACAGGAATACAAAACTTGGTAAATAGAAACTAGTATTGTTTTTATAATGTCTTTTAGACAAGTAACACAAAGACAGATTAATACCTCAACTAATTTTGACTCTTTTCGAGCAGACGATATAGATGTTAACGAGACAAATAATTCGCAATCAACGCCAGACTTTTCATTTTGGGACAGTCAGAATAATTTTCAGGTTGGAAGACTTTTGAAAAAAATGCAACGCAATTTAGATATTAATGAAGTTAAGCACGAGTTGAAATCAAACGAGCACACCATATGTTTATATCGTTTTGCATCCAATTATGGTTGTGTTAAATGTAGAGGAGTAGTAATTTCTGGAATATGTTTATTTCATTGGCAAAATTTGGGAATTATATTTTTAGAAATATCATGTAGGGTAATTGACAATGTCGAAAGTGGTTCCTCGCGATGGATTTCGGGAAAATTAATACCGGTTTTTATGAATACTCACCCTAAAGGATATACCACGATAGCACCGATTATTAGATTAATACGTTATTCCGATTGGATAAAAGACAAAGATAACTTGGTGAGTGTATTAAGTGCCTGTTATACTTCGGCTTTAAACACGGACGAGTCTAATGCGATGGCCAAGGGTTTGTTGACTTTACTTTTTGGTAATAGTACAGATATTATTACCATTCGTAACTTTTGGGTAAACAAAATGAAAATATTAACTCAAATGTTAAACTCTGAGAACGTATACCAATTACTAGTACAAAACAGCACCGAAGACAACGACTCTACAAAAATAATTTATCCTGATGATTTAGCAATATTCGACATGCCAATGTTGTTAACAATTGATGCTTCGACGATTATTAGTGGAGAACGTAACACAAATTATGCGAATCTGGGCAATATTACCATGGTTCAAGTAATCGGTGAAAAAACAATAGGGGCATTTTCGCTAGTAGGTCCCATTTGTTATGCACCGGATATAAAGAGTAGCAGTAGTACATCGAGTGTTAAAACAGCCACCATTCAACAACATTTATTTGAAATTCCAAAAATATTAGGAGCAACGTCAAATCCACGGTCTGCGATACTTCCAAATGACTTTGTCTGATAATGAATTGTATATATTAAATATATCCAATTCTAAACAAATTTCCAGCGATTATTGGGATTATATGGGAGATGGATCTTCAATACAGTTGTCGGAAATATCAAAAAAGAACAACCCCACAAGTGATCCCGCCTTAGAAGCTGATGAAGAAGAAACCAATGTGCCAGTATTTGTACGAGATCTAATAAGTTGAACAACACAATAAGAAATTTATAAAACATGACAGATTTATTAGCCAAAATAGATAAACGTCGTAAACGTTCTTTGGATTTTTTTGCCGATAAAAAAGCTGGAAAATATAAAAAGATTAATCAAATTGAAAAAAGTCCAAATGGCACTCAATCAAGTATGGATTTTAACACCGAACAACAATTTTACATCAATTTTATATTGTCTGATTTTTCCTTGGTACTGGGAAACCAATCAAACGAACCATTTCCATCTGCTTTTCAATTTTTAACAAGTATTAAACAAACATTTAAAAATTCAAATATAATTTTATTTACTAACAGCAAATCTGATATATTATTGGCTAAAAAATTTTTTGAACTAATCGATATGTTCATAGAATTAGATACTTCTGAAATAGTAATTCCCGCAGAGAGACCTCTAGGTTTCTTGAGAAAATATTTATTTAAACGAGCCGACGCGTCTTCTCTGGCAGGGCTTAATATTTTGATAACGAAAAATATGAATTCTAATAATAACAGACAATATGATATCGTTAAAGACATTCGACGTTTTTATATATGTGACAAAAATGTTTTATTTAATGTTAACTATCATCAATTATTTAATGAAATATAATTATTGGTAAAAACATATATTTCTTGATTCAATTTTGTTAGGTTTTTTGAATATTCACTTTTTAACGAATTATTTTTACTTTTAACAAAAACGTGTATTACTCCAATACAGACTTATCATTCACATTTAATATGGCACGGAATCGATATATGTCCAGAAATATTCAACAGAAAAATGGATGAAAAAATTGACGAACATAACATACAGTTTAGACAATCTAGACAAACGTTGTTTGCTTGGATTGCTTTTATTATTGATAAAATCAATTCCAGTGATTATGAATTTGTTCCTGGTTTGTGTGATTTACGTTGCTATAAATTTAGCGATATTACCGTGAACAATGATTTATTCGACAGCAGTTCAATCGGTCCTCAATTTCCACCCCCTACGCGTTTACGTTTACAACAAAAACCTACCATTAAAAATCAAATGGCTACAGAATTATTGAAACCAATACCCGTTATTCCATATGAGAAATTGGACAAAAAACCATTCAAGGTGGGAAAATTAACTGCCGAAAACGTAACATTAGAAGAGAGGAGAAAAAGTTTTAATATTTATAAAGAATTTAAATACGTAAAAATTTTTTTAGAATTATTAATAAGCGAAAAACGATTTTCTCCTTACAAAGAAGCTCTTGAAATTTGCAAAAATATACTAGATTATCGATATAATTCGGCACTTCCGTTTACTCAAATTAACAACTTATAATTAATATGCTGACGGAAGCTTCAAAATTAATTACACAATTTGTAACATTAAAATTCATTAATAAAGAAAACACTACAAATGAAACAGATTTTATTTCTCATACAAAATCAACAAACTTATTGTAATAAGTCATGGATAATATTGGCTTAACACCCAAAGATATCGAAAGCACCCGGCTTTATGCTAATTACAGAGTCATTTTAAATCTGCGAAATGAATGTATCAAAAAAGCACCCCACATTTTTTCTCATACAATATTAAATATCGAAGCAGCCGTGAACGGCTATATTTATGAAAATTCCTTCATAGGAAATGCTCTCAAAACACGGTGGATATTTGACGAAATTGGATGTACTACAACATCATGTTTTCCTACATATCCTTTAAGCAAATCTTGTACGGCAAACAGTCTTCCATTTAGTTTTGGTATGCCCAACGGCGATCGATTTAATACATGTCAGTCCGCTTGTTTTAATTCCAAAATAAACCACTCTAATATTTCAAAAAATCAAGACGGGCACATATCGCAACCAAACAATGATCATGCGTTTGTCTGCTGGAAAATTATGCACTTACTTCGTTTTTTGTAGATCCTTCAAAACATTATTTCAACAACAAAGATTCCGACAGGGATAACGTCTCTTGGCATTTGAAAATGCAGTAAATCTTTTCGAAGAACAACTGTGCACCTTCTACCAAAACAAAGAACAACTTCCAACTCTTCAAAAAATCATTTTTGATATGGGTAGTGTATTAGGCAAAGAACGTTTCAAAGATACGACCATTAAGTTTTCTTTTGATGCCGGAGACATGATTTTAAAATATTATTTGAACAAATTAGGCCCACATACAATTGAAATGTTTTTAAAATCTTGGAAAAGTTGCCGTAGCACTAGCCGGAGTGGCGGTGTCGACATTAAGTATTATCGGCTGGATAATGTTGATCGGACCACTTATTGATATACTGTTTGCTTTTGTATGGGATTCTTTCCAATTTAATCAACCCACACTTTCCGATTTGATATTGCGAAAAATCAGCGAATCTAATTTAATAGATAGACAATTATCTTTTGGGAGTAGACGTATAGAAATGTTTTGGCATTTGCACGTTACCGATAACAACCATGAACAAAAAACGAATGAAACACTCTGTGTACTGAAACATACGTTAATATATATGTCCCAGAGAAGCATATCTTCAGATGGAAGTCTAATTGATTGGAACGTAGAAAATGATTATGAAACCGTTGATCGAGCAACGCAATAAACAAACATAGAAACAGCATTTAGACAATTAATTGTTAAAAGTGTGTTGGTAACACATGAAAGCACTCCCGCCTACGAAAACGAAATAAAAATGCGAGCAAAAAAACTTAACAAATATTAAACCTTTCATTGGTGGGGATAATTCCAACAATATATATAACTTATAAAGCTAATAGCATATTATGTTTATTGTTCGTTTTTCTCGTATTTATTAATGTAATTGTAGTTGAAATTTATATTTTGCTATTTACTAAATGTTATGGCAAAAGAAGAAAAACAAAAATTACTCTTGACAAAATTTAACGGTGAAAAATGGACTAGTTATGTATTGAAAGATTCAATAACGATTGCTATAGATTCCAAAATTATTGAAGATATGAAAAAAAAAATAAATCGGAAACAAACGTAATTTTCTATGATCAAGAAATTTGTATTCCACGATTTAGCTTTCGGAATAGAAATACAATAAATGGAATGTCTTCGATGAACATTCCATAGAGAATGCAATGCTGGTTCAATGCAAGTATATAATTGACGAAGGACCTTTAGCGGAACAATCAATAAACACGTGCCGTTACATAAACGAATCACCAAATAAAATTTATCACTAACCTTTAAGTCAAAGCTCTGGTGTTTTCTTGGTTCTTCTTTCTTCTGAGGCTAGCCTCGTAATAGCAGGAACAGTTTCTTAGAGCTTCGTCTGGACAACACGTTACACAAAAAATAGCGACGTAATGTTCATTGATTGAGCATACAAAAAAATGCGGGTTTAACAACAAATGATGCGCTTTTGTAAACACAAAAGAAACAAAATGAAAGCGGTTTAGCGGTCGTTACGAACGAAGCTACTAACTCGCGAAATCGTAACGCAAAAAACAACAATAAGCGTCGTCTCTTCTGACGGAATCAAAGCGACCGAAAAGTTCGGAGAACAAACACGAATCTCCCAAGCGTCCTAACAGCTAGGAATCCGAACCACGAATCTCAATACTGTGTATATTTTAGGCAAAAAATGCTTAAAAATTAGCATTAGCGCGACGGAAAGTGTTGGAAAAGGTGCAGAAGTTTAAAAATCAATGAAGTAATTCAATCAAATTGAAAACAATACACTAAACAAATTGCGGGAACGCACCATTCCGCCAGCCTTGAATTACTTATTTCAAAACTAAGGGTCCACTGGCAGTGGACAAAGCTTTACAAGAGGTCGCTTCAAAGTACCACTTGCAGTTCTAACTGCAGCAACGCGTACAACACCATCACCTCCAGGATGTACGTCAATAACGCGCCCTAATGGCCAATTCAAAGGAGTTGAAATGTTTTGCTTCAAAATAACAAGAGTACCTGGCTTAACAACCTCCGAGGGATCAGTCCATTTACTCCGTTGATGAAGAGTATGTAAATATTCTTGCGACCAACGTTTCCAGAATGCCTGATGCAAACGGCTCAGTAACTGCCATCTGTTGAGACGATTAGATGGGACAGATAAGAACTCAGATTCAGGAGGTGCTGTTAAAGGTTCCAGGGTAAGAAACATTCCAGGACTCAAGGCGGTAAGATCCGATGGATCGTTGATACAATGGGTTATAGGTCGCGAGTTTAAAACTGCTTCGACCTGTGCAAATACAGTAGAAAGTTCTTCGTAGGTTAGGATTTGATCTCCAACGACATGTCTTAAGTGAGCTATGACACTACGAATTACTTTCTTTGCGGATAGAATCCAAAATCGTTGCTGCAAAAGAAATTGAACGGTTTGGATTCCTGCGTGAAGATTGGTGACATGACAATCTTCGACAATTAGATTAGTCAAACGTCTTTTACTTGGTAGCAGTGCGGGAAATTTAGTGTCAAACGGCAATGGAGCATTAGCCAATCTAGTACCAACTCTAAGAGTTCCCTGTTCATCAAGAAACGGCGAAAGTTTACGAAGCGATTTGGGCAAAAGTTTTCGTTCTCGAAGAAGGGAAATCTCTTTAGAAAAATATTGATCTTGAACAATGCGAAGCTGAGCCTGATATAACTCAACAGCCAAAAATGATCCAGAGCCCCTACGGTCTGGATTGCGGGCGTTATCAACAAAGCGACAAATATGAGCTATAATGCGGGTAATGCGATTAATAGAAGAATGTTCTTCTAACAAAGTACCAAATAAATTTGGTGAACCGGTGACTTGAAGCGCCACTATACGGGCTTCAGTCATAACTAGCGGTGACATGCTTGAGTCTGAGCAAACATGTGGCAAACAAGCGGTAATCAACAATTTTGGGCCTTTTCACCAAAGTGTATTGCCTAATAACTCTGATGGCAAAGTGCCGCGGGAACCCAAGTCAGCGGGGTTATCACAAGATTGAATATAAAACCAATGAGAAGAAGGAAATTTTTCCTGAATGTAAGCAACTCGATTACTGACAAATGTCTTCCAACGGTGCGGGGAAGAACTAAGCCATGAAAGGACTACCGTGGAATCTGACCAGCAACGAATCACCTTGAATAACAAACGACTATTGAATTGCTCATAAACATAATGAGCCAACTTAGCGGTAAGAACTGAAGCACACAGTTCCAATCTGGGAAGTGACAAAGTTTTCAAAGGGGCAACTTTCGATTTAGACCACACAAAAAAACTTTGACGAAATCCAGATGCGGTTTCGAACACAAAATAAACAACAGCGGCATAACCTTTCTCAGAAGCATCACCAAATGCGTGAAGTTCACAACTAGAAAAGTTTTCTATAGCAAGCAGGTGAGCCAAAACTAAATTCTGTAAGGTCAACACAATAGCGATAATGTCTTGCTGCAATTTGGGACCGATAAACACACAATAATTCAAAGATAACCGATGAGGTATCTTAGCGGATGCATTAAACACTACACGAAGTTTGGTTGTGCTACTATCAGGTTTCAAAACACAATGACGCGGTATGTAGTAACAATCAGAAGAAGTAGATGATAGATCTGGAACCAGCTCCATATGTTCAAGCTCCAAATACTCTTTAAGAAAATCACAATAGTGTTTGTAGAGATCTGGTTGCTGTAGAAGACGTCTTTCTAAAGAGTAGAAACGTTGTACGGCGAGATTATACATTCCATCAAAAGCAGGAAGTGTATTTCGAAAAGGAAGAGGCACAACGAATCTACCTGAATCCAATCTCCTGCCTCCCTCGGAAAATATTTTTTCGCAGATAAGATCATCAGGGGACTGAACCAGTGCGGTAGTAACATCTTCAATTGTCCAGAACTTTTGGAGTGAATCATCTAATGATACTACATCTTCAATTTTACAAAAAAGCAAAGTTGGGTTTATGGCCGACTGAGAGTGAGAGTTAACAGAACTCTAAGACACTCTACCCATAAGGATGTAACCAAACACAGTGTTAATAGCATCAGGAACACCTTCCTTTCCCAGAAGACGTCCATCCAACAAAATTTGAGAGAGTATATCGGCACCTAACAAAAGGTCAATAGCGCCTGGGCTATTGAAACCAGGATCAGCAAGTTTCAAATTGGTTATATATGCCATATTAGCCATGTTAATGAGCGCAACAGGCATATCATTGCAAATGCGGGCTAAAACAATAGTATCAACAACAAAATTGCACTCACGCTTTACTATAGAGCGAAGAGAAAGGGTAAGAGAGCCCTCAGCAGAGGTACTCTGCATAGAACCTAGCCTGTTGAGTTGAATCGAAGCGGGCATAGGTCGGAAGCCAAGGCGTTTCACAGCCTTGCTCGCAATGAATGATGTCATGCTACCAGAATCTAGCAGACATCGCAAAGTTTGATAAGAACCGTGCTTATCTAATACCTCAACTAAAGCGGTAGATAACAACACATTTGAATTGTATGACAAAAGTGAACTATGACAAGAAGTCTGCGGTAGAGAAGTTTCGGGACTTTCAACAGTATTAATGGTACTGGATCCACCAGATGTGGAAGCCAGGTTTGCGGGGGAGCTCTAGATTCAGACCGAATGCCTGAATCACCACGATTTACAAAATGAAGCAATGTATGATGGCGTTGTTTGCAGTTGCGGCAAGTGGATAAAGATTTACAGCGATTCGACTGATGAGAATCGCTCAAGCAATTAAAACAAAGTTTAAAATCTTTAACAAACTTAAACCGCGCGAATACTGATTTGTTCAAGAATTCAGAACATTTGTAAATCGCATGATCGGATTTACAAACTAAACAATTTCTATTCTTAGTGACAAACAAAGATGTAGTGAAACGGGAAGAATGTTGCTTTGAATTCAATGGTAACTTTTTGTCAACACTTTGCTTTGCCTTGCGGGATAATTCAACATGTTCAAAGGCATCGCAATGCTTCGACAAAACATCAACAACTTCCGAACGGATCGGAAAGTCATCTTGAGCGGTCACAGTACCATGGTAAAGTTCAAATTTAGCGGCTAAATTCTTTGGAACTCGTTTCAACATCATCTGAACGATACAAAATTCCCTCTGATTTACGTGTAAACCCAAATTCTTCAGTGCTTCAAAATTATCACTGAAGTCATCCAATAACTTCCGAACCTCTGAAGGGCTATCTGAAGTTAGTTGGGGGAATTGTTCTAGCGCTGACCAATGAAACTCCGCGATTAAACGAGTTCGCTTGAATTTTTTCAAAAGTGTTTCATAAGCACTCCCGTAATTGTTTTGTGTTAGTTTAAAATTCTTAATAGCCTCAAAAGCAGGCCCTTTTAAAGCTAACTGCAAATATTTGAACTTCTGCATAGCACTGAGTTTTTCATTATTGTGAATTAATGAATCAAACAAATCAATAAAAGTACCAAATTCCAATATGTCTCCACTAAATGAAGGCAAATCAATTCGCGGCAAAGCAACACTTTCCTGTTCCCGAGCTATATTTTGTGGCGTAGAATTCTGAACAGATTTCAGTTTAGCAAAAATAGACCTAATTGAATAAAACAATTTTTCAAATTTATTGCGAATGTCATCCTCAATGTCAAAATCATCGGTTGCATCTGAAATTAATCCAACAATGGAATTGTGATGTTTAAAAAATTCTAAATGAATTGAATCAACTATATCAATTATCAAAAAACAATTCACGTCACCTCTTAAGGCTTTCTCGGCAGCAAAATAAATATCTTCTAATCTTCTAAACTCCGATTGTCGATGATTTTTAAATTTACGTAAATTTTCAGCGGTTTTTGACATCTTAACAATAAATCAAAATCACTGTAACGCCACTGAACAAATCTAACACGATAGAACGAAAACAAAATACTATTCCAAAAATGTACAATTTTTTACTGTTGAAGTAGTAAAATATCTGACCAAATGTCAAATAAATTCAAAACAATTTAGCAAATAACCAAAACAAACAAAACGAGCTCTTGTAAGTTTTTAAGCGGCAAAAAAAATTGCGTTTTATTTCCAACGGAATGAGTGAATATCCCGAACTTGCTTTCTCTTCTAACAAATAAAGAAACTAAAATTCAATGCGGTTTTCAACAATAATTGCAACGAAAAATCAATGGTTTTTTTTATCGTTAAACTTTGCACGAAATTAACTCAAATGTACCGGCCCGGAGTTGGACTAAATTATGTAATTTATTCGATAATCTTTGCACTAAATTAACTCAAATTGCATCCGGCTCGAAGTTGGACCAAATTATGTAATGTGTTCGATACACATTACATAGAATAGAATATTCAAAAAAATGTATGAATTAGATGTTGCGGTTTTACTTCAATGCTGGTTCAATGCAAGTATATAATTGACGAAGGACCTTTAGCGGAACAATCAATAAACACGTGCCGTTACATAAACGAATCACCAAATAAAAGTTATCACTAACCTTTAAGTCAAAGCTCTGGTGTTTTCTTGGTTCTTCTTTCTTCTGAGGCTAGCCCCGTAATAGCAGGAACAGTTTCTTAGAGCTTCGTCTGGACAACACGTTACACAAAAAATAGCGACGTAATGTTCATTGATTGACCATACAAAAAAATGCGGGTTTAACAACAAATGATGCGCTTTTGTAAACACAAAAGAAACAAAATGAAAGCGGTTTAGCGGTCGTTACCAACGAAGCTACTAACTCGCGAAATCGTAACGCAAAAAACAACAATAAGCGTCGTCTCTTCAGACGGAATCAAAGCGACCGAAAAGTTCGGAGAACAAACACCAATCTCCCAAGCGTCCTAACAGCTTTTAACGATTTAAACTGTGTCAACGATTCTTATTTCGTTATTGTAGAAGATTTATTACAAAGTATGGAAATAATTACTTTGATAGCGGAATTATTGGTCTAATTTATAATAAAGTGCTAAAATTTATGTAAAAATTTTATTTTTTTAAAAAATTTTGTTTAGCAAAAGATGACAAACTATTTGAAATATAAATTTTTAAATTTAAACATGCAGATGTATTTGTATTGAATTTATTTATTCCACATGGCATTAGAAAATGATTTACATCTATAGATGTGTTATCAAATGCTTTCCTACATTCAATTCCAAGATTCATATAATTTTCTTTTTCATTCCAGTCGTTTAGACACGGTGAACATCGTCTCTTTAAATTTATCACGGGAACGCCGTCGATGTATTGTTGTAAAAACGTTCCTCGATTATTAATATCCACGTTTGTAGTGTGAAATTCTGTCAAACAAGTGCACGTACCTGTTTGAAAATTTGGTGAGATTAAATCTGATGCATTATAAATTAAAGACGCACAAGCATTTCTAATTCGATCAAAACGAGAAAACTCAGATTCGATAAGTTTATTTTTCATAAAATCAAAAACGGTAGCCTTTCTGGCATTCTTTGTAGTAAAATCTTGTTCGGTATCCGTACACTGAAAGCGATACAAATTTGGTCCGGGTATACCGTACAGAAATTCAGAAGTAACTGTTTCGTTGTCGGGATCCGAAGACATTGCCAGTGTAAACGGTATACGTCCATTGTAATATGTACCCGTCAAATTATCTTTAATAAAACCATTACATCCTATAATTTGACAACCATCTTCTCCTCCAAACAATTTACCTTTCGGGAAACATTTCCAATCTCTGATAGTTTTTACCAATCTCGATGTGTAGGTATTTCATTTTACTGCAGGTTTTGGTAAACAGTAGCCTCCCCTTTTCGAAGAAAACTTACGATTTATAATCAAGGTATCAGTTTCGATAAATTTATACTGGAAATCTGTTGATTTACATTTCAAAGAACAGTCAACGGGAATGTCATTCGGGCCTAAATATATCCCGTTTGATGTACATCGTTTGCTATTCGCAACACCAATATATTTTGTTTTTACGGTGGCTTCAGGAATACGTTCTATGCCATAAAAGTCTTTAATGTTGATTGCTGGAGAATTTTGTGGTACATTATTATTTAAAATTGCTGATGAAATGCTATAAATTGGTTTAATTAATATTTTAAATAAATATATTAGTAACACGATCCACGTTAAAATAACAAGATTGAACATTACAATTTTAAATATGTCATAGTATTTTGCCAAGCACAAAACAAAAGTAGAATCAATTCAACAATCATCCAAAAGAATTCACTCGTTGAAAAAAAGCTATAATTACAGTACAATATAAATATTAGCACAATTAGAGAAATTAAGGATGTATAATACGAGTAATGACTGGAATTTTCAATCACGTGTTCTCTTAAAGAATCATAAAATGATCGAACGGGGAAATGTTTAGATTCTTTTTCTCTGGTAGTTTTGATTTTGTTTTCGGAATCCATAGTTTTATCTAGTTTTACTCTTATTAGATAATATGCCACACCGAAAAAAGAAACCACAACCAACCACAATACCAATAGATTTTTACTACGTTGTTGAAAATCAATCGCATCCCGTATCGTATAGTCAATCAAAAATTGACGTTAAAAATGATTATTTGTCTTTATTGAATTCTCATTTCCCCTTTCAGTCAAATACACCAACCGTAAGTGATATTACAAGTAGTTTCAAATTGAAAAGTATAGATGATGATAGGAGTATATTTTCAATTACACCAAAAAACACAAAAGTGGGCCATGGCTCTCGTCCAAAAAGTAGACAATCAATATCGACTAAATCGGCTATCGCACTTGCGGGTTCGGCGAGAAAACGAAGTCGTTCTAAATCGAAAACACGACGTAAACCAATTACAGAAACTTCAAAAAAAACTTCCAAGAAACGAAAAAAGTCTAAAACTCGAAATGCAAAACCAGTAATAATTAATGGTAAATTAGCCATCGAAGGACCTACTCGTCCTTCAACGATGAATAAAAAGTATAACGTAAATAGATTTATGAAAGACCGAATACCAAAATTAGTTGATTTTTAATTTTTTTATCTAAGAAAGAACAAACATGGATCTCGAATCTTTTAATGAACAAACTATAGATGATATTTTGAATTCTTCAAGCCGTCGTAATTCAAGAGACGACCAAACAGCCCCAGGATACGTATCTCAATTCCGAGCCGATGTCGACGATGACGACGACGACATTTCAATACATCTTTCCGATTTCAATACTAATGATTTGGCAGAACAAAGCATTTTAGCATTCGAATCGGAATTACCAGACGACATCTTACTTGATCTCGGAATTGGTGGTAATATGGCCAATGCATTTGTTGACCCTCGTCGAGACATGCCGTTGTTAAATGCCACCGATACGAGAGCAAATAATAATCGACGACATATGCCATTATTAAATTCACCCAATAGCAGTACGTCAAATTATGGCAGTTTAGAAGAAACAAATCGAGATATGCCATTGTTAAATGCTACCGATACCAGAACAAATGTATCTGATAATGATCGACGATATGTCCCATTATTAAATTCAACTGATAGTAGTATTTCAAATTATGGCAGTTTGGAAGAACCAAATAATACAAGAGTACCCAATATTAATGCCGGTAATGTAATTAATGCACCTATTGGAAATCGACGACGCTTGTCGTTGTTAACTTCAACTGATAGTAGTCATTCAAATTATGGCAATTTGGAAAAAACAAATAATACAAGAGTACCCAATATTAAAGCCGATAATATAATAAATGCACGAATTCGTCGACGTGTGCCATCGTCAAGTTCAACCGATAGTAGTAACGGGGATAGTTCAGAAGAGACAAATATTACAAGAATACCCAATATTAATGCAAACACTGCTAACAATTCTTCAGAAACGACAACACGTCAAGAAGTTCTCGAATCCAATAATGATTTGTCTGAAAATGAAGAAGCAATCGATTCCGATGATTATGACATTGAAAGACATAAAATTAATGTACGAAGACCACCTACAAAAGGTGGCTACGGCAACAAAAAAATGAAAAGATCTAAAAATTCAATAGGTTTAAATAAAGACCAACAAGTCACAAAGGGATTATGCGCCGACCGTCGTGGTCGAGTTAGCATATGTAAAAACATGTTTAATCTTTACAATTTTAAAGATGTTAGCGAAACAAATTATTTATCAGCAACACACATTAGTTGTTTTGAAATTACTATTGCTATGTTAAATGAATCGACGTTATCGAGTGTAGAAAATTACGTTAGTGCTTCCATTTATTATATTTTAGAGGGCAAAGCATATAATACCGTGCCTGATATACCGCTAGGAAGGTTTCTTAACGAGATGTCATTTATAGCAAACGAAAAAAATACTCATTGTAAAGGCACAGATAATATAATAAATATTATAAGTTTTTGTTACTCAAATGAAAATAAGAATTTAGAATCAACCTTAAAAAAAGAAATAACGTCTTTAGTGGGGAAATATAAAAAAATACCGTTTCCCAAAGAAAAGATTTTAGATAAAATTAGTAAAATCATACCAAAAATTAAATTTCGTTCTGATATCTATGCATTTGTACCAAACGATAGTGGGGAAAATAAACAATCACGCCTATAGAGCCCGCTAGGCAAAAAACGTACAATTTTCGATAAATATGTTAGTCATATCACAAAATAAAATATTTTATCTCTATTTATATATTTTAAATAATTACTATACATTTTTGTGCATAAATTCACATATGTATATTACATATTTAAATAAAACATATCACGTTCGAAATTTAAAGCTTATTACTACAACCTAAAAAAAAACAATATAAACAGTCCTTAATTATCTGATGGGGGTATATCAAAAGCAACAACCATCCATTAACGAATGCAGAATTTTCTTCAACTTGGGGGTCTTCCACAAAGGTAATATATTTTGTTTTGTAAGTCGGAACAATTGCAATGCTATTAAAGATTACACTGTTTTTATGAAAATGTTGTAATAAAAATCTGTATGCATAATGATAATCAAAATTATATTCATTATCGACACATTTCACTAATAAAAATGTTGGAAAGGCCCTTATAAAAGAGTCACATTCAATAATAGGATATTCCTTTTCACTACAAAAATAATATCTTTTAGCAATCATTCCAAAAGCATTAAATAAAAAATCATAATTTAATAAATGATTTTTGGGTATTTCCATATTTTCTAGCGGTATTGAATATACATGGCTCGAATTGCGTGGATATATAATTTTTTTAAATCTTGCACGATTTTCTTTAAAATATTTTAGTAATCCTTGCACTAAAACTGTTATGTATGTATGTTCAAACTTTCTTTCCGTACATATTTGCAGTACCTTTTGAAGATATTTTTCAATTTCTATTAACAGTATATCTGATGTCGATGTATGTGACAAGATGATTTGTCTTGAATTATTACGTACAAAAATAATATCATCCATGTTCAGTTTACGCAAATGATGTGTTATATTAATTTATAGAATGCTTCTACCGGTTTATATATTCTCAAATACTCTATTCAAATGGTTATGTACGTCATCGGAATGCGTAGATGCTTGAATATATTTAGCCGTTGTTTTTAAATGTTTATGTGAGACTGCTTTTGATGCTATTTTTAATCCACACTGTGTAAATATCTCACCTAGAAACCACCGTCTTACGGCGTGCCATTTTACCCAAGAGGGACGGTTCTCAACATTACAGACATGCTTGTATAACTTGTCAAATCGTAAATGTAATTGTTTTATGGAACAATTTTCGGCAAAAATAAAACTGTTATTAAAATCATTTTGTTTTTCTACAACAATCCCGAGAAAGTTCAATAAGTGTAAATATTTTTTTCGCACATTTTCTACTAAATATATCGTTATTTTGATATTGCCTTTACCAAACACATCTATTTGACCGTTTTCAAGCAGATCATTATATTCAAAATATGTCAGTCGATAGAGTGTAGATACTGTCCTAGCACCTGTATAAAATGATAAAACAATAAGGGTATGAAAAACGATATCTGCAATAAAGGCTTTATTGTGTATTTTGTTATTGTAATTTACCAATTACCAAGAAAATTGTACTTTTTTCCAACAATTTTTTTATAGTTTCAGTATTCAGTGCTAATGATCTATTTGAATTTGAACTTAGAAATTTGTGTTGTTCTTCTTTTGGAAGCATCTTTACTTCTTTATGTAAAATAATATCAAAATGGCGAAATTTAACCATATTATATTTATTCAACATTTGATTATAATTGTCAGTATCAAACCTGTTTGTGTGTTTTAAATATCTAACAATTGTTGATACAATTTTTAGTACATAAATTAAACATAGAGGTTTTGTTCGATATATAGTTAAATATTTTACAAAATTTTCAAAAGACTTTTCGCTAAAATGACTTTCCAGCAAATTTATATATTTTAAATGTGCCATAGTTAAGCTGGTTAATTTAAAGTTGATTGTTTCATTATTATTTGTGTCATCCAAAACGGAAATTTTGCACAAGCATTTTTTCGAAAATGTAATTGATTGTTGTTGTTTTGTATGAATTAAGCAATTGTTATTTACTACTGTTACGTAAACGGTCATTATACAATAAACATACACCTTATGTAATTTAAAAATATTTTGTATATTTACTAGGTGGCGCAGTATATAAAACGCAGTTGCTTCGTTAACTTTGGCACAAATGAGTATAGACAGTGCCACCCTGTTTGCGAAATTACAAAAAGCATACGAACGCTTTTCTCCATCTTACGAATATGTGCTATCTCAATATTATAGTAAACAAATAGATCTTAAGCAGCGAATGTGCAAAATTCTCGTAAAGTTGAAGGAATTGTTTTTGTTGATGGAACTTTTAATATCGGGGCAGAATTGCTAACGCATTTATTTATGAAATACTCAACCTGTTTTGTTTTATGTGTTTGTTTAATACCAGAGGAAAGACAAAAAATAAGTACAAACGATATGACCAAAGTTATACATTTTGAAAATCTATCGATTTTGAGATACCTATCATCGTTGTTTCAATGGTTAGATTCAATTTATTGTAGAAAAAATAACAGTCTATCATCGGACGAGTCATTGATAGTATACAACACGACGCTTTATAGTGCATTAAAACATTGGTTAAAAGAACGCCAAAATTATTTTTTATTGTCATATTCAATCGAGTAACTGCAAACTATTAGAGATAATGATGCAAAATAATTAAAAGTGATTAGATTTATACATTAAAATATTTGTATTAGATAACGTGGCCGGGGTTATGATAAATTAATAAAAACAAAATTCAAATACAATTTCTCGTATTGTCAATGAAATAACCAAAAGTGTTTGTGTGTCTATAGTTACTTGTATATATTTTATAGTACAGTAAAATTTTGACATTGGATCAAGCAATTGTAAAAATATGAATACAAAACCATTGGAATTTTATGAAATTATAGATAATGTAGTAGAACTATCAAAAACAAATGACAACAATCGAAATATTTTATCATGGAAAGAATTTATGAGCATAGCAAAAATTTATAAATCATTAATAAATCGTTCGAGTGGTTTAAATTGCATGCGAAAAAAAATGAAAGAACATGTTAAACGTTGTAAAAAATGTGAAAGAACATATATTCAGTCTGAATCACAATTTAATGATATTATGACATTTATGAAGGTTTTGGGACCCAGTATCATTTCATGTAAATACAAATACGGCATACGCAATATGTGGGTGACACCGCAGTGGAAACAAATAACAGAAAATTGTTTGACGATATTAAACAAACTCTATAAAATTGATACACACATTACAGATCCCAAAACGATAAATGCAGAGGATATAAAAATTGTGATTTATTAAACAAATCGATTAAAGAACAAACACAGGGTCAACGTAATTTTATCAAACAAGAAACTAGTCCAGGAAGGCACTATTTTACGTTTCGTTTCACCGTATTACCATCTACGGTGGATATGGACATTGACGAAATTGGCATTCCATATAAAGTTTTTCCTGGTATTTTGGAAAATAGAAATCGCATGTTCGTTTCTTTAATATTTAAACGGGATCCTGTCATTTGTCAATATAGTATTCATTCTCCCGAAAAGATAAAACGCGTCTTTGGCAGATGTCTTTTAATACACCCCTATCGGTACAAATCAATGAATTTAGATATCGATGGGGATACCGTTGTTGTTAACATTTGCTTATGCGAAGCAGTATCGTTAGAATTACTTTTGCGTTTAAATTGCCAATTAAATATGTACGTGTATTTTGTTAAAACTCGAATGGAATTTTCACAAACTCATGCTGTACGTTTACACGATCCAGACGTCATAAATCAATTATCACGACATTCCAAGTGGGGAAATGTCTTTAAATATGTTTACGAAAAAGAATATCAACATACGAAAACAATCAACATTTTAAACCATGTGTTACTAATATTGACACAGTTGTATGTTATATCCAATCTCAACTACGTCTTATAATAAATAAGGTCACACGTGCAAACAATAAACAATAGATCCCTTTGTATGATCTTTGCAATAGATGCTATGTTGTTTCCTGGGAACATCGCCCACTGCAGACGCTGTGAAACCTCAGCAACGCTAGTTGGTGGTGGTTAGCTTATAAATATGTGTGAAATGATAATTAGAACGCTTTTTACTTATTACTATTCATATCAAACGCCTTTTACATTAAAACAGTTATACTGCTTTTGTTACTTGTATGTAAAGCCCGCGATATTAAAATCGTGTAATTTCAAAGTGAAATAAATATTTTTTAAAAAGATAAATTTTGTTCGACCCACGCAACAAAATTGGCGCAGAGTCAGCAGGATAGGAAAAACTTTGGGAAACAGCGACGACCTAACGAGCTGGTGTAGAATTTTGGTTGAACACGGCAACAGCCTCACTGCGATAAAAAGTAGAACACGGCGACGTCCCAACTGCCCAGATCCCACCAGACGAACCAGGCGACAGACTGAAGTACCAAGGGTGGACCCTAGTCCTTAAAGCCTACAGAACCTCGCAGAGGAAGAAGAAAATGTCAATGTAAGTGACAAAGAATCATTTATTTTAAAGATATATTTTTGAATAATTTAAAACAATTGAATAATTTAAAGAACTCATTTACAACTCAAATAAACAATCCAGAACGTTTTTCTGAAAGTTTTCCCAAAATAATTTAATTTTCATAAAAATGTCGATCCAATGTGATGAACCTAATGACATAGTCGAACCCTACAAATTAGGTGAAATATTCTCTCTAATTCCCGAATACGATGGCAACCCCATTTTCCTTTCAACTTTCATAAATTCATGCAACACCGCAATGCAAATTGCAGTTCAAGATCAAAAAGTATTTCTAACATTACATATAAAAAATAAATTAAAAGGAAGAGCCGCAGAATTAATTAATTCAAGAAATCCTAACTCATGGGAAACGATCAAAACTTTATTAGATACCCATTTCGGCGATTCTCGCGATTTAACTTCTCTCATTCAAGATTTACAGAGATTGAAACAATTAAATTCAGAATCAGCACTCACTTTTGTGTCAAGGTTACAGACACACGAAGCAAAATTGTATGCCGCTATCAATAAGCAAAATCTAACCGGAGAACAAAAAGCTGCACAAACAAAATTTATAGAAACGATGTGTTTAAATACGATATTAACCGGTCTTGAACCGAAGCTAGGTCAGATAATTCGAGCTTGCAATCCTCGCGATATGCTCACCGCGATAAGTAGAATCAGACGCGAATTACAATTAAATTACTTCGAATTGCAGAAATTTCCAAAACAAAGTATTCCGAGCAACAAACAGCGGAAAATACAAAAAATATGTTCAGTATGCAAACGCATGGGACATACGCAAAATGAATGTCGTTTCAGAAATAATTTTCCAAGTTCTTCAAATTACAATCAATATAGCCAAAGACAACCTTCAACGTCAAATTCTCAACAACAGAATTTTCAAAGACCATTCACACAACAACAACAACAACAACAACAAAGACCGAATCCTTCTCAACTGAGGGGGTTGAGAAGGATTCGGTTTCAAAGAACCCCAGTAATTCAACAAAACCCAAATTTCCAAAGACATTCAACAATCCTCAGAAAAACTCATCATTTTAATGCTGAAAACCATCACGAAAATAATTATCAATAAAATTACCAAAACCCTGAATATCAATGTGAAAATGATTTTTCTTCATATGATTACCAAGATGATAATTATGAACAAACTGATTATGAAGTAATTCAAGAAAATGACCATTTAATACAAAACGAATTAACCGAAAATTTTCAAACCCTTGCCTTAGAAGACAAACCCCCGGAAATGCAAATTCACTTAATCAATACGGACAATTTCAACCCCAATCTAAACTTCCAAGAAACATTTATGTAAGATCTCATACAGTAAGTTCCAAAAACCTGTATTATATTAAAGACCCCCTTAACCGATTTAAAATGTTAATTGACTCAGCAGCTGGAATTTCCATATTCAAAGCCCATATGTTTAGTAGAACTCCTGTAACCAACCAAGAATAACTAACTGTTCAAGGTATTACTAATGAAAAAGTTCTCTTAACGAAATCCACAATGATACCCTTTAAACCAGGTGACCCACATAAAGTTTACATTTCGAACATCGATATTGACTTTGACGGTCTACTAGGCGCAGATTTCTTAGAACATTATGACGGTATAGTAGACATAAAAAACAAAAATCTAATTTTAAACTTCAAATCAATCCCTTTACATAAAGTCACTGACCAAACTCAAAATACAAATCCGACCACATCAACACCACGTCCAATTGAAAACATCATAAATATATAACCTCGTGTAGAAAAAGTTTACAAACTTAACTGTAACTTAACGAACACCGAAGCTATACTTTCTGCACAAGCAATTGACAAAGTTAGAATACCAAATGCAATTGTAAAAATAAATGATAAAGGCGAATTTTTTACAACAGTTATTAACCCTCACGCAATTCCAAAACAAGTAAATTCCAATGACATAAAACTTGAACCAATCGAAACTAATTCCCTAAACACTTTTAATGACGAAACCGAATTCGATCAACCTATTCTTGACAGAAACGAAATAATCCGAAATTCTCTAAGACTGGATCACTTAAACGATGAAGATAAACAATTAGTTATTGACCTTTGTTTAAAATTCTCTGACATATTCTATATTGACGGAGATAAACTAACATTCACTAATGACATAAAACACACAATTGATACTAAAGATGCTAGACCGATTTTTACTAAATCATACAGATACCCCCAAATACATAAAGACAAAGTTAAAACACAAGTTTCAAAAATGTTAAACCAAGGCATCATCAAACATTCTTACTCCCCATGGTCATCTCCTGTATGGGTTGTACCTAAAAAACTTGACGCATCTCAAAACAAAAATGGCGTGTAGTAATCGATTATAGGAAACTCAACGAAGTTACCGTTGGAGATAAATACCCCTTACCTAGTATTGCAGAAATTCTCGAACAATTAGGCAAATGCGAATATTTTACTACCTTAGATCTCGCAAATGGATTTCATCAAATCGAAATTGATCCAAAGGATACTCAAAAAACTGCCTTTAGTGTTGATAATGGACATTTGGACTCAAAAATGCCCCTTCAACTTTCCAAAGAGTAATGGATAACATTCTATTAGGCCTCCAAAATGAAAAATGTTGTGTATACATGGATGATATTATTTGTTATTCCCCTACCATCCACGACCATATTTCACGTCTAACAGAAATTTTCAAAAGATTAAGGAAAGCCAACCTAAAAATTCAGCCGGATAAATGTGAATTTTTCCGACCAGAAGTTGCTTATTTAGGTCATTTAATAACGAAAGACGGAGTCAAACCCGATCCAAAGAAAGTCGATGCCATAAAAAATTACCCCCAACCAATAAACCCAAAGGATGTTAAAGCATTCCTAGGACTATCAGGATATTATCGTAGATTCATACCTAATTTCGCAAAAATCTCAAAGCCATTAACGAAACTTTTACAAAAGGATGTCCCCTTTAACTTTGATTCAGATTGCACTTCTTCATTTAATAAACTCAAAGAAGCAATAACTTCATGTCCAATTTTAATTTATCCAAATTTTGAGGAACCCTTTATTCTAACGACAGACGCGAGTTCATATGCAATAGGCGCTGTATTATCACAAGGTCCCGTTGGAAAAGATCTTCCAATAGCTTTCGCTTCTCGAACTCTTTGTCCCGCCGAGACGAGATACTCTACTATAGAAAGAGAACTCTTAGCTATAGTATGGGCTGTAAAGCACTTCAGAAATCTAATTTTTGACCGAACCCTTAAACTTTATACCGATCATCGCCCTTTAACATGGTTATTCTCAATTAAGGATCCAGGTAGCAGACTAGCACGTTGGAGACTTAAGTTGGAAGAGTATGATTATGAAGTAATTTATAAACCCGGACGCATAAATAAAAACGCAGATGCACTGTCACGCATAAAAATTAATCACTTTCAAAAATGTGCACAAATGCATGCTAAAATTCTAGCCAACAATGAAAACTGACGAACAAGAAACTGATGAACCAGAAACTATTGAACAACCACAATCCCCTGAAATTGATCTTCAAACAATAACTGATGAATTTAATAGATTTGTCGAACTTTTCAAAACCACCTGTTTAATTGATTATTCTAAAACTGAATATCTTAATAAACAATTACTTGACAAGACTAATAAAGACATAATAGTTTTCTTTCGCGAAAATAAATTAGAACAATATCATAATGACATTTTAAAAGACATATTCGAAGAAGAATTAAATTTAGACTATAACAAAATCCATACATACTCAAGTCACACAGTAAGAGATAGGAAATACTACATTATAGTTTTACCATTTGACCCAGAAAGTGTTGTAGAACACATGTTCTTTACATTATACAAAGACCAACATTTACTTGACCCTTCAAAAATATTTTACATCGAAAACAATGTCGAATTACCAATCGTAGAACTTCTTTGTTTTATTTTCTCTGATAAAGAAATGAAATTTAAAATATGTCAAAACTTAACCCAAACTCCAGACAAAGAACAGATCCCAATAATATTAGATCAATATCATGCAGGTAAATCCAACCTACATAGAGGAATAAATGAAACCATAAGACGCATAAAAGAAAAATATAATTGGCACGGAATGAGTAAAGACATAGAGAATTATATAAAAAAATGTGAGATTTGTCAAAAAGGAAAAATTTGTAGAAAAAATTTAAGTACACCACTTGTTATCACAGAGACACCCAAAACTCCCTTCGAGAGAATAAATATAGATATTTTAGAAATTCCTAACAAAATTTTAGTACTCACAATAAGAGATGAACTCACAAAATTCACACAAGCGTATCCAATCGAAGATAAAATTGCCAAATCAATAGTTAACACATTAATTTTGTTCTTTCAACATTACGGTACCCCTTTAAGAATCCACTGTGATTCAGGTAAAGAATTTAATAACAACTTGCTAAAAGATTTATGTACCCTATATGATATTAAATTAACATTTTCAAGTGTCAATCATCCTCAATCAAATGGTTCACTTGAACGGTTTCATGCTACTCTCACGGAAATGATCAGACCCCCAAATCAGAAAATCCAGAAGAACATCCGTTAACAATCTTGCCGTACGCAACGATTTGTTATAACAATACAAAAAATAAAACACATGGATTTACACCATACGAATTAATTTTCGGACATACTTCAGGTAGACCCCCAGAACAATTATACAATGAAAAAGAATTGATCACAAAATACATACGAGACTTGAATTCCCGATTGAAACATTATTACCAAGTAGCTCGTGAACGAACGCAGACGAATAAGGAGAAATCTAAGATTAGATTCGATAAAAATATCTCCCCACACCCTTATCTTTATAAAATTGGAGACTATGTATTTGTAAAGGAATCACAAATATCAGATAAATTAAAAGATAAATTTCATGGACCCTTTGAAATATTAGAAATATTTCAAAATTCAGCAATTCTAGTAAACTGGAAAAGTTAATTTTGATAGATTAAAACCTTGTCACGAAAAACCCCTAGAACAAGAAGAAAACCCCCTTGAAATATAATTTTCTTTTCAGATACTTGATCCTTCTCCTATTACAATGCTGCAATGCTCAGATGACATTAGACCCAGTGAAAAACACAGTAGGAATCTATTACCACGAAGAATCATATCTTAAGGTAACAAATAATAAATGGACTATTTTAGTATATAAAGACTTAGACTCAATAAAAACGGCAATCCCCGTTTAAATTCATTTAAACCCCAAATAAGAACTCATTACAGTTTATTATCCCAAATAGCTCAATCAGTAAATATGAAAGATTCGGAAGCTTTTGAAGACACCACACAGTCACGCTTTCGTAGAGGATTAATAAATGGCATTGGCTCAATATTTAAAGCAATCACAGGAAACCTAGACTCTAGTGACGGAGACTACTATAATGAATGTATAAACAAAATTTCCCTTGATGAAAAAGAACTTGAAATCTCATGAAAAATCAAATTTCAGTCACAACCTCCGTAATTAAAAATTTTAACAATACGATCCAAAAATTACAAATTGATGAAGAAACGTTTAATAAAGATTTGGTAGAAATAGAACAAACTATTTATGATATTTCTAATGATTTAGGTTTTTATGAAGCTCAATTACAATTTTAGAAGTTTGTGAAACTTTAACCGAAAGTTACACATTTTTACAAAATAAATTAAATGACATCTTGAATGCAATTACATTCGCAAGACTAAAAATAATTCACCCTTCTATAATAACGCCCAAAGACTTGATAACAACCCTTCAAGCACTATCACAAACCCTTGTAAAAGATAAATTACCCTTGCCAATATCGTTTTCAAATATAGCCCCGTATTTTGACATAATGGAACTATCAGCCTTTCAGAAAGACTCCAGAATCATCTTTGTTTTAAAAATCCCTTTAATTGAACCAGAAGATTATATCTTATTTAGACTTATCCCCATTCCAATTGCGGATAAACGAACTGGATTGCATCATATAATTTTAGCAAATCAAAAATATATTGCAAAAGATGATGATTCGATGTTATATGTGACATTTCAAAATTTAGATAAATGCAAAGATTTAACTTTCAACATCAAACTTTGCAAAGAACTTCTACCATTACCAATTGACAGCAACGCTATATGTGAAGCACAGCTGTTACGCCAAAGCCTCGAACTCCCAAAATCCTGCCAAACCACTGTTGTATTAGCCACAGGATACAACATCCAAGAATTAAAATTAAATACTTGGCTGATCATGGTTACAGATCAAGTTCCAATAACAGTGAAATGTAAAGATAAACAGACAATTACCGAAATTATAAGTGTGAATACCATAATGAAGTTACAACCAGACTGTAACGCATTTATTGGAAGTACCAGAGTCCGATCCAAACCAATGATGGAAGTCTACAAAAATGTAACGTACAACAATCATGCCGTTACTGTTCCTTTCAAATGTTGTGATGAATTTCCACCAAAGGCCTATTTACCAAAACTTCAACCCTTGAAGCTGAGTAAAATTGATACCGAAGAATTGAATATTGCCCAACACAAACTGGACCAGTATTCTGAAGAATTGGACAAGATGATTAACGAACCCTTTGTGAATAAACACATTTCTTGGTTTGTTTATTTCACTATTACAATAATCGTCCTCCTGGTTATCCTGTACATCTTCTGCAAATGTAAAAGAAGAAGACGCAACCAAATTAGCATTATGGCTGGCCCCAGCTATCCACCTTCACCACCTCCAGATGCAAAATGAATTCCATTGTTTAGAAAATTCCTACCCCGAAAAAGACCAAATATCCGTGAAACCGAAGATGAAGATGAACTGTAAGAAAATTCAATTTTCTTTCATGAACAATTTGTGCTATTCCTAATTATTATTGTACTATTTTGATTTATTTTGATATTTTAACCCATATATGATTTATTATGCTTATATACACTTATTTACACATATTTACAGAAATTTAAAAATGTTTATTATCTTGAATTATTTATATTATTTGACTTTCGAATTTGAATTTATTTTGAATTTATTGTTGAAAAAAAGTTACTGCATAGCATCAACTTTTTTAAATAGGGATGGAGTTGTTATATCCCATCTCAACTACGTCTTATAATAAATAAGGTCACACGTGCAAACAATAAACAATAGATCCCTTTGTATGATCTTTGCAATAGATGCTATGTTGTTTCCTGGGAACATCGCCCACTGCAGACCCTGTGAAACCTCAGCAACGCTAGTTGGTGGTGGTTAGCTTATAAATATGTGTGAAATGATAATTAGAACGCTTTTTACTTATTACTATTCATATCAAACGCCTTTTACATTAAAACAGTTATACTGCTTTTGTTACTTGTATGTAAAGCCCGCGATATTAAAATCGTGTAATTTCAAAGTGAAATAAATATTTTTTAAAAAGATAAATTTTGTTCGACCCACGCAACATATATGATAGCACAACAGCTTACGAGTTCATACGTTATGCAAACGAATTGGGCTTCAAAGACAAATCTATGGAATCGTATTTTGTGCATAATATAATAAATGATGATGTTTGTAATTCCATAATCGATTCAGGTGCTAAAGGTAATCAAGATATTATGTCCATTATGAAGAACATGCCAAGAAAAACTGGAGATATTCAAAAAGAAACGCTATCATATGCACAAAAATATATCGGCAGTAATAGTATTATAGCTAAAGTATAGCAAACTGAATCTCAGTTGTTACAAAGCTTACAAAATGCTACAGTCGATTGGAACATGAACATTTCTTTTTGCGTAGGTAATAAGAAAATCGATTTAGGCCCTGTAGATAATTTTATGCTACATTCGTTCAAAATGGATAAGACCGTTGCTTTATTAATTGATGATGAAATATTCTAAATATGATTTGGTTGGTGATTTTGACTTGTCTGATTTTTATAAACTTTATATTTTTACCAAAATTTTGGAACACGTTTGAAAAATTGGAACTGTTAGAAAATAACTCTCAGTGTTATTTCAAAAATAATATTTTACATCAAAGTGATAAAGTAAAACGTCTAGTTTACCATGAAAAAAAACGATTGTAATGTAATTGCAGTTAGTTGTTTAATGGATAGAGATTGTACATTTTCCTGTTCTCCAATTGAAGGATCTTATGTATGTCATCGGACTTCACGATTATGTATACCCAAAAGAGTTACACCACCCAAGACGCAAAACGTTAGTAAAAAATTTGGTATGATTGATGATAATAAAGACAAATGTTTTCCATATAAAGGAGTATTTGCTGTCCTGAGAGGCGATCCAGTATTAAATATAAAATCTTGGAAATGTATTTGACTTTTTCCTCATTTAATTAATGACGATGGAGAAAAACTACCAAGAGTGTGTGGCGGCACAAACAGTAAACTGAACATTAACATAAAGGCCCACTATCCGAAAATTGAAGATTGCATTTGTTCCCCGGACCGAACATTAACTACAATCTCGGGTCACACCAGAGGTGATATACTCTCATTTAATGATGTTCCTCGCTGTGTTCATCATAAATATTTATATTTAGTCTAAAATCTATAATTGTTAAATGTTAGGATCTTTAATTAAGTTTTCTGTTTCGTTTGAGCTACTATCTTTGAAACTGTTATACCATGCATGAACTTTAAAAATAATTGTAAGAACCAATCCGCCAAAAATTAAAATAGCAATATAAATTAAAGCATTAATTACAAAATCAATAGTATTATTTACACCATCCCATATTTGTTTTTGTAAATCTACTATAAAATCTGACAGTAATGTGCCTAAATTTGGTTTAGATCGACAAACATACACATCTCGTGAATCTACCATTTCTTCTATAGCTAGATGTTGCAATGTATTTGGAGGTGCGTCGGTATCACATTTACGACACTCTGCATTTACAATATCCCTTTTGGGATCCGGCCAACCGCGACACAATTCTCTCAAATTTACAACATTGGGTAGTTTCGTGCAGGCGTTTTTCGGTTTAAAATCTTTATTCGCACATCTACACTGTGTTATTTTACATGCAGATATTTCACCTGTACGAGTCATGAAGACTCGCCAACAACCCGCAACTTTTTGTGCTTGCTTTACCAAATTTTGCAACAAAACAGCTACTCCCAAACCCAAAGTAATAGTAATAAAAGCTTTCTTTATAGTTATTGTTTTTTTAACTTTTTTCGGTAGATTTTCCAAATTATCTATAAGTTTTCTAAATGTTTTATCTTTGCGATACAATTCATCTAATCCTCCATATTTTGTTTCCAAATTTATGTCTTTTTCATAAACATTTTTACGTAACTTTTTGCGAACGAAATTTCGGTCTTCTTTGAAAAGTTTATGCAATTTTCGATCAGGAAAAGTCATTTCCATACATCGTGTAAAAGATTTTTTTATATTTGTATTATTAAAGTGCTTGTTTATAATGTCTTGCTAAGTGTGTTTATAAACATCAAACAGTTCATCTAAATTTCCCATGCGAATTTGGAGAATTACATCTTCCAATGGTTTATTCATACTAGTTACCACGGGTTTGAATAAATTTCTATCGGCCATCGGAATAAAATCGACATCATCTAAAATGTCGGATCTTAAAGTTGAAATACCAACTAATTCAGTTTTATTCACCGAAACCAAACCAGTATCGATGTGCTGGTCGTTTAATTTTTTTCAGGAAAACAAATCATTACGTATCTCGTGTAACTGATTAACTTTTTCGTTAACCAATATTTTACAATTGGTAACATCTTTTGCGATCCTTTGAATTTTATTTAAATTGTGTGCTAAACTTTGCATATTTATTCTACATAATAAAAAAGTGCAGGTAAATTATCGATATTATTTGAAATTTTCCAATAACGTTCATATATCCAAGTAACACCATTCGGTCTTATAACATTTAACATATCGTAACAAATTATCATTGTAATCAAAACATTTAAAAAATAATAAAAAACCACTTGTTTATTTTTTACTTATTTTCAAAAAATTCTTTCATTTGATCGTAATTTAAAATTTGATCAAAACATGTTTTTAATCTATTTAAATATTTGTAATAATCTATTTTTAAGCCATTTTTTTTCACAAAATTGCGATCCTCTGCTTTTTCACAAGCTTTTTTACACCCATTGTCAATATAAACAAATTCTACTCGTTCACCAACCTGTGGCGCCGATGAGGGATCTCTTTCCATCATTTTTCGTCTAACCTCGGAATGTTCTTAGGGATTTTTATAACCAGATCTTAGCAATTTTGTAATAATTAAATCTTCAATGCAAATATTTCCTTTCAATAAATTTTCTATTTGCTTATGTAAATATGAATTGGCGTAGTTGTTTCCAAATACCATCAAATTGTATATAAAATCATTCTGCGTTCGCCGAATAAAATTGCAATTATCCCGGCGAATTGCCTGCAAACCCTTTATGTCCATTTTTGGATTTTGAATTACAATGTTGTACGACAGTCCACAGTAACGCTTTTTACTACATAACAACATTGGATACATGACCTTTTTGAATTCTAAAGATATTGGATGAACGAACAATTCATTTGTTATTTTCGTGGCAATTTCCTTACCAATGATAATTGCTCGGTCTATGGCTTCTGTTTTTCTATCATCTTGTATTAAAGTTGATTCTACATTACTGACCATTACTGAATCCGTATCACCATAAATTACTTTAGCATTGTAATTGTTCTCTATAAAACACCTCGTTTCATCCAACATTAGCCTTCCAAAACTCGTAACGGAACTGGATATCTCTACACAATACAAATTGCTGGTAGCATCTCCTGTGAATCCATAAATGGAATTTGCAGAAATTTTTAACGCTAGTTGTCTACCGTTTAAAATTTTTCGTTTAAATTCATCCTGTTCTAATGCCATTTTTTGTTTTGCATCGTTTCTGGCGTTAATCAATTTTTTTTTAATTTCTGGTAGTATTCCAGGTCTGACGTGAGATTTTACAAACATTGCCGATATCGGAGACACGTGTACGTTATCTTCGCCAATGTCTAAAATTTCCGAAGAAGTTAAACGCGTAGAAAAACACAAATTATATCTTCTAATAATGCTTGGTTACAATGAACTAAAATCTAAAACGATTGTAGGATATTTATCGTGTAATCCAATGTCGGGATTTAAAACAGTGGCCCCTTTAAAATTTACTTTTCCCTTTTTATTACATTTTTTTTGTTTTTTTATTTATTTCAAAATCTTGATTGGTAACCTCGTCGTTTTCATCATCTAAGCTATCGTCGGTCAATTCTTCATCACTCGATTTTTTTCTTTTTTTATTAATTCTCAAAAATGGAATGATAAAATCCGTGCTGCATTTTACATATCGATAAATCATTGATTTTACTTTGATTTGTTGTCCACGATTTAACAAATAAGACATACTCACTCCATATATTATACTTAATTCGATATAATTTATTAAAGACATTAATTTGTTTGCCAGTAAAATAACCAAATCAACATCTTTCATACAGTATTGTGCTAGGCGCGTCCGATCTTCGATATTGCCTTCAAATAATTTAGTAATTTCTGTATAGTTAACATCGTCCTTTGATTCTTTTAAAAAATGCAAACATACATTATTTAAACTGTATGAATTTAAATTATATTCGTTTCGCACTACATCGAACATATCGAAACACAATCTACCCGGTATGTTGGTAAAGTTTGATTGTCGAAAAATAGTTTTGGTGTGGCGATTTTTTTCAAATGTTTTAGACTCGATTCCCAACAATCGTCCGAATTCAAAAAATTTCCGCCGGCATTTTAAATGTTTACCACGCTGTAATAAATATGAAAAGTCAAAATTATTGATATTATACCCCGTCATTATTTCGATCACATTCGTTTTCATAAAAGAATTGTTTAACATGAACATTATTCATTGAAGAACAACTACCCAATGTCAACATGTATTTATTTAAAACAGATATGCAACATTCGTCGTTTGTATACCCACATATAATCCCTATTTGAATAACGGGATCAATATTAGCTTCGGGAAATACTCCCCTACGATTGGCACATTCGATATCAAAACAAAAAATACGAAATGGAGCAATATCATTTATCTCCGTTTCATGTTCAATAGACGCTTTCCAATTTAATATTTTAATATTTAGTTCACATTTAGATATTTTATCAATACTCAATGAAAATGTTCTTTTTCTGATTTTTAACTAACAACTCCCCTTTAGTTGTGTGGCTGTTGTAAACATTAATACGGGTTCAATATCGGCATCGAACGCCTGAATTTCACTTTTGGTATATTGTGAAACAATCAATTAACCGGCCTTTGGTTTCGCGTATTCGACTGTGATCATTAACAACAACGTTGTATATCCAATCCTTTAAATCAACATTGTTGTAATTAAACATTGATATTTTTGACACCGAACACATAGATCCGTATGATAATTTTGATACATTTTTTACATTCACATCTTGTTCTATAATCGTATAAATATTTTTAGGCATTTCATATTGAAATGGCAATCTAATAAAAAATGAAAAGTCAAAATCGTTTACTAAACAACATATAGATTTATTTGATTTGGTAACACCAAAAAGACGAATTAAATTTGTGTTGGTTTCAATAACATAACGAATATATATGTCTATTAAACGAAACTCGATATCTTGTAGGGAATTTAATGCCGTTTTAAAATTGAACACTAACTAGTTTAATAGTTTGTTTATATATAACTTAAATATCATCCCTCCCCTTGTTGATTTAATGCAAGACTATTTCTGTATCGACAAAGTAAACTTCTTAAGTTGTGCGATGTAACAGACTTAACATCTTCATTATCAGTTTGATAAGTTTCTGATAATAATTGTAAACGATAATTTATAAAAGTTTCTGTAAGGTTCCACCAATCATCATTTAAAGTCGGTATCGGGGCACAAATAATACTGTGAATTACTTTTTCTTTGCCAAAAATATTATAAAATGCTATCGAACCCGTAAAATACAATTTACATTCTCCTGTACATTTCATATTTTTTGGACGTCTTTTATGCGATGACCAAGAGATTTCCTTTTCATCCAGGCAATTATAAAACAATTTGTACATTAAATATTGAACAGACGCTCTAAATTGTATGGGATTTGTTGTAAAGAGTAGGGGTCTTAACATTTTCCAACTATTGGATTTTTCCATATTAATTAGGATATCTAATGCACAATGTTTTTTTGGCCAACAATTTTGTTCTGGGCCAATTTCAGACTTTAAAACATTAGAGGAAATATATTTTTTTTGAAATAGTGAAAGTTCGCTGATCCATACCTCTTTAAAGTTATATATTATATACCAATATTCGAATTTAGTTGAAGCTTTGTAAGACAATATGTGAAAATATTTATTAAAATCAACAGGAGTTGAATTCAATGTGCAGTAATTTGAATTTATTTCAAATGAGGTAACGTGAAAAAATGTTTTCATTCGGTCAGATTACAAATAAAAAGTAAAACCTACATTCTTTAATCGATATTGGATCGGCAAACAACGGTGCATTAAGTAGCTTTTGGCGTGCACTATAATTTGATAATTTTAAAATGGATTCGGATATTATAAGTGTCACGAAATCCTTATTTTTGATAGATTTTGTTTATCGCAAAGACAGCAACACCATTTTTTTGAAATTTATCAACGAAACCCTTGCAATACAGTATATGGTTTTAGATAAATTTGACTTACAAGGAATATTTTTAATAATTAATGACGAGTTTATAACGACATCAGAAGTTTGTGGTATATCTGAAAATTCAGTAGGGTTACAAAAAAAACTTAAGAACTTGGAAAGCATTTTGTTGTGTGCATTTCCAAATTACAATTTTACATTTAACTGCATTGGTGTTTTTTTAAACAGTATAAACAAAGATTGTTATGAATTATTTTTAAATAATTTACCAAATTATGGTCATGGACTATTATACGAATTAAATGTAAAAATAAAAGAAAATAATTGTCGGAGTGCATCTATTAATTGGAAACAAAGACAACCAATTGTACAATTTTTGCTAAATAATGCCGTAATATTGAATAATTTATATGCCATCTCGAATTTAAATCGAAAAACCCAAGAAGAGTTTATTTATAATTTATTTTAAAATAATATCCAAATGTACCATAAAGATAGTGATGGAAAAAATAAAAAATGTGGTTTACCGGCTATCCATGATAATTTATGTTTTGACAGTGAACGTCTAATTCATTCAATTTCTATTCCACCTTGGGAGAAGAGATATAATTATTGGTGTCAATGGACAACCGATGGATTTCCTTATCGAAACATTGAAGAATACGAAAACGCGTTACCAAATTCTCTTAGAAATCCCCTTCTGTATGTTTCAACATGTATGGTTTTTGTGAACGATGGTGAATGCTCTTCAAAGGAAATTTGGTTAACTCCTATAGACACTATATCAGTATTAACACTTTCTTCACTACCTGTTATGGAATGTCTTCGATGCACATTCCATAGAGAGAATAGATTATTCAAAAAAATGTATGAAATAGATGTTGCGGTTTTAGTTCAAAGCTGGTTCAATGCAAGTATATAATTGACGAAGGACCTTTAGCGGAACAATCAATAAACACGTGCCGTCACATAAACAAATCACCAAATAAAAGTTAATCACTAACCTTTTACGTCGAAGCTCTGCTAAGGGTGTTTTCTTGGTGGTTCTTTCTTCTGAGGCTAGCCCCGTGAACAGGAACAGTTTCTTAGAGCTTCGTCTGGACAACACGTTACACAAAAAATAGCGACGTAATGTTCATTGATTCAACATACAAAAAATGCGGATTTAACAACAAATGATGCGCTTTTGTAAACACAAAAGAAACAAAATGACAGCGGTTTAGCGGTCGTCACGAATGGAGCTAAAGAACTCGCGGATCGTAACGCAAAAGAAACAACAAAAAGCGACGTCTCTTCAGACGTAATCAAAGCCACCGAAAAGTTCGGAGTACATTGCACGAAACTCCCAAGCGTCTTAACAGCTTGGGATCCAAAACACGAATCACAATACTGTCTATATTTTACACGCAAAAACACACTTTTACGATTAGCATTAGCGCGACGGAATGTTTTAGAAAAGGTGCAGAAGTTTAAAAATCAATGAAGTAATTCAATCAAATTGAACACAATACACTAAACAAATGCGGGAACGCACCATTCCGCCAGCCTTGAATTACTTATTTCAAAACTAAGGGTCCACTGGCAGTGGACAAAGCTTTACAAGAGGTCGCTTCAAAGTACCACTTGCAGTTCTAACTGTAGCAACGCGTACAACACCATCACCTCCAGGATGTACGTCAATAATGCGCCTTAATGGCCAATTCAAAGGAGGTGAAGTGTCTTGCTTCAAAATAACAAGAGTACCTGACTTAACAACCTCCGAGGGATCAGTCCATTTACTCCGTTGATGAAGATTATGTAAATATTCTTGCGACCAACGTTTCCAGAATGGCTAATGCAAACGACTCAGTAACTGCCATCTATTGAGACGATTAGATGGGACGGATAAGAAATCAGATTCAGGAGGTGCTGTTAAAGGTTCCATGGTAAGAAACATTCCAGGACTCAAGGCGGTAAGATCCGATGGATCGTTGCTACAAGGGGTTATAGGTCGCGAGTTTAAAACTGCTTCGACCTGTGCAAATACAGTAGAAAGTTCTTCGTAGGTTAGGATTTGATCTCTAACGACACGTCTTAAGTGAGCTTTAATACTACGAATTACTTTCTTTGCGGATAGAATCCAAAATCGTTGCTGCAAAAGAAATTGAACGGTTTGGATTCCTGCGTGAAGATTGGTGACATGACAATCTTCGACAATTAGATTAGTCAAACGACTTTTACTTGGTAGCAGTGCGGGAAATTTAGTGTCAAACGGCAATGGAGCATTAGCCAATCTACTACCAACTCTAAGAGTTCCCTGTTCCTCAAGAAACGGCGAAAGTTTACGAAGCGATTTGGGCAAAAGTTTTCGTTCTCGAAGAAGGGAAATCTCTTTAGAAAAATGTTGATCTTGAACATAGCGAACAATGCGAAGCTGAGCCTGATATAACTCAGCAGCCAAAAATGATCCAGAGCCCCTATCTGGATTGCGGGCGTTATCAACAAAGCGACAAATATGAGCTATAATGCGGGTAATCCGATTAATAGAAGAATGTTCTTCTAACAAAGTACCAAATAAATTTGGTGAAGCGGTGACTTGAAGCGCCACTATACGGGCTTCAGTCAAAACTAGCGGTGACATGCTTGAGTCTGAGCAAGCATGTGGCAAACAAGCGGTAATCAACAATTGTGGGCCTTTCCACCAAAGTGTATTGCCTAACAACTCTGATGGCAAAGTGCCGCGGGAACCCAAGTCAGCAGGGTTATCACAAGATTGGATGTAAAACCAATGCGAAGAAGGAAATTTTTCCTGAATGTAAGCAACTCGATTACTGACAAATGTCTTCCAACGGTGCGGGGAAGAACTAAGCCATGAAAGGACTACCGTGGAATCTGACCAGCAACGAATCACCTTGAACAACAAACGACTATTGAATTGCTCATAAACATAATGAGCCAACTTAGCGGTAAGAACTGAAGCACACAGTTCCAATCTGGGAAGTGACAAAGTTTTCAAAGGGGCAACTTTCGATTTAGACAACACAAAAAAACTTTGATGAAATCCAGATGCGGTTTCGAACACAAAATAAACAACAGCGGCATAACTTTTCTCAGAAGCATCACCAAATGCGTGAAGTTCACAACTAGAAAAGTTTTCTATAGCAAGCAGGCGAGGCAAAACTAAATTCTGCAAGGTCAACAAAATAGCGATAATGTCTTGCTGCAATTTGGGACCGATAAATAAAAAATCATTCAAAGATAACCGATGAAGTATCTTAGCGGATGCATCAAACTCTACACGAAGTTTGGTTGTGCTACTATCAGGTTTCAAAACACAATGATGCGGTATGTAGTAACAATCAGAAGAAGTAGATGGATCGGGAACCAACTCCATATGATCCAGCTCCAAATACTCTTTGAGAAAATCACAATATTGTTTGTAGAGATCTGGTTGCTGTAGAAGACGTCTTTCTAAAGAGTAGAAACGTTGTACGGCGAGATTATACATTCCATCAAAAGCAGGAAGTGTATTTCGAAAAGGGTGAGGCACAACGAATCTACCTGAATCCAATCTCCTGCATCCCTCGGAAAATATTTTTTCGCAGATAAGATCATCAGGGGACTGAACCAGTGCGGTAGGAACATCCTCAATTGTCCAGAACCATTGGAGTGAATCATCTAATGATACTACATCTTCAATTTGACAAAAAAGCGAAGTTGGGTTTATGACTGACTGAGAGTAAGAGTTAACAGAACTCGAAGACACTCTACCCATAAGGATGTAACCAAACACAGTGTTAATAGCATCAGGAACACCTTCCTTTCCCAGAAGACGTCCATCCAACAAAATTTGAGAAAATATATCGGCACCTAACAAAAGGTCAATAGCGCCTGGGCTATTGAAACCAGGATCAGCAAGTTTCAAATTGGTTAGATATGCCATATTAGCCATGTTAATGGGCGCAACAGGCATATCATTGCAAATGCGGGGTAAAACAATAGTATCAACAACAAAATTGCACTCACGCTTTACTATAGAGCGAAGAGAAAGGGTAAGAGAGCCCTCAGCAGAGGGACTCTGCATAGAACCTAGCCCGTTGACTTGAATCGAAGCGGGCATAGGTCGGAAGCCAAGGCGTTTCACAGCCTTGCTCGCAATGAATGATGTCATGCTACCAGAATCTAGCAGACATCGCAAAGTTTGATAAGAACCGTGCTTATCTAATACCTCAACTAAAGCGGTAGATAACAACACGTTTGAATTGTATGACAAAAGTGAACTATGACAAGAAGTCTGCGGTAGAGAAGTTTCGGGACTTTCAACAGTATCAATGGCACTGGATCCACCAGATGTGGAAGCCAGGTTTGCGGGGGGAGCTTTAGATTCAGACCCAAGACCTGAATCAGCACGATTTACAAAATGAAGCAATGTGTGATGGCGTTGTTTGCAGTTGCGGCAAGTGGATAAAGATTTACAGCGATTCGACTGATGAGAATCGCCTAAGCTATTAAAACAAAGTACTAAAATCTTTAACAAACTTAAACCGCGCGGATACTGATTTGTTCAAGAATTCAGAACATTTGTAAATCGCATGATCGGATTTACAAACTAAACAATTTCTATTCTTAGTGACAAACAAAGATGTAGTGAAACGGGAAGAATGTTGCTTTGAATTCAATGGTAACTCTTGTCAACACTTCGCTTTGCCTTGCGGGATAATTCAACATGTTCAAAGGCATCGCAATGCTTCGACAAAAAATCAACAATTTCCGAACGGATCGGAAAGTCATCTTGAGCGGTCACAGTACCATGGTAAAGTTCAAATTTAGCGGCTAAATTCTTTGGAACTCGTTTCAACATCATCTGAACGATACAAAAATCCCACTGATTTACTGGTAAACCCAAATTCTTCAGTGCTTCCAAATTATCACTGAAGTCATCCAATAACTTCCGAACCTCTGAAGGGCTATCTGAAGTTAGTTGGGGGATTGTCCTAAAGCTGACCAATGAGACTCCGCGATTAAACGAGTTCGCTTGAATTTTTTCAAAAGTGTTTCATAAGCACTCACGTAATTGTTTTGTGTTAGTTTAAAATTCCTAATAGCCTCTAAAGCAGGCCCTTTTAAAGCTAACTGCAAATATTTAAACTTCTGCATAGCACTGAGTTTTTCATTATTGTGATTTAATGAATCAAACAAATCAATAAAACTACCAAATTCCAATATGTCTCCACTAAATGAAGGCAAATCAATTCGCGGCAAAGCAACACTTTCCTGTTCCCGAGCTATATTTTGTGGCGTAGAATTCTGAACAGATTTCAGTTTAGCAAAAATAGACCTAATTGAATAAAACAATTTTTCAAATTTATTGCGAATGTCATCCTCAAAGTCAAAATCATCGGTTGCATCTGAAATTAATCCAACAATGGAATTGTGCTGTTTAAAAAATTCTAAATGAATTGAATCAACCATATCAATCATGCTAAAAAACAATTCAACGTCGTCACCTCTTAAGGCTTTCTCGGCAGCAAAATAAATATCTTCTAATCTTCTAAACTCCGATTGTCGATGATTTTTAAATTTACGTAAATTTTCAGCGGTTTTTGACATCTTAACAATAAATTAAAATCACTGTAACGCCACTGAACAAATCTAACACGATAGAACGTAAACAAAATACTATTCCAAAAATGTACAATTTTTTACTGTTGAAATAGTAAAATATCTGACCAAATGTCAAATAAATTCAAAACAATTTAGCAAATAACCAAAACAAACAAAACGAGCTCTTGTAAGTTTTTAAGGGGGCAAAAAAAATTGCGTTTTATTTCCAACGGAATGAGTGAATATCCCGAACTTGCTTTCTCTTCTAACAAATAAAGAAACTAAAATTCAATGCGGTTTTCAACAATAATTGCAACGAAAAATCAATGTTGTGATCATTAAACTTTGCACGAAATTTACTGAAATGTAACCCGGCCCGGAGTTGGACCAAATTATGTAATTTATTCGATAATCTTTGCACGAAATTAACTCAAATTGCATCCGGCTCGTACTTGGACCAAATGTTATGTAATGTGTTCCATAATCTTTGCACGAAATTAATTCAAATTGCATCCGGCTCGAAGTTGGACCAAATGTTATGTAATGTCTTCGATAAACATTACATATAGAGAGAGAATATTCAAAAAAATGTATGAAATAGATGTTGCGGTTTTAGTTCAATGCTGGTTCAATGCAAGTATATAATTGACGAAGGACCTTTAGCGGAACAATCAATAAACACGTGCCGTCACATAAACAAATCACCAAATAAAAGTTAATCACTAACCTTTTACGTCGAAGCTCTGCTAAGGGTGTTTTCTTGGTGGTTCTTTCTTCTGAGGCTAGCCCCGTGAACAGGAACAGTTTCTTAGAGCTTCGTCTGGACAACACGTTACACAAAAAATAGCGACGTAATGTTCATTGATTCAACATACAAAAAATGCGGGTTTAACAACAAATGATGCGCTTTTGTAAACACCAAAGAAACAAAATGACAGCGGTTTAGCGGTCGTCACGAATGGAGCTAAAGAACTCGCGGATCGTAACGCAAAAGAAACAACAAAAAGCGGCGTCTCTTCAGACGTAATCAAAGCCACCGAAAAGTTCGGAGTACATTGCACGAAACTCCCAAGCGTCTTAACAGCTTGGGATCCAAAACACGAATCACAATACTGTCTATATTTTACTCGCAAAAACACACTTTTACGATTAGCATTAGCGCGACGGAATGTTTTAGAAAAGGTGCAGAAGTTTAAAAATCAATGAAGTAATTCAATCAAATTGAACACAATACAAATGCGGGAACGCACCACTACCATCATCGGAAAATTATGTATTTTTTTGGATGTATACGACGAGATTTTCTGAAAACCAATTTAACAACTGGGAAAATATTCTACGAAAACTTTACAAAAATGTATTCGTGACATACGAATATTTCGAAAAAGAAGAGGAAATGCTGAGGAGATTTATTTTTGAAATGGTTCGATTATGTTTTATACCTTTTAGTGTAACATTTCACGTATTATTGGGGATTGATATTTATTTAAATGTATTTTAGGAAGATTAATGGATTTAAAACTTTTTGATGTTGTTTCTTGTTTGTCAATTGATTTATATGAAGGTGGATTGGCATTTAACGATATAAACTCACTTGTAAATTTATTGATTTCAAACGAAGAGAAAAATATTTATAATATTATACAAACATTTGATTTTTGTTCGAGTGAACATAAAAAAGCCATAATCGATCAAATGACCAGTTTAAATACAAACCCGACAACCGACAAGGATGAACAACTATTATATAAAATCATTTTTAATGCAATCACACTAGAATGCCATTGGGTTTGTTTCAAAATAAATGAAATTGTTTTATTTTTAACTGAATTATTAGATGCTTCAATCTCAGAATTGTTTGGTTATTTAAAATATAAACAGTCTCTAACAGCAAAAATTGCAAAAAGTTTGGAATATTTAATCCACAATGAAAATATTATGATTGGTAGGTACGAATCCAATTATTTAATCAGAAAGAAAAAGTTAAACAATTTTTTAAGGTTAGGATTATCTTGCAATAATGTGGACATTTTTATTAACAATTCTGAAATGTTTCATAACTCCCTATTGCGATACGATGATAAAAGCAAAAAATATGCAAACACCTATTTGACGTATGAATCTTGTGGTTTGTGGAAATGTGAAAATTCAGTTTTTGTACACGTTAAAATTCCAAACTCTTTGGAGAATATATGTTCAGTTTTTAATATTTCTACAGAAAGTACAGCAATAGTATACATATCTCATTTGTTAAGGTCTTTAGGAATTCTTTTATCGGAAAATATTAATAATCATGAAAATGTACTTTATAAAATTGACGCAACAAAAAAATATATTCTTGTAATATTACTGAGGATTGTCATGAAATATTCGATGCAATGTTTGTATGGGATGGTAATTGTCAAGAATATGTTGTAAATGATGAAAATTTTCAATTGTTTTATTACGATAGTGATATTATAACGAAATCTAAAAACGAAATGACAATGTTTTATGAGAACATTAAGAAATTACCAGCTAGTGAAATTACTACATTAAAAACACTATTATCAATAGAGAATATAAAAAGTACTCGTGTCGCGGTATTAGTTTTAGAGGAAGTTTGCCATTACTAATGGAGAAATTTTTAGCAAAATATCAGCAATTGATACCAGAAATAAATATACAAGATCAAACAAGTTTATTTGAATTACCGAAATTTGAAAAAAATAAAACCATTGTTCAAAATTGTTTAATCAATCTTAAGGCAAATACTTTGTTGGAATGTCTAACGAATATTCAACACTGTAATTTTTCGCCCGTTTGTTTACAAGTTTGCCAATTGTTATTGAAACGAGTGATTTATAATGCAATCGAATCTATGGATCATTTGTCGGAAAATGAAGCCACAGTTCAAGTTATTTATGAAGATGAAATTTTATGGAAAATTCCAACAAATATGAGAGAAAAAATTAATTTAAATTTTCAAAGTATTTTTGACCAGTGCTATGCGCGCAAACATGGACAATCGTTGAGGCTTGATATTTTAAATTATTATGATGCAATTATAATTATAAATCCATCAAATTTTATTACTTTTTCAAATATTGCGCACAGAGATAATTCAACCAAAGATGAAAAATATTTAATTACCATTTATGACAAAACCAAATTATTTTATAAAACTCCATTGACAATAAAAACCATCATTGAATATATTTGCGATTGGATGTATTTTACTCCAAAAAATATCAATAACATTCGTAATGATATTTTTGATCTGTTTCAAGCGATTTATTTATTTTTATTTCATCAAGATCCACAACAATTTGTAATTGCTATAAGCAGTAAGGATACCGAAATAGAAAACGATAACGAATATATAGATACCTCCTGTATAAAAGCTGTCAAAACACAATACGATAAACTCATAAAAGAAAAAAATATATTTGACGGTTTCATTTGGCCGGTAGTTATTTTACCACCAAAATCTAATAACGACCCTTTAAAATTAAACAATTTCATTTTTCATTACAATACACGGGACACTGTTTATACGATAAATGAAAAAGTTAAAAGTAAATTGTTTGCAATAAATAACTATTTTTATATAAAGAAATACCGTAAGTACATCTATAGTATACTTTGTAAAGATGAAATTGTGTATAGAAGGTTTATAAAACGAGAAAATAATAATGATGTGAAATTGTTTAAAGACATTATGGACGAGATATATTTAGAAACTTTTACGAGTGTTGTAAGGAAAATCAAAAACAATGAAGATTTAAGTATGTTAAAACAAAAACATAATTTTTTATTTAATAAGAATTTAATAAAAAATGTCTAATTCTGAAAAATTTATTAATAGTTTATCCCCCTTTGCTGATAAAGAATCATTTGAAAATCACATCAAATTAATTCAATTATATTATAATGATTGCTTGCAATTTATTCAAGATAGAAAAACAATTTGCTACCTGAATTTTCTTCAACCCAATATTTACATTATAGTTTTGGAAACGATACGTTTAATGCAACAATATGATTCGAAACAGATTACAAAAAAAAATTGATATACAATCTATATTTGATAGAGTATTAAATAAAAATAAAGAGGATATTCATGTCAATAAAAATGTACAAAATCTAGCAAGTATGATATCCTCTATTCCTGTGGGAACATCTGAATTGATATGGAGAGTAAAAAACGAATACGCACGTACCATTAACGGTATGTCAAAGTCATTCGTTACAAATTTAGAATCTTGTACCAATAAACAAAAAACAATGTACGATGAATTTATTAAATTAAAAAATAAATTAAAAAATATACACTTAACAGTATCGAACAGTATCGGTCTTTTGATGATTTATTGCCTCATCTAATTGACTATATCAATTTTACAATAAATATATTGCCATTTGCACACTTATCGAACTTCAAGTATCAGTATGAAAAAATTATTACTGATACTTCATCTATGAAAAAAATTAAAAATAATTTTTTGGAAAATATTTTATCAATTTATTTTCGCATCATAGAACATTTTTTAAATCATATTAAAGTATTAAATGATATCGTGTCTTTTCCGCCGACTTTAGAATTTAGTTTTGAAGATATTTTTGATTTGTACTTTTATCAAATTTGTTATGAAAATTTATAATTCTAGTATAAGCAGCCCGCAAGAAAAAAAAATAAAAAAAACAGACAAATTTATTATTGTTAAAAGCATATTAGTCAACATACTTGAATATGTGAAAACAATAGAATCTGAAAAGGCCATTTTTAACAATGAAAATTTAACGTTACGTAACGAAATAAAAGAAACAATTGAAACTTTAAACTATAATCAGCAACTGAAGGAAGCTGAATATATGGAAAAAGAAAAAGAATATTTATCGGCAATAACAAATTTAAACAACAAAATTGATCAATTAAATGTAGATAATCAATCATTAATTAAAAACATACAAAAATATACCCAAGAAAAATATGCTATACAGAATCTGTTAGATAATATACAACACCAAAATAGTCAAACTAGTGCAAATGTTCAAATTTTGGATAAACAAAATCAAGATTTACAAGAGGAAAATGACAAATTACAATCAAAAACTGTCGATTTACCAAAATTGTATGAAAATGAATACGACAAAAATAAACTTCAATTGGAATTACAGACATACCAAAAAACACAGAATAGTTGCATATCAGAGAAGGAATTTTATATAAATAAAAATCAGGAAATGGAAAAAATTATTCAATACACCAGTTATGAACTAAACCAGTATAAAACCCAGAATGTACAACTATATAGTAATATTGAAGACAAGGTAAAACAAATAAATTAACTAGAGCAAACAATTAAATCTCTGACAGAAAATCTAGAAATTATTAAACATTTGGCCAATTCGAAATACCACGAACAAGAAATGGAAAAGAAATTATTTGAAGAACATACTAAAATTGTTTACAGTGCGAATTTTGAGCTGATTTATAAACAACTTGACCAATATAAAATTGAAAATGAAAAATTGAACAATAAAATCGAAAAATATAAACATAACGGTATATATCGGGACATTATGCAAAAAATAAAAACAATTTGTTCAAATATACCCGTCAACAACTTTCACGACTATCTCGAAATTACAAACAGTGTTTACAGCGTTTTGTAAAAAGAAATTGATGAAAATAACCAAGTACGTAATTACATTGAAAAATCGATTCAGCATTTAAACTATAATTACATTCTAAATTTTAATGATGAAGTTTCAAAATATGATAAATTCCATAAAGTTACGAATCGAGATGGTTTGTTAACTTTTATTTCAGATTATTGGTTTTTAAATAATCAGGTATTACAGTCAGCCCTACAAACAAATTTTCATTTTATAAATTTAAATAAAATACGCATCGATACATTTCAAAGTATAATAAATCACATTAATGAAGAAACATTGTCAGTTAGTAATACAAAAGTGATGTTTGTGGATTATTTTCTTCAAGAATATTTAAAAAACTACAATTTAATAACCGAAGAAAACAAATATCAAATAGCTATTTATTTATTTAAAATGTATTTTATGTATACTCCAGTGAAACAAGAACTTGAAAAAACACCACTAGTTTAAAACTTTCAGTTGTTACACGCTAGGCTATCGAAAGTGGGGGGTATATATAAGATCTTTAGAATGATATTGTCGAGTATATCTGCGCGAAATTACAAAATGTGTTCTATGGCAATACAACCCCTTTACCATCACAACAAACAGTATGTGATTTCATTGAGTGTATTTGAAAATGCAAACAGAAGATATTATATTACAATTTTTTTCTGGCCGCATTATATTTCGGCATTGTCTGAAATATGTACAGATAAATTAGAATCTGGAAAATTGTATAATACGCATTTAATGTCACCACGAATAAGATTCGAAGAAAAATACCAATTTTCAGACAAATCGATGGAGACATTTATAACATCCAGTTTTTTAGCTGAAAAAATGCATAAAGTTCAACAGTTCATTAGACCATTTGTGCGAAATTTGACAATAATTATGCATAAAAATGACGTTTCAAAGTGGTTGACAACGGACGTGTTGTCAAATATACATTTTAGAAAAGTTCTGGTGGTAGTAACGGAAATTATAACGTCCCCGACATGTATCAAAAGTCAAGAACATAATATCACTTTATGTACCATATGCCGAAGTTATACTGTATGGAAACGACAGAAGTATGGTGGATATTTACATATTAATATGAATATATCTCTCTTACTTTTGGCAGTTCAAAATAAATTAATATCAAAGATATATATTTACGTATTTCCAATAAAAATAATAAAATAAACCACCGACAAAATTCTCTAGAATATTCTCGTTCTTCGAGAGCTAAAAGTGTGGCAAATACCGTTACGCCCGATCGAATACATTATAGAAGCAAAAGTATAGGCCCATCGAGTTCAGCATATAACCATCGTAGGAGTCCATCAAGATGTAAAAGTGTGTGCTCAAAAGTCATTACAAAACCACAACGAATGTCATCATCACTGCACCGTGGCTCTCTTATAGAAATTTTTTTTAAATTTAGCAATCGTAAAAATTATAATTTAAATATAGACTAGAATATTTATTTTTTTTTAATAAAAATAAAGTTTAAATGCTTATCAGACTCTTTGTCAAGAACTCGACATTATAAATGTTGCAAGTGGTTAACATCAGACTGACTAGTTTTAGTGCTCGGGGAATTGTTAAAATTATGTCAAGTCCAATTGAATGCAAGAGGCTTGTCCAGGTTTATTCCTCGCAGAAGCAAGAAGATTCTCAAAATAAGTGATTGTTTTTTCCTAACAATCTATTATCAACAAAATTGTAATTTTAGAAATATGAATTTGCTTTGTTTGAATTAATAATAAATACATGTTGTAAATACACACTTTATTTTAATTTACTAAATAGGTACCTATATAACAAAAAGTTAAATTGATTTATTGAAATGTTTTTGTTTCTTCCTCGCACTTTCAAACAACTCCTCCAGTTCTCTATAAATGCTTGTTTCATCACCTGACAATTGATCCTCGGGTTTGTAGTCCATTATTGTCGACAACTTCTTCGAGTTCTCGAGTGTAAGTTTCCATTCTAAAATATTGTTACATTTTTATAAATAATTTGAATTAGTTCAAATTTTGACATAAAAATAAATGTAACTTTTAAGGTGCGAATCCACAATGAGAATATTTTATGAGATTTTTGTCTCATGAAATAATAATCTCGGGAAAAATTTATTTCATTGTGGAAACAGGCATGAGATACGTGATATACAAGAGAAAATCCCGTGAAACAATGTCTCATGAGAGTTTAGTTGCGTGAACAAGTTTCAATGTGTAAACATCTGCGCATGAGACATTTATTTCACCTGCTGCACGTGAGTGTCATTGTTGTTTCGTGAGATAAAAATTTGTTTTTTTCCCAATAATGAGTGAAACTACTGAAAAAGGATGTTTAAAAAGAAAAGAGTGTAATTTTAGCAGACAAGAACCATGACACTGCAGTTAATTGACTTATACGAATCATGTTCTAATTTGTAGAACTGTTCGTCCGAAAATTAAAAAGACAGTAATCTTGGGAAATCAGCTATGGATGAAATATCTAACAAGTTAGAAATTCGAGCTAAAGAAGTAAAAGATAAAATGCATAATCTTCGTTGTCAATTTGAAAGCATAAACAGAAAACGTAAACACACCAAAAGCTGTTAAATGGCAATTTTATGATGACTTAAAATTCATAAGTGGACCAACAAATATCCTTCTATCATTTTGTGCTTTTTTGTTGGCATCTTTTCATGAAATCACTCCACAACTCACAATAAATTTAAATTTTATCAATAATATATTTTTGAAAAATTAATTTCGTTTGTCTCTTTTAAATTACAGAACATACTGTGGAAACACCACTTTCAGAAACACTTAGTCTCATGAGAGTAAAATTTCATAAGTTGCATAAATTCAAGTGTTTCAAAGAAATATCTCATGTTCTGTGGAAACATAGCTGAGACAAAATATACGAGATTTTAGTCTCCTTGTGGATACCGGCTTTAAAAAGAAAAGAGTGTAATTTCAAGTGGACAACAACCATGACACTGTGATTAATTGACAATACGAATCATGTTCTAATTTGTGGGACTGTTCGACCGAAAATTATAAGAACAGAAAACTTAGAGAATCAGCTATGGATAAAATATCTAACAAGTTAGGAATTCCAGCTAAAGAAGTAAAAGATAAAATACACAACCTTCGTTGTTAATTTCAAAGCATCAACAGAAAACGTTAACACACCAAAAGCGGTTAAATGGTTAAATTTTATGATGCCTTAAAATTCATAAGTGGACCAACAAATATCCTATCATTTTTTGCTTTTTTATTGGCATCTTTTTATGAAATCACATTAATATATTTTTGAAAAATTAATTTCGTTTGCCTCTTATAAATTACAGAACATACCGTGGAAACACCACATTCAGAAACACTTAGTCTCATGAGAGTAAAATTTCATAAGTTGCATATATTCAAGTGTTTCAAAGAAATATCTCATGTTCTGTGGAAACATATCTGAGACAAATATATCATGAGACTAAAATCTCACGAGATTTTAGTCTCCTTGTGGATACTGACCTTTATTACGGTGACTGGATTCATCTTTAATTATTTTTGCTTTTTTCGGCGGCGGTGGTTCAGTACTTTTATCCATGTTCACGTTTGAACAGTGCAGTAGTTTCTCTAATGGGTATTTAAAATATCCTGAATATATAACAGTACCCCCTTTGTCGAATATGTATAATTTAGTCGAGCAATATATACAACTGCATTAATTTCTACATCTTTACACATACAAACAAGTCCTAAATCAATTATAAAATTTATTAATGTCATCTTTTACACGTTTATAGTCATTTTTAACTTCATCGACACTTCCTATTCTTTGACCTTCTTTAATTGTAAAATACTTTATAATCTTTTTCGCTTCTTGGATGTTTATTTTGTTCCTAAACACTCTGAAAAATTTATTTTCTTTTGGTGATAAGGTATTTGAAATATAAATAGCATTATATAAAGATGTAGCAGAATCAATATCGAGCCCCTTTATATTTATCCAAAAATGATTCCTTGTAAATAGCCTATTGTTTTTCCATAGAGTTCCTGAATGTATTTTTGCGCTAATATTTTTTTCGTGTAAAATTTCTATTATGCAAAGACACATCTGCAAAGATGCCAAAGATAAATAAAGTATCATATGTTCTTGAAATTTTTTTACAACAAACTCACTTGTCTCATATATTACGTTCAACAATTTCTGCACTTTTTCTTACTTTTTGTCGGTTTGCATTTTAAAGGGGTATTAATATTTGTTATTGGTTTAATATCTTTTTCACTATTAATTTATAAACAAAGAACAGCAACTCTAGCACGGGTGTTTAATTAACACTAGAGACATTTCTATAATTTATATTTAAAACCCCTCTCCAAAGAAAGTATGGTAGTTCCCCTCTGTAAAATATACGGCACCCCCTCCGATAATTGTTCGACATACCAAAGTATAAACTCCGGTCTTTGAAGGACCATTTCTATTTTTTTACATTCAACGTTAATATCAAATGTCCATATTAACTGCAATTCCAATAATTTATGAATTTCGTATCGGAATAAAAATGGCAAGTTATCCATAAAATTTTTATAATTCAAAGAATTATATAGAATATAACAAGACTAATTTTGACATTTAATTATGTTAATATAACATGATGCTTTTGTTTACGTAGTACAACATAATTAATTTCCAAAATGGTGTTATTCGTTTACCACATATGTCAAGATTTGGATTTGATAATCTATAAAACTACACAATTAAATACTTCAGGTCACACCGATTTTATTTGGACTACTAAAAATTCTCGTTCAGCGTTTGCCAGTTGTATCAAATTTTTACATCAAATAAAATTGTAAATTCTCATGTCGGGGTACAGTTAAAGTTAAGTGCCAAACAGTTGATAGATTTTGCGAATTTTATGTTTTACTATCTTATAGTCATTCTTTAACTCATCGATACTTCCTATTCTTTGACCTTCTTAAATCGTTAGATATTTTACGATTTTTTTTGCTTCTTCAGTGCTTATTTGTTTTTTAAATAATCTGGAAAATTTTAATTTTTTCGGTAACAACGTATTCGAAATATAAAAGGCATTATATAATGAAGATCCGGGATCGATATCGAAAGCTTCCACATTTATCCAAAAATGATTTCTTGTGAATGTTTTGTTGTTTTTCCGCAGAGTACCCGAATGAATATGTGCACAAATATTTTTTTCTTGCAAAATTTCAATTATGCAAATACACATTTGTACAGATGTCAGTGGAGAACAGAGTATCATATTCTCCTGGAAATTTTCAACAACAAAGTCACCTATTTTATATACAATAATTTCTGAATTTTGCTTTTATTTTTAATTTTTGTTTCGGTTTGCATAAGTTATTGTAATAATAGATCGAGAAATAGATCAAAAAATAAAAAAACAAATCACAAAGTTAAAATAGTCTTGATTATATAAATCAACTTCATAACCTTATTATATCATTTTATTTTGTGCCGTGGCCGTGTATATCGGAAAAAATATGGAACGAAACGAACGAATATTGGTGTCTCCCTTAAAAATTTTACACGGGTCGATAACATTATTTTATGGTCGGGACGGTAAATCTATAATTTTAAAATCGTATGCTGGTTATTTTAACCGAAGAAATAAACAACACGTATCAACATGTATCAAACCCGGTTGTGTATTCAGCAACGAGTCAAACGATACAATTTTATATGGTGCGTATTTCAGTGAAGAATTTCCTCTCAGAATTGATGAAAAGTTAACCGTTCGAGAATATACCAATTTTTACATAAAGTGTTTGGGTTGTAACAAAAAATTTAAGGAAGGATGTACCCAACCGAATCCCGATGATATTTTGTTGGACAGTGATTTTTATCAAGAGCTTTTGGAAAAGGAAATCAAGTCGATTTCGTTTGAAGAACAAATGTTTTTAAAAATAATATTATTTTCTATAAGCAACAGACATAATCCGATATGGTTTCTGGACAAACCTTTTGAGAATCTTGAAAGGGATAATGTGATAACATCGTGCAATTTTTTCCAACATCTGAACAATACGTATAACACCACTATAGTTATTGTTAAGAATCAATACACAGAATGTGTTATGAAATTAATTAATTATACTATACTATCTATGCTATTTGGAAAAAAGAAGAATGGTATAATCAATTATCGAGTGAAATAGATACAGAAATATCAGATTTAAATGTTGATAGGTTTATTAATACCATTATAAATGTTTCTCATAGACTTAATCGTGAAGATATTTTTAAGGAAAAAATGTTTTTTAAATTGGGTTACGTTGATAATTATAATGCTTCTCCCAACACAACAACACGGGATATATTCCCAGCCATAAGGGTGGATGAATTTCACTGGAAAGAATATTTCATGTTGTTAAAAATTCTTATTTCTTTTCGATTTTTAAATGATTTTAAAAACAAAAAAAGTATGTTTATTTTATTTATTTATTTTATATTGACAAGTATCTACAAAAGCATTGATAATTTTGTCTACACCAAAGATGAAAATGATTTTAAAACAGTCGGTGAAAATTTCCAAACACTTAATTTATCCATAAACATATTAACCAGTTGTTTTACCATATCACATGTGTGTTTTATTTTTCAAAATGAGTTTTATCATTCAAACATTGAAATAAATAGAGGCTTGTATCCTACCAGTGTATTGTTAATTTATAGATTAACGTACAGTTTTATTTGTACTTTATTTGTAATGATTTTTGGAATCATACAAGATGTATTTTTATATAACGATTTACCCATTATTTTATTTTTATTTCATTGTTGTTTATCTGTCCTGGCGAGTTGTGTTATTGGTTGTTTGTTAGCTTTTATTTACATGAAATACCGTACCAAATTGCTTTTTAACATTGGATTGTGTATCTTTCGTTTAATAATAGAAATGCGTTTGTTTCAAATAATATTTTATCAAAATGACATTTATGATTTGTTTGAAAAAATTTATTATACCATTTTCAATCTTATTGACATTAATTTTACCAACTCGAATGCTTTCATATTATTTATATCTCGGTGATGATTATATCTTTAGTTCCTCATATGTAATATTGTGTTTGAATATTTTTTGTTTATTTTACTTTACATTATTTATGTATAAAAGATATGCATATTTTCACAATGGAGTTAATATATAATTTTAAAATAAAAAAATATATAACATTACATTTATTGATTTAAAACACTAAAATTATCAATAGCTTTATATACATCCGTGGATAAGTTTGAAGATTTCACTGCGTATCCGATAATGGGATGCGGTGCAGAATTTTTATTTGTTGAAGGTGTATTACAAAACTCGGCGACAGCATACTCGACGTTTTGATGTTTTTCTGTGATACGAAAACAGCCGTTGGCCCATTTTCCACCATTGCCGCGCAAATAATCATCGTCTATTTGAACTGTTGCTATGGTAATATCGTTACTTTTACAAAAATAAATTGAACCATCTGACGATTTTTCTAATGAACACTCTTTAATTGAAAACGGTTTCAAAGATATTAAATCAAAACCACAGGGATTGGGCACAAAACGCTTTTCTGAATGTTTAAATGCTGATGCAAACGAAGGTTCAATGGCTGGGTCGGTGAGTGATAACAGAGGGAAATTTTTTGGATAGTAATCCCTATCGTTTATATTTCTTTCTACAAAAGTACGTTGTCTGCAGATGGGTTGATTTGTAAATGAATGACGATCTGGTATGGAATCATCTGGACACTGGAAACATGATCGTCTTTAACGATATCAACTTTTATTAGAGGATTTCGCCAATCGGGACCATCTAATCTACCACCTGAACATGCAACCGAAACAACACAATCGGACTGCATCGGAAGCAATTGATTAATAATATCGGGATGTTTGCAAATGCATCCAAGTTTTTGTCCACCGGAATGCATATCCGTTTTTAATATCATTCTTTCTCCCGTATTTGGATTACAAGATTGCATATTACTCATGTCATTTTTTATTCCCCTTTTGGCATTTGCATTACTGGTTAATACATTTACACAATACCCTTCAATTTTATTTGCATTTGCCAGGTAGGTGTGTTCAATACGAGAATCTTTAGATATTTTCTAATTAATTTAAAGGGATTTTCCATATGAATACAATTTGCAAGTGGATTAATACACATGGGTTGATTAATATTACATTTTTCCATCATTGTATCGTTATTTTCTGCAGCATTAGATGATTCAATAAAAGTTTTATATGTTTGCGCAAAGGTTTGTTCGTTTACCGGGTAGAAGTTGAATGTAGAATGCGTTTTGGAAATATATTTCTTTTCATTATCGAGTAATATATATAAACGATTAAACAAGAATATTAATATAAGGGCATAAAATAACGGCTGGTAATAATAAATCATTTATAAAAAAATCTAACAATTGTTCTTATAAAATTTAATTGAAATGTTTTATTTGCTAAACTAGATATTTTTTAACTGTATTTTGTTTTCCATATTCAAACCAACCCAAAATAAATATCACAATGAATATAGACGTTACGAATATAGAATAAGAAAGAATAAATACACAGCCCCCGCCAAAAATATTATTTATATAAACGGCATATAGATCATCGAAGGTTAATACTTCATCACCTTGCATTATAATTTCTTATAAAATGAACATTACTGATCACAAAAAACATTACACCCAGTAACGTGTTTCGTATTGGATCCGAAGAAGAATATTTATTTTTCAAAAATAAATGGTCTAGCAAATCAAACAAAAGTCGAGTTAAAAGAATTTACATTGATTTTAAAAAAATTGGTTTTTGTCCTTGTGAAATATTGTTTGCTTTCAACATTTTAAATGCATCTATTTATAAAACCGAAAACCTAAAAGATTTATCGATAAGCGAAATAACACAAGATAATTTAGTGAATGCAAACGAAATATTTGTATCTAAATTAGCTTTCACTAATGAATATCAAATGAAAACTGCATTTTTTACCAAACAATTGGACGAGAATATACAACAATATAATATTGCTTGGCTACACGAGAATGCAAAAAATGTAATAGCCAAATGTGAAATTAAAAAAGATTGCATTAATGACCATCATGTCGTCTTTAAACCCAAACAATTATTACAAAATCGAAAAAAAAAATGGAAAACAAAGCAGAAGTTTATAAAAAACTTTTTTCACATTTCTGAGAGTTTGATGCAAGACATAGAAAAACTTAAATTGTTAATAAACAAGATATCTATAAAAAATACAAATGCACGTTTAACATACATACATTTATAGATTATTTTATTCAATTTTCCACAATATTAAATGATGTTAGTATGTATGTATCAAAAATTCCAAGAAACAAAGCCTTTAAAGAAAAAACTAAAAAAATTTTAAAATATGTTAATAAAAAATGTCTAAAATTTTGGGGAATTGAATACATGAAACAATTAAGTAATGCAGAAATAAAACCTCTACCCGTTGGTCAACTATTGGCTCTAAACGACAATCCCGCTCATGCATGGTACAATTTGAAAGCAGCCTGTAAATACGATGGTGGATACAATATTGTTCATTCGCAAACGAGATGTAACGATGAAATGATTACGTCTTTTCGTTATTGTAAAAAATGTTTTAGGCGAGTCTAAGTCCCTGTTTATAAACAATGACATGGCTAACTGCTGTTGCCGTGTCAATAAAATTTTGCAAACACGAAGATATATTTAATCATAAAAATTCTTGACAAAATGTTGAATTACTTGCCTGAAGTTTTCCCTCTTCTGATTTTTTTCTACAATAGATAATTGAAAATTGTAAATGGTAAAATTATTTTATCTGTTGTAGAAAAAAGCGAAAAGACAAAACCCCATTGAACAGATAAAATTAAAAATGTATTACGATATATCAATATTGATTTTTAAATAATAAGAGTTACATATAATTAGAGCATAAACTTTTTATACATTGTCTGTACAATTGTCAAATTTTGATAACCACCTGACCCAAAAGGAGACCATCATGGAAAATCGTATTCATAAAAATTTTCAAAAAGCGTATCGTAAACGATCTCAACGTTTCAATAGTTTTGTAATGTCCCGAGAAAAATACAACAAATTAATTCAACGGATAGAAGATGTGAAAGCAACAAAAAAAACTCCCAAAGATTATGGGCTATTAAAACATTACGATGTATATAAAATAGGAGATTGTAAAAAGTTAATTTTTCCAATAAAAAATACAAAAGATAAAATATTGTATTACGTAGCGACCGATGAGTTATTTAAAATATTATATGATACACACAAATCTATTGGTCACGGTGGTAGAGATCGCATGCGTCAAGAGATCACTAAAAACTACAAAAATATTACAATAGCTGATATAACAAAACTTTTAGACGTTTGTGAATGGTGTCAACAGAAAAAAGGAAGAGGTAAAACACTTCCCGTCGTAATAAAACCGATTCTTTCAGACGAATTAAATTCAAGATGTCAGGTTGATTTAATTGATTTTCAATCCCGACCCGATGATGAATATAAATTCATACTGGTTTATCAAGATAATCTAACAAAATTTGTTCATTTGAGACTGTTACAATCTAAACGGGCCTCAGAAGTGGCCGATCGTATGTATGTATGAAATATTTACAATTTTCGGTGCACCAAATATTTTACATTCTGACAATGGACGAGAATTTTGCAATAATATAATATACAGTTTAAAAAAGATATGGCCAGAAATCAAAATTGTACACGGTAAACCGCGACACAGCGAAAGTCAGGGGAGCGTCGAACGAGCCAATAGAGATATAGAAAATATGATTTTTACTTGGATGCAAGACAATAGATCGGAACGATGGAGTAGAGGCTTGTATTTGGTACAATTTATGAAAAATAAAGCCCATCATGCGGGCATAAAACGATCGCCATACAAAGCCCTCTTTGGCAATGATCCTAAAATTGGACTAGTAAGTTCGCGTTTACCCAAAGAATTAATTTCGTCGTTGGAAACCGAAGAAGATTTAATGGAATATGTGAACGTAGACAACAGTGAAAACATCACGGTGGATAACAATTCTGATATTTGCAGTAACGACAATTCTACGAGTAGTGATGACAACAGTACTACAGAAATCGATCGACCCTCAAACGAAAATGCAAATATCCAACCATCCTGTTCGAAAACTACCGATACTGTGTGCACACAAAGGCAAACGTCTTCATCATCCATATCTATGGACGACAATGACGAAGAAATTAAAAATTGTATAGGTAAAATTGAAATAGAATACGTATGTTCCAATTGTTCTGCTACACTACAATCCCAGCCATCGTGTTCTACCGCCACTATAAAATCTTTATTCAAGGAAAATCAACACGATACAATAGAAAATGCCATCGATAGTTTATGTGCATTGTGTTTTAACGAAATGCAAATTGCTGATGAGCGTTTAAGAGCAAAATCAAATTTGCGAAAACAGGCAGACAAAATGTTATCAAAAAATGTTCAATATTTTACACACGTAAAATGGGGCACTACCGTACGTTTGGTTATACCAGACGAAGATAGAGCACGCGGCGAGGCAAGAAGTATATTAGCCGTAGTTATGAAATCAGAAAATGATATGTACGTACTGGGTACAAAATATGGAACACTTCAACAACATTATCTGAGAACGCAATTTATGGTTTGTAATGAAAAATTAATGAACCTCAACGAAATTCCCAATAAAAAAATTTCCCTGAGAACATCCGCAATTGAACAATCGTCCCGTACCGGTGTTGGGTATTTCAAATGTCACTGCACTTATAAATGTTTTGATAAAAAATGCATTTGTTTCAAAAATAAAAGACTTTGTAATTCAAAATGTCACAATAGCGAAACTTGTAAAAATAAATGAGTTTATAAATAAAATTGTCCAAAAAAATGTATATTGAACCACAATTTCATTCCGTCAAAAAAATCATCTACACAATTATCAGACATAATTTCTGAATCAAAATAGGGTTTTGGCATTGAATAAAAAAATGTGGTATTTGAATTATCGAATGTTTGCAACCTCTGAATAGTATCCCGGGCATTGGAATTTAACCCGAAAAATGTACACACTTTCAGATAAAACACCAAGCCTATTACAGAACAATATATAATAATTATTAAAATAAAGATTATCAAGTCAAACATGTATATATTAAATTAAAACGTTTCAATTACAATCTTATATTATTTTTTCATAAATTTTTCTAAATACTATACTTTTAAATATATTTTTTTCCATCTTTGGTTCAAAACTTAACATATTTGTCATAAATTCACATTCATTATTTAAATTACTTGATACACCTCTAACCAGTAAATTAAAAATATGTTATAATACAATCATATTCATCATCACCAAAATGTCTCGCATAGATTTCATTCATTTTATGTGACCACGAATCCAACAATTGGTCAGAAATGTCCTTTCCAAAATTTTTTCATCCAACCACAGTTTCAATTGTTGCTTTCCAAATGACTTTACGATATCGTCAACATAAGCCCCAATTGATATTTGCATTGTCTCCTGTTCCATTTCCGTGCTTTCTATGGTATACATTAAAAATATTATTTTTTGCAAGGATTTAACGCATTCATTTTTCTGAATTTTTTTCAAGTTATTTTTCACCACCACTTTAAACATTTGAATTATATTTGTTAAATATACTTTTTCCTGTATTGTTATACTGATGGTATCGGTGCATTCATTAAATATTGAGATGAATTTTTCTTCTTTTCCATCAAACAACAAACTATTTATACTCCTCCAAGAAAGCCGATTTTTATTACCCACCAAATAGTTCTTCCTGGACGGGTGAATAGGAAATCTTTGTTGTGCAGTATCCACATCATTAGATATTTCTTCACCGTCTTTTGGAAATTTACATTCCTTGATCAACTATAAAACAAATAATAAAGTACAATAAATTTAATAATTTATACTTACACGGGGGGGTATAACGTACTGATTGCCGTTGCACTTACAAATGCATTGGTAATGATACAAAGACTGACATATACCATCAACTAATGCTTTAATTCCTCCGGCCAACGAGAATATTCCCTTCCATATTTCCTAATAAATGTGTTGGGGTCTTCTACATATGTTTTTACAAATTTATATAAACAACATAAAAAAGTTATTTCATTGTACTTTTTAATTTTTTTAGAGTAACAAGGCCCTATATTTGCAAAAAATTTAGACAATATTTTTTTAATACGATTTCTACGATTAACTACAAATAAATTTGAAGAATTGTACGAACTTTACGATTTGGTATCTTCACTTTCTTCCTCATCTGTAATACGCTTTCTTGCAATACCCAGTCCCCTTGGAGAATAAATGTTGCATTTACTTAACTTTTCTTCAATACCATTTTCCTCGATTTGATTTGTTATCAGCTTTCTTTGATTCTCAAGTGTTGCTATATCACACACTCGTAGGTTAGTTAGGTTTTCTTCAAAATTGTTTGAGTCATATGCATGCTGAATTTTTTCAACTTCATCATTTTCAACAGATTCAATTTCTTCAAGATTATCTTTTTTTTTTAATAAAAAATTTACGGCCGATTCCGTTTCTTTGTTATGCTCGTCAAGACTCATGTTGAATTTAAGAAAACTACCGTCTGCTAGATATATATACTATTATTCCCCCATTTTCCATTATACAAACAATGGAATACTTGTAAATATAAATCTTGTTTTACATCTACAACTAGATGAATAAACACATCTATTATTAAATTAATAATTTGTTAATGTGCGAATCCACAATGAGAATATTTTATGAGATTTTTGTCTCATGAAATAATAATCTCGGGAAAATTTTTATTTCATTGTGGAAACAGGCATGAGATATGTGATATACAAGAGATAATCTCGTGAAACGATGTCTCATGAGAGTTTAGTTAAGTGAACAAATTTCAAAGTGTAAACATGATATACTCTCGCATGAGACATTTATTTCACCTGCTGCATGTGAGTGTCATTGTTGTTTCGTGAGATAAAAGTTTGTTTTTTTTCCTAATAATGCGTGAAACTACTGAAAAAGGAGGTTTAAAAAGAAAAGAGTGTAATTTTAAGTGGACAAGAACCATGACACTGCAGTTAATTGACTTATACGAATCATGTTCTAATTTGTGAGACTGTTCGTCCGAAAATTATAAGAACAGAAATCTTAGGAAATCAGCTATGGATGAAATATCTAACAAGTTAGGAATTCCAGCTAAAGAAGTAAAAGATAAAATATATACATACATAACTTCGTTGTCAATTTCAAAGCATCAACAGAAAACGTAAACACACCAAAAGCGGTTAAATTGCAATTTTATGATGCCTTAAAATTCATTCATAAGTGGACCAACAAATATCCTTCTATCATTTTTTGATTTTTTGTTAGCATCTTTTTATGAAATCACTCCACAACTCACAATAATTTTATTAATTATATATTTTTGAAAAATTAATTTCGTTTCCTCTTTTAAATTACAGAACATACTGTGGAAACACCACATTCAGAAATACTTAGTCTCATGAGAGTAAAATTTCATAAGTTGCATAAATTCAAGGGTTTCAAAGAAATATCTCATGTTCTGCGGAAACATACATGAGACAAATATATCATGAGACTAAAATCTCACGAGATTTTAGTCTCCTTGTGAATACCGGCCTTATAACCATTTTAATATTTCCCTAAAACGCGTTAAAATTATTACAACCAGTTTAGATGACACGGTTTTGTTTCTACTCTGATTCTTCTTTTTAACAGATTTAATTGCAAGATATGACAAAAAAGACAAACATTGAAAAATAAGTCGTTTCACTTTTGCCCGAATTTTACTAAAATTATTTTTAGTAGTTTCGTTTTATCAGTTTAAAATATAGAAACCCGGTGAAACATAAAAGTAAAAATAAAATCTTGGGTTTTTTATTTAAATCTCAAGTACAATATTTGCAGAATTTAGTTTGACAAATCTTTATTTGTGATTCTCAATTTAAATTGTTATTAATTGGATATTTAAAAATAAAAAATTGAATTTAATCCTTGTATCAATTCCCAACTTTTGTTATTTCCTAATATAGTTTTATTTTTTATCCATAATTTGAAGCTTTGAATATTAACGGATATTTTTTAAAGTTAATAAATCTAGTCTGGACGACACTGTTTAATTTCTACTCTGAGATTATTCAACATTAATATTAAAGTTTTTAGTCATTTTTTAGCAAATTCAAAAACCGAATCATAGTAAAAAATAAAATTACACACAAGCAGAAATAAACTCTTGGTTATTTTATTTATATTACAGAATTCAATTTGACTATTCTTTAATATAAATGTTTTTCAAATTGAATTGCAATTCATCTGATGTTCTAAAATAAAAAATAAATTTAACGTTTAATCTAAAACTTCTATTACATATTTCTAAAATTAATTTTACCAGATCACTCGTGATTTAGATAATTACATCTTTTTCAACATTATACAATTGAACTAGTCAACTCGTTAAAAATAAAAACAAAATTTGACTTCAGAAAACTTTTATTTAAATTCATCATTATTTTTTTTTCTCTACTGTTTATAGAAACAAGTTGTCTTCCATCAGTTTAAAAAAATATTCGTGTTTTTGGTAATCTTGATAATTGAAATTCTATTCACAAATAAAATTTTAAAATTTATTAGATTGTATTTAAGTTTTTCAGTTATATAATTTCAACGCTTTGAACAATTATTCTTGAATCGAGAATTTCTAATGCTGGTTGTGTGAATTTTCGAATTGTAAATTCCAATAGGAAAATGTGAATGTCTAAAAAATTATCAAACTAAATTCTGATTCAAAAGTATAATTATACATTTTGTAAGTCATTGAAATTAACTATCTGGATTCAAAGATTTATTAAAAAACACCAATTTGAAAATCTGCAAATGTTATTTGAATTCATCAATTATAAAATTTATATTTGAATCAAAATAGAGATTAAAAACTTTTTAGTATCTTACGTCTCCTTTATTTTAATTTTAAAACTTAGAGCAACCGACATTATTTATTTGAATGCCAATTAAAATTTTTAATCAAGATTCGACAATTCAAATTGTAAATCCATCTATATATCGGAGTTCAAGTAGAGTAGTCGTTTGAGGTTATAATTCATACAAAAGGCAAAATTTATCTTATGTTATTTGAAATATAACCTCAAACGACTACTCTACTCGAACTTCGATAATCATTTGAACGTAAAATTACCCCTTCTACCACGATTTTCGTCTAATTTTTAGTGGAAAGGGAAGCTTTCGGGTGCTCGGACCAATGAAATAGGTTATTATCGATCATGTGGTACAAAAATTACTATATAAACAACATATCCTTCGCGCGCGACTCACTTCTTATCCATAAATATATCTTTAATAATGAAGTTAGAGGAGAGGATGATGCGAAGTTTAACTTCAGAAAACTTTTATTTGAATTCATCATTATTTTGTTTTTCTACTGTTTGAAGAAACAAGTCCTTTCATCAGTTTAAAAAATTATTCGTTTTCATGGTAATCTCGAAAATTGAAATTCTATTTACAAATAATATTTTAAAATTTATAGAAAGATAAAAGTAAAAATAAAATCTTAGATTATTTTATTTAAATCTCAAATACAATATTTTTAGAATTTAGTTTGATAAATCTTTAACTGTCTTTGATTCTCAATTTACATCGCAATTAATTGGATATTTTAAAATAAAAACTTGAATTTAATCTTTGTGTCAACTCGCAACTTTTATTATTTCCTAAAATAGTTTTAGAAGATTATCCACGATTTGAAGTTCTACATTGTCGATTAATGGATAATTTTTAAGGTCTTAAAGTTATTAGAACTAGTCCGGATGATGCGGTTTTGTTTTTACTTTGAGATTATTCAACATTAATTTTAAAGTTTTTAGTATTTTTTTTTAGCAAATTAGAAAGCCAAATCATAGTAAAAAAATAAAACTACACAGAAGCAGAAATATAATCTTGGTTATTTTTATTTATATTACAGAATTCAATTTGACAATTATTTAACTTTTTTTTTCAAATTGAATTGCAAGTCATCTAATGTTTTAAAATAAAAAAATAAACTAAACATTTAATCTGAAACTTTTATTATTTCTAAAAATTAATTTTGCAAGATTATTCGTGATTTAGATAATTATATCTAAAGTTTGTCGTTTAACGGACAAATTTTATAAACATTAAAATTATCCGGCATAATAAGCTTTTATTGGTTTGTTTTTATAAATTAAAATGCAGGATTACGGTAAAAATAAAACACATGGAAGTAGAACTAAAATTTATTGTAAATTCTAATCTTTTTCAACGTTATACAATTGAACTGGTTGACTTGTTAAAAATATAAACTTAACAAAATTTAACTTCATAAAACTTTTATTTGAATTCATCATTATTTTTTTCTACTGTTTGTAGAAACAAGTTCATTCATCAGTTTAAAAAATTATTCACGTTCATGGTAATCTCGAAAATTGAAATTCTATTTACAAATAATATTTTCAAATTTATTAGATTGTATTTTATTTCATGGTAATTTAAGTTTTTTAGTTATATAATTTCAACACTTTGAAAAATTATTCTTAAATCGAGAATTTCTAACGCTGGTCGTGTGCATACTCGATTCGTAAATTCAACGATTTATTAAAAAATATCAATCTAAAATCTTCAAATGCTATATGAATTCATCAATTATAAAATTTATATTTGGATCAAAATAGAGATTAAAAACTTTTTTGTAGCTTACGTCTCTTTCATTTTAATGTTAAAACTTAGAGCAACCGAATTTTTTTTATTTGAATGCCAATTAAAATTTTTAATCAAGATTTATGTTTAAATTTTTTTGTTTTATTATGTTTTGATAATTCAAATTGTAGATCTTTTGGTAAGATTTCAAAACAAAGTATTGGTCTTAAAAAATATTCACAAATTAAATATTTATTCAAATTTTTTGTTGTTTCATTTTTAAATTGCAAAACTTAAAACACGATAGAAATAAAATGTATTGGAAATTATTAATATTATTTTTTTAATATATATATATATATATATATATATATATATATATATATATATATATATATATATATATATATATATATATGTATATATAGTGTAAATGTATAGTTTGGGGACTCATCAAAATATTGACGATTTTGGGTACAGTTGCTAGTGAATTAGTTCCAATCCGATTAAAATTTGCTTGCTCAACATGAAGCAAATATAAAAACAAATTTATTATATCGTATTACATTACTATTTTGTTTAAATTGTCGCTGTATAGACTAATTCTTATTATTAAGCGTTATCGAGGTGAAAAGCTCTGCAATGATATTACTAAATAGGAATTTGAGTCTTATAGTATCTATATGCCTAAAGGGTTTAAATTAATAGTATAATAATAAAAAATTACTATTTATTTTCAAGGGGATAAAGATAATGATACTAGGTACTCGATTTCTCGCACTTAACAAAAATGTCATAGAATTGTCAATATCTATTCAGTTGTATTTTACAGCCTCAAGACCTCACTAAATATAATTTTGGTGCTTATAGCGTCATCAACAATTTTATGCTTAAGCCGTTTCTTAGGAACATTTCCGATTTTAACTTCAGACAGGACCGAAGGTTGTCACTCATCTATTTAATAAAATACCACAGCTATCAAAGAGAAAAAGAAACATAGAGTTTAATTTTCTTCTTGCTTTCAATATCCTCATAAGAAATATTCTGGGGTGGTTAGGCCTAAAGACATGACCATGCAAACTACAAAAATCTTGGAGTTATTTTTCCTTTGAAATTTGCAGACGAACCATTCAACATTTATTTTACTATAATATGGTGATTCGTTGGGTTGCTACCATATTTGCCATCCTCATATCACCAAGAAAATGAAACATTCAGGTCTTTAGAAATTTGAAGATATCTAAAGAGGAAAGGCCCTACTAGATTACATTTGTAACCTTCAATCTAGATAGCTATTTTAAAATAAGATTGATTACGAGATTACACAGTAAAATAAAAGTAAAATTAAAAATTGAAATAACACCCCTACGCAAGAACCCCTAAAAAATAAAGAAATATGTATTAATGTGCCTATTAACCTCATTATGTACCCCTATTAATATAGCCAAGTAAATAAGTATAATTAGTTAAATTGTACATATGAACTGCAGTAATTCGGTATTGTTCCACTTTTATACGAGGCGTTCGCTAAGATTGTGGCTATGCTGATATATATTTTTAAACTCTGCTCTTAGGAGAGGATGAGGTTTAGTGAGAGATTGAAAAAAGTGGATTACTCAGTGAATTTCAGTATGACTTTTGTATACTAAATAATACCTAAAACGCACTATTGGGGTGTTATTCGAAAATTTGTGTGACTTCTAGACACTGTTAAATATCAGAGGTGTCTACTTGGAGGATACTACCAAGAGCCAGTTATCGTCAGTCCAATTTTGAAAAGGTTAACTAACCACGGATAATCTGATTTTTCAATGGAACCCAATAATTCGTTTAATTTCCTTTCATCCGATATTTTTATTTATTTCTAACAGTTCCTTAAGAGCTCGAGAAATCATGATAATTTTTGATTATTGTGTGTTTTCTTATTATTCATGAAATACTTTTGGTCATGAAAGCCGTAGAGTTTAAATTCGCATGTTAACTAAAAAAAATTCACAACCTTTTCAAAGATATCAGATGTGTTCGTAGTAATATTTCCCATCAGATGGCATGCGTAAGTAGAATACTAAAAACTAATGGCCCAAATATTGCAAATACATTTCAAACCGCTAATAACATTAAATAATTTCATAAAATTTTAAATATAATATTTTAATCATTAGATGACAGGTAACTCTTTTTTTGTAAAATGTTTTGCGATTTGGGACTGGAAAATCCAAAAATCCTAAATTTAATTACTGAAAACACGACACATAATAAGGAACACATTTTTTGTAACAAAAGTAATATAAAATCCTTCACCATGACTATTTATTTCACTGATGGCAAGAACTAATTATTGGCTTTATATTACCATTTTATGCAGTTACTCAATTTGCTGTTTCTCATAATATATTTTTTTCCATTTTTGATACAAACAACAAGAAAAAAATCATCATACAGTTTTTTTTATAACACAAAAATAGTCTTAATAAAATATCACGTTTGTACTCCTAATTAAAACATAAGTTGAAATAAATGTAAATGATCTTGCAACTTTCAGCTTACAAATAAACTAAGTTTAAAATAACAAACTAATTTACAGACTTTAGGATAACAATGAAACACGACTTAAAAAAAGAAAGTAACAGAAAAAATTGAGTAATTAAAATGTTTTACTATAAAGACGATTTTATTAACATGTTAAAAATTGTACATATTTTTATCCACTGTTTGGATTTCTTTTTAAATAATGAATGTGAATTTAACCCTTTAATCTCATCAGACAGAAAGTTGAATATTTTAGGACCATAGGACTCTGGGTACTATGAAAATATTATTTAAATGCTGAACTAAATCATCTCATTATACATGGCAAAGACAATTTTTACATACAACCAAGCAAAATTGATTCATTTACTTTTTGACTTTTTTCACCTAAATCTGTGAAATATTAGGTAATCTTAAAAAAAGACATTGTGTTGAAAACTTTTTTCATTAAATCTCTTAAACTAAGCGATGGCTTAGTTTATAAAATAAATATGTTTTAAGTAAATTTTAACATTATGTATTTTAACCGTGACAAATCTTGCACTTTTATTTCTTAAAATAGGGATACAACATTTCCTTTTACATATTAATATAGAGATTAAATATATGATTTATGTAACAAATACAATTGATAATGCAACAAATGTTAAATTACATTATGTTTGGAACTTTTTTTATTAGGTAATTATTTTTTGATACTATCTTCTGAACATTATACAATCCATCGAACGCAAGACAATATATTGTTTCAGGTCGAGAAACTTCATCAGTTGCGCTTCCCTCAACATATTAAAATCTCGAATAATTATTAATCTTTTTTCATACATATAACCAAGCTTAACTATTTAACGCACAATTATTAGGAGTTTTAGAGAAAACTAAAAAGAAAAAAAGTCGTACCCTTTGATTCATATGATATGTTATTTCTAGTCGATAGTCTTCAAATGTTACGCTCCCCTCGGCGATTAAAATCTCGAATAATTATTTTTGCATTGCATTTAAGGCTGAATTTAACATTTTAACTCAAACTGAAAATAGTCGTTTAAGGGAAAACTAGTCCACAGTGATTCTAAATTGAAAGCCGTGCTGTATTTAAAACTTCATTACCCTTTCCTAGGATAGTAAGCACAAGAAACAAATAACAAATAGATTAACTGTTAATCTGTTGGCTAGTTTTTCCTGAAGCTCCAAAATGTCGATTTTTATTTTACGTTAGCATGTAAAGTTCGGGCATTTGTGCGAAATACATAAATAATTATTCGATCTATCAATCACATGAAAGTTCTTGACTAGAAACAATATATTGTCTTGCCTTCAATGGATTAAAAACTTTCGAAAAGATAGATCATAATTTCTAAACTTCTAGATGAAGATATTCATTTTTCCTTAATAAAATCTAAAAAAGACATTCTGTTTTGTATTTAAATTAAAATGCTCTCTAGCATAAATCAGATTTTTAATTTTCTCTGTTTTAGAAAACTAAATAAATTATTGTTTTCTTGTAATACACAACATTTTATGTTATGTTATGAAATATATTTGAACAAAACTAAATGGGTACCCCCATCATAAATTCATACTATTAATAATTACATTTCTTTGCTTATTATAGTTTAATATAACAATATATAGTGGTAATTTCTTATGTAGAAAAAATTATTTTATGACTGCTTCGAATCTCTGAAATGTATTAATCCTCAATACCCAGCTGATCTTCTGCATACACAGTTACCAACAACTATCCTTCAAAGTGACAAATTTCATTGTCGTATAGATAAGTTTAGGTATATTTTTTTACACGTTAATGTAGTAATTCGTTATTAAAGACGACACATATCACCTTCGTAATAATATTTATTCTTCTGGTCTATTCCAACAATTGTTTTGGTTTGTTAGCTCACCGAATCTTTAAACTGTTGGTGTAAAAAATGGGCCAATATTTCGTTCGTGTATTTGATCTCTGGTTCGTTATACCGACATTTCCGTGAAAGGCGATTATTCGAAAATCGTTTACGGGCCACTGTGATAAAAAAGCATTCGTCATTCCAGCCCATAATAAATACGAAATTTTTAACATTAGATATTATGAAGTTGTATTGTAAATGTTTGAATTTGAATGTTTGAAATTTAATAAATATTAGATTAATATGATACGTTCCTTTCTAATAGAATTGTGTTAGACAATTCATGGCAAATTATGAATTTCTTTGTGTTTTTTAATTGTTATTTTAGTCCTACAATTAAAACACAAATAATTACAGAACATTTCAAAATTGTATGAAAATAAACTAAAAGTGGGAATATCAAAACGTTGATATATTATACATAGTGTTAATGAAATTGAAGGATATTTGTAATTTTACATTATTAATTAAAAGCAGTTGAATGGGACATCTTTTCTTCTTGGGGATTATGAGCAAAGATTTGTTTATTTAATTCCGCCATATTAGCTATTGACTCTGAAATTGAATTGAAAGATTGTGTACCTAATTAAATTTTGTATTGTGACTAAAGTAAATTGTCAATAAAAACAGTTGTTGTCATCATTTATTATATTACGAATTTTTATGTTAATGTTTATGTTGGATCTTTTTTTTTGAGCTTGAAACAGTGATATATATTATATATTTTACAGTTCAGATATACTTTAAATTTAGAAGTAAGCATCAGAACCACATCAAAACTCTTTTTTAAAGAGCGCTTTGTGTTGTCCATATGGAGTTTATCAAAATTTTCTGTTCAATACAGTATTGGCTCAATTTTTGCATAGTTTGTCCACTGTTAGTAATTAAGTCAAAAGTGAGTTTCTTGTAGAGGATATTGATGCTCTAAAATCATTACCTAACATTGTCACTAACAAATGTAAAAACACAAATTTGCACCCTAACATCAAACCTTTGTTTAAACACTGATCGCTTGCCTGTCATCATCAAGGAGTAAACCAACCGTTGAGTGTTTAAATAAATGTTTGGTGTTAGGGTGTAAAACCGTGTTTTTACATTTGTGACATTTTCACTAACAGTTTACTAACTGGAATGAGTGATTATATACAAAAATGGCACCGATCAGTATTCTGTATTAATAATATCTTGCGTTCAGTGGAATGAAAACTATCGAATAGTTAGTATCGTCATTTCTTTGACAGGTTTTAGTAAACCTCTACAAATGTTTTCGTGCGATTTATATCCTAGGAATCACAGGGAATCGGCGTTATACACAGTATGACTCCCGATTTGGAGACTCTGTGATATCAATTTTTCTAAAACTCCTGGGTGTAGGACTATATTTAGCGATAAAATAAATAAATTAAGTTATATGTACTATATACATAAATAAGTACTTGAAAATTCAATTGGTTGAGGGGAGCGCAACTGATGAATGTTCTCGATTAGAAACAATGTATTGTCTTGCGTTCAGTGAATTGAAAAATCTCGAAAATTTGGTCTTGTATCAATAATGGTCATAGGGCTATTTGTAAAAGTTTTATTTACAAGTGGAAGTTGTTCAATTGAGAGAGCGCATTTTGAAACAACTTTTTAGTTTAATTATGTAACACTGTGTACCATAATTGAGTTAGGTATTCCAAGATAAAAAATATAATAAACAAAATTATTTGCTATCTCTGTAATTGTAAGGGAAGTTACAATGCATGGTAGTACAAAAGCTTAAAATAATAGTTAGAAAATTTGTACTTACTAGTTTTTTAATAGTGGACGTATCTAGATCTATCCTTCCGAAAATATTTTCTGTTGTGAACATTCATATTCATAGAGTGCCGTATTGGGACTGCTGATATATTCAACTGTCTTGAACATAATTTCGAATGGAGTTTTTGAGATATGCCCTATAGCATTTTAGTAATTTGTAAAGTTTGAGTAACCTTTTTGTGATAAGGTTCAATAATATCTAATGTCGCATGAACTTGTTACGTGACGAATTTCATTTTATTTAACTCATAAACTAATGAGAAATATTAGAAACTTTAGGATATTTGATAAAGTTATAATATTGTATGTACGGGTTTACAAAGTTTGTCCGAAATTGATCATTTCTTATTTAAAATAATTTTTGGAAACTTAGTCTATGGCTGAGTTGAAAAGTAAAAAACAGACGAAATATTATTTTAAACTGTCTATAACTTGCAGTATATTCGAAAATGGCGATATGCATTAAACTATATTTTAGCTTCTTCCGAGGTGTCTTTATTTTTGAATATTTTCATAGTTGTTATCACCAATATCAGACGATATCCGAATTCTTTCTGTTTATTATTACAAATAACTTCCTGCTTATATAAAAATTTGGATATCAAAGCATAAAAAATTAAACATATTTTACTCAAGTTGAAAAATAAAAGAATTTTATGATTTTTTTTAAAATATTGTAATAAGATATCGGGTGCCTTAATCAACGATAGCCTAAAATCTCTAAGCCAATAAGAAAATTCAGAACGTTATGAAACTTAAAGGGTTAAGTTTTGATTTAGGATATTGAAAAACAAAACATGTTCATGTATTGTGCGAAACTGTTATATCTTTAAACAAACTTCTCGTAATCGATACGGGATCTTGAGAATCCAGAATCATTTAGAATTTTTAAATTTAGTTCAGGAAAAGTAATATATGTACTAAGTTGTCTTTTTTGTTTTGAGGTATTTTTTTCATTGCCAGCTTCAAAGATTCCGAGATCAAAATTTGTTGTTGACTATTTCCTAATCTTTCTTCGTCCCACATGAAAACTCGACAAGCCGCGTGGTGTGCGTGGTTTCTAAATCACCTCCATGAAAACGAAAACCACGAAAATTGAGAGACATAAAATTAGGGAGGAAAGTAGTGCTAACAATCACAGACGGGAGAAAACATCCACGGAAAAATAATAATAAATGATTGTCGAACTGTAAATATACAAACCCAGATAAGAGACGTCCATCTCTATGTAGATGAAGAAACACTGAATACGCTAAAATGGACCACCCCTGGACTTCAGGTAATAAGGTCTAATGTGAGCACTTGCTATACAGCAAAGTAACACAGTACAAAAGTCCACGTCACGTTTATAATCAAAAAATATAGTGTTTAAAATATGTAAAGAACATCCGCTATAACGAAAGAACTGTAAGTGAAAAACGCTTAAATGCTCTTACAGGACATCTTCCATATGAAATGAAATCATAGTTTTCGAAAATCAACAAGAAAAACAGTCATGGCTCGGAAGTAAAGATAAAAAACAAATTAAACAACTGAAGAAGAAAGAGAGGAATTGCAAAAATACAAATAAAATGAATGTTAAACTTACTATTGTGTAGTAAAATAAAATTCAAAATGCTTAACAAAATAAGTCAACAAAACTCAATTAAGGAAAGAAAAATAGTAAACCAGTAAACGCAATTGTTATAGAAATGATTAGCAAAGAACAGAGTTGAATTTTAACAGAAATATGTGATCTTCAATGTATTTTTTTCAAAGTGGACAACACTAACATATCTGAGAAACGCTACAACAGACTACCGACATATAATGTTTCTTGAAAACATATATGAGAAAGCTACCGTTATATATCTGCATGGAAACACCAATTCTATTAAAAAAAAATAAAAAATCAGGTATAACACTAAAAGACAAATGAGAAACAATAAAGCTTTAGAAGATCATCTAAAAAGTAACATGGGCTAGATAATAAAGTAATTTCTTATAACTATTTCAAATTTATGGTGCATACAAATATGTGAGGTTTACATTATTTTAATCAATTTTTTCCAATATTATAAGATTTATAGTGTTGTTTTATCTAAAATAACGGTTCACAAAATCATATTTTATTTTTGATTATATTTTTCTGAGGACAGGTATATTTAAATTCCCTTCTCTATACAGCAAAGGTCAAATGGGGAACATTTTAGAGAAAATTTAGTGCATTTGAAATCTGGCTTCGAATTTACGATCAATCATTTGGTTTTGAAAATAATCGGCAAAACACGAAAATCTTTTTCTTCAGTAAATCCAAACCGGTTAATTTGACAGCTGTCAAGATGTGGCATTTTTAAAGACAAATAAAATGACGTATATCACATATCTCAAAGGTCTTTTGTTATCCAGCAAAATCGCCTTTTTATATGTCTCACAAGTGCATACAAAATTTTAGTTTCATCGAAATATCACACTTCATAAAATTAGGCCTTATTTTTTTAAGAAGGCCATGACTTATTTGTATTAAAATAACATTAAAGAATTGTAGTCAAACAAATATGGTCTTATAAGTCCTGAAAATATTCATAATTTTATAATGGGTACCCAATTAAAAAAACGTAAGTAAGATGAAATTACCAATGAGACAACACCAAACGTTACTTCCAACTTTGGTCTATAAACATCTCTCTGCCACTTCGTGGGGGTTTTCAACATCCCAATTATGAGTATTGTGCTTATTAATATTCTATAATTCGTAAACCTCATCGTACTACAAGATATGATTTACAAAATCCGAATTTTTATTACTTAAGGAAACTAACTTTCAAGACAAATGAAATGCATTTGTCTTGAAAATTAGTTTCCTTACGTTGTTGATCTATTATGGGTTTTTGGTACTTATTATTTCTTAAGACTCTCTGTATTGTTTATTGTGACACAGGAAATTCCCTTTCAACAGATCTTACCAATGTACTAGAGCTTTCGTTGACAACTTGTAAAATGTTTCTATCGCCATTTTTATTTTCAATATTGTATCGCCTTCTATAACACATCTGATGTTAAAAAATTCAAAGTGTGAAAGTTGTTTTTTAGTAAGTAATACATTTTTCTCTGATTAAAATCATAAATATGAAACACAAATTATCGAAACCTGTTAAAAATAGCGGGTAATCTCTATTCAAATAACGAAAAGTTTGACATGTTAGCGCTGTACTTACATTAAATATAAACACCGACATTACCTCAGCAAGGTATTTAGAGATGTATTCTGAACGACGACAGCCTCATAAAGCCCAATTCAAAAAAATCCTAGTTAATTTAATTAATCTTATGAACATTCTAGAAGCCGAAACAATATTGAAAAAGAAACAGAAGTATTTTACCACCTGTCAACGAAAGCCTAATGCCTAGGTAAGAACTGTTGAACGGCAATTTCGTGTGCCAAAATCAACGGTAAAGAGAGTGATAAAAAAGAATAAGTACCATCCATACAAACTCAAAATAGAATTTAAGGAAACTGATTTTCCAAGACGAATGCGTTTCTATGAGTGGTATATTAGAAAGAGTAATGAATATCTCATTTATGGAAATTATATCTTGTGGTCTTATGAGAGTTGATTTACGAATTGTGAAGGTTGTAATGAGCACAATATGTACTTATCAATGTGATATGGAAAACCCTCACGAATTGGCAAAGAGATGTGTGTAGACTACATTTGGAAGTAACTTTTGGTGTGGTATCGTTGGTAATTTAATCTAACTTACCTGAGACATAGAATTTCAGATACATTTATAAATAGTATTGTCGGAAATACACTTGCGAAGTTGTACGAAAAACAGTCACTAATTGTCAAAATAATCCCTACATAAATGGACGCCAATTTGCAATTCTCTAAATTAATACCTAGTTACGAAGCAATTAAAAACTTAATTAGATTTTAAACTATTGCATAATGGGGCTGTTTTTTATTAATCCTGATGTGCGATATTTTGTTGACACTCAAATCTTTTATGCACTTGTGGTGTATTACTAGACTGGAAATTTTACGCCTATTTTAAAAATTAAAAAATCTAATATGGAGGCCATAAGGAAAATGGAAAGTTTGCGGAATGACAAAAGACTATTGAGACATGTGACAAATGCCATCTTATTCGATTAAGAAAATGTATTCAAATAATGTCACATCTTGACAGCGATCAAATTAACCGTTTCAGATTTACCGGCGAAAAACGAAATCTGCTATTTTCGGTTTTTGCCGGTTATTTCCAAAACCAAATGACCAATTGTAAATCTGAAGCCAGGTATCGAATGCACTAGGTTTTCTCTAAAACTTTCCCTATTTAACCTTTGCTGTAGGTATAATAGGAGTTAAGATCCTTGTATAGAGACTCACAAATCCTAGATGTCGGTCTTTACATCTCGCGTCTTCAAATTTAACGAAATGTATCAAATGCATAAAGAAGTGTTCAAGAGGACATTCAATTGTGGGAAGCGCAACTGATGAAGATTCCCTAACCAGAAACCATATATATTATATATATTGTCTTGCGTACAAAAGAATGACACCTTGAAGAGAGTATTCAATATCTGTGACAGGTGAAGTTAACCTGAAAATTTCATCGTGAAATTCTAACCTAGGAATTACGGGTAACAGCAATTACATGGAACGGCTCCAGATTCGAAACCTCTATGTGCTAGTTTCCCCGAAAATCCTAGATGTAGGTCATTACATCTCTCGTCTTCAAATCTAAAAATATTTAAATCAACGTGTGAAACCAAATGTTAATCCTTCAATTAATAGACCAACAAAATTTCGAAATTACACTAAAAACACTTCAACATGTCTAAGTCAGCTGATAAATTTTCAAATTGTTCAAATTAACAGAAATTTTACGGCATTCTTCCGATTTACACATACAAATTTACTGAAAATGTTATATACATATATATTAATATTATGGAGCACCACACATCCCCAAAATAATAATTTATTACATTTAATTAAGAGTACTACTAATTTTTTTAGTTGGAGAAGTTCATTATACAAACATTTCAAATTATGTCACTGAAAAGCTTCCTATTTAAGAACAATAATAGCTTTGAAAATTTCTTTAGCTATTCTGCCATATGTTTGAAAAGAAAATTACAGCAAAACCGAGTTTTGGTGTTGGTTCATGCACTTCCTCTACCCAACATAGAATACCCACTAACGTGAATCATACATCATTATATCGTTACTTAACGATTTTACCCTTAGAATTTTTAAACAACATACGCATAGGTGAAAATCAGCTGTCTACAGGATCATACTTATTCTAAGTTATAAGAAATGGATTGTAAAAATTTAATTATTCTTGTGAAATTAAGTATATCATATATGATTTACACAATCAATCACCAAAATTGAAATATACTTTTCGTCATGGGTACCCACAAAACTACTCATTCCATTCGCTTAATATTGAAAGAGTTTAGGTCCTACAAACGAAATGTTTAAGAATATTGAAAAAAACATAATATAATTGTACGGAACACCACCTACAATATATGACAATAGTACCGAATTCAGATCTGAACCCTAAGTAAAATTTTCAAACTTTATAAATATAACATGTTACTGCATCAAAATTCATATATCCCCCTAAACTATTTACACCACCCCAAACGTAGGTAACGTTTAATTGATCAATTGGTTCAAATTACCAGGCTAGTGTTATTAAGAAAGTTCCAAATTTTGACACCCAACAATCGAACCAAATTTTAATCAACTTGTTAAGCCAAACTTTAATTATTCTTTAATGGAGTAATAAAACTACAATAAAAACACTTTAACATTGCCAAATCTGCTGATAAATTGTTCAATTAAGACCTATTTACAGAACTTTCCCAAGAACAAACTGTTCCGACCCCACATAAAAATAATCTAGAATATTTCATAATACGATTGTTAAACTTTACCAAGCTCCACAAAACGCTGAAAATAGTTATCTAAAATATTACGTTTATTTACGAATACCACCAGTTTTTTTATTTGAAGAATTTCTCTAGCCTGCATAGAATATAGAAAAACGTGAGTCATACATGCTCAAATTACACGTCTAAGATTTTGCAGTTTAAATTATTAAACAATATAATCCTAGAGCAACATCAGCCATGGGCGAGATTATACTTATTATCAGTTTAAAGAAATGATTTGTAAAAATGTAATTATTCTTGTGAAATTAAACATATTTTATTCGATTTCCACAATCATCCTCAAAAAATAAAATATAATTCCACATAGGTACCCACAAAAATACTTTATTTCCCTTGTATTCAAAGAATTTAGATTCTGTAAACGACATTTTTAGTAATTCCGTTAAACCATTTATTTTTACTGTACACTATTTGTGAACATATTACCAAATTCAAATCTCAACCCTTAGTAAATATTTTCAATCTTTATAGATACATGTGCAATTAAGATAGATAATAGTCAGTTGTTAAAGCTTCAAACTTCATATATCCCCACTAAACTGCACCACACTCAATCTTAGGTAACGTTTAATTAATCAATCAATTCAAATTACGAATCCAATGTTTTATAGAAAATCCTGAATTTTAATCAACCGATGAAACATAAGTTTAATTTTATTCTACCTAAATAGACTAACACATTTTCAAAACTACATTACTTCAACATTTCCAAGTCTACCGATAAATGCTCAGTCAAGACCTATTTACCGATTTTTTCAATACACTACTATATTTTTTATTTGAAGAATTTTGTCAAACAAATATTTCATGTACCACCCTGTTGAATAACAATCATTTGATGCAAAAATGCAACAAATTTCTTTTTTCAATTTTGATATATGTTTCACATAAATAATACTGCAAAACCGGAAACTCCCATATTGATTATAAAGGTTCAAGTAATTCCTCTACCCAGCGTATGATATTGAATAACGTGAAAGGAACATCGTTATATTGCTAGCAAACGATTTTACTGTTTAAAGTATTAATCAGCTTAGAAAGTGAAATATTTTTATGAAATAATATACCAACACTTAAAAACAGCCATCCGTAATTCTTACACTCAGCCGAAATAAATGAATTCCAAGAATTTAATTCTTGTTCTAACTACCGACAAGTTATACGTACGGTTTCCAATATCAACCACTGAATCCTTATATATTGAATTAATTTAAGTTTAATACATTTTTTAACAGTTCCGAAAATCTATAAAATTACAGTATACCACCCATAAAATGTGTCAATAATACCCAATCTACATCTTAACCATTAGCCGAGTATCAAACTCCGTAAGAATAATAATTATTATTAAATGTGCAACTCAGACCGTTAAGTCATGTCTTAAAACTCCAAACTTCATATATCGCCACTAAATAATTTCTCTACTTTAGTCTTACGTATTTATTTAATCGAAAACACAAATAAAATTATACTATATATACCCTTGGATCATTTAACGATAATATCTTAAATAAATATGTCACCAACAAGAACTATACAAAAACAATATAAAAACTTCAAAGCATAAGCGACTACTATTACGTTGTTTCTATGTATAACAAATGTCTGCTGGATGGCTTATTTCACGTTTTCAAACTCATGCAATGTAAAAAATGACTGTCCTAAACTATGCTTTAGACACAAATTCTATATATATACTCATTTATATATAAACCTTTCAACATAATTTGGGGACAGTTTATATATTGCAATATACCCAAAATGTGTACCATAACACCATCTATTGGATTCTATAGAAATTCACTTTGGGCTCAAAATATGCTGTAGATATAAATTTCAAAATGTCCCCAAGGCATGCCTTTTACACAAACATAGTTTGGGACCAGTCCTCAAATCATGCAGATGTCCCCAATGTATGCCTTGCCTAAAAAAGTGCCTCCATAGTATGCGTCCTGCATATATATATATATATATATATATATATATATATATATATATATATATATATATATATATATATATATATATATATATACTAAAAATATAATATAATATAATATTAATAATTTTTTGTTGTTTCATTTTTAAATTGCAAAACTTAAAACACGATAGAAATAAAATGTATTGGAAATTATTAATATTATATATATATATATATATATATATATATATACTAAAAATATAATAATTTAGTATATATGTATATATATATATATATATATATATATATATATATATATATATATATATATATAATGTTATATAAGTTTATACTATGAACTTAGCATGAACTTATATCGCAACGACAATACAACATTCCCAGCTGAGTCAGCGACACGTGGAGTATCAGATTACAGCACCACCGAGCATCCGTGGGAATCGCCGTGTCGACAGTGCCAATTCAGCAAACATTAGGTTATATATTGTAAAATCTCTCTTGTTTGTTATTCATTATTACTCAGTAACTCTGTCACTTTATATCGTTATTTTTCATTTGTATTTAAAAGTTATTATTTTGTTTGTTATTAATAAAAATCTTTTTTAAAAAGTTACTATTGAGAAGTGTGATATAACAAATTGGCGCAGTCAGTAGGATCCGTCAACGTTACTAGAACACGAGTACTCTAACTGGTAGCGGCGGATTCCTATCCCTCAACGGAGCGAAGAACCTGGAAGAAGTCCCAACTGCGATAACAAGTAGAACACGGATCTTCCAATGTTCCTGTTGATGTGAGTAATAGTGAATCGTCTAACGTTAAAGTTTATTAATATTTGATTTTAATATTTTATTGATTTTAATATTTTGATTATTTGATATTTTTTAATTCAGTGAATTGAATCACTGATTTATTATTGGATTACAGTAATATTTTATGATTTAATTGATTACTTTGATTTTATTCATTCGATTGAGTGAATTATTTGATTTATTGATTTTATTTACATTTATTTTATTAATACCATTCTATCATCCAAATAACTTTGGTATTTTCCCATTTACAAGTTTATTGATTTTTACACCATTTATTTTATTGATACCATTTTTCTATCCCATTTTATTATTTTGATTTGAACCTTTTTCGTTTTGAATTCTATTAGATCAAAATGGCACAAGCACAAAACAACACTGTTGCCGAAAAAACGGAAAAATATAGGTTGTCGGAAATATTTTCAATAATTCCAGAGTTTGCAGGCGACCAAATTTCTTTGGCCACATTTATTCATGCTTGCAATTGTGCATATAAATACAATACAATATAATACTTGTTAGTAATCCACATTAAAAATAAATTAAGGGGAAAAGCGGCGCAGTTAATCAACTCGAGGAATCCTGCGTCTTATCTCGAAATAAAACAACTTCTAACTCTTCATTTTGGGGATTCTCGTGATCTTTCCTCATTAATACACGACCTTCAACGGTTAAAACAATTATCCAATGAGTCTCCCTTAACATTCTATAATAGGCTTCAAGTATTGAGTGCGAAAATGCACTCATGTATCAAAAAAGCTCCTAGTCTGAGCACCGAGCAGAAAGACGCTCAAACCACTCTCGTTGACACCATGGTTTTAAACACATTACTTACCGGTTTAGAACCTCGATTAGGCCAAATTATCCGTGCCAGTAATCCGAAGGATCTTCTTGAGGCACATTCACGGATAAGAAGAGAACTTCAACTATCCTATTTTGAGGAACAAAAGATACATAAATCTGTTCCACCTAAGCCATCTTTTCAGGCTAGAAAACCAACTTCACCTCCTAAATGCTTAAATTGTGGGCGATTAGGCCACATTGCTGCAGATTGTCGCCTGAGATATCAAAATAACCCTCAGCCTTTCAATCAAAATAACAGACCAAATTTCGTTGGGCCGAATCAATCTTCGAGGCCAAATCCAATCAATAATAATAACAATCATCAAGGTCAACAATTCCGACCAAATAATTTTCAAAGACCTCCTTTCAAGCCTAACAACTTTCGACCGTCTGTAATACAGACAAACCCAAATTATCGTTCCGAAAGAACCCACCATTTTAACAACCATCATAATGTCAACTATCCCGAATATTCTGCAAATGACTATGATTATTATACTGATAATAACCAGCAGAATTTCGATTATAACGACCAAAACTATGAAAGCCCTGAGTTCGACCAAATAGTAGATGATACCCCTGTCGAACCTTCAGTCCTCACGAATACCAGGATTTTCTAGCGCTTCCGAGCCTAGATCAGCCCCCCGATTCGACAACTACCCTCTCAGAAGTCCAAACTCAAATACAGAACTTGAATTTGGAAGACTTCAATCCCGATCTGAACTTCCCAGAACAAACATTTCTTTAAGTCCCCTTCTGACAGTAAATTCCAAGAACCTCTATTATATCAACGACGCTTCTGGAAAATTTAAACTCCTAATTGATACCGGAGCTGGTATCTCCATTTTCAAAGAAAACACTGTCAAAAACTTCTCACAACGATCTCCCGAAAGAGTAACAATTCAAGGCATTACTAATGAGAAAATCCCGATCTCACAATCCACCCTCATTCCTTTCGCTCTAGGCAATCCACACAAGGTCTTTATCTACGATCTAGATATTGAGTTTGATGGAATATTGGGTCTTGATTTACTCGAGCATTATGAATGTATCGTCGACTTAAAATGCAAACAATTAATAACTAACTTTAAAACTATCCCCCTACATAAAGTGCCCGATCACGACCAATCTAATACACAACCAACAGACACCCCCAGTACTAACGCACAAACTCATATTTATAACAATCAAATAACAATCCAGGCACGAACCGAACAAATTTTCCAACTTAAATGTGAACTTAGAAATACTGACGCAATTTTACCGACACAAGTAATTGACAAAGTACGACTTCCCAACGCGGTTGTACGTGTTAATTCAAAGGGAGAATTTCTGACTTCGATAATAAACGCGAACGCAATGCCAAAAACTGTTAACTTTTCCAATCTTCATTTAGAACCCCTTGACAATACACACCCTCTCTTAAATCTGAATACACACGATTACTCTGAATCTACAAACTTAGACAGAAACTTTACAATCAGAGAACAAATTCGGACAGAACATCTTAACGACGAAGAGCGAGAACTTATCACGAATCTCTGCTTAGAATTCGAAGATATTTTCTATCTCGAAGGCGATGTTTTGACGTTTACTAACGCCGGCAAACACTCTATTGACACCAATAATGCCAAGCCCGTTTTCACGAAATCGTACAGATATCCTCAAGTGCATAAGGAGGAAGTGAAAACCCAAATTTCCAAAATGCTTGATCAAGGCATTATCAGGCACTCTTCTTCTCCTTGGTTCTCCCCCGTATGGGTCGTCCCTAAGAAACTCGATGCTTCTGGTAAGCAAAAGTGGCGAGTTGTTATCGACTATAGGAAGTTAAACGACCTAACTGTAGACGATAAATATCCTCTGCCCAACATTTCTGATCTCCTCGACCAACTTGGTAAGTGTCAATACTTTTCGACACTGGATCTCGCTTCCGGGTTTCACCAGTTGGAAATCCTTGAGGAAGACATTCCCAAGACCGGTTTCTCTGTTGACAATGGCCATTACGAATTCGTTCGTATGCCATTTGGTCTGAAAAATGCACCTTCTACCTTTCAGAGGGTCATGGACAAACATTCTTCTGGGCATCCAGAATGAACGTTGCCTTGTTTACATGGATGACATTATCGTTTATTCACCAACCATCCATGAGCATATGTCCCGTTTGACAGAAGTCTTTAAGCGTCTTAGACAGTCAAACTTGAAAATTCAACCTGACAAGTGTTAGTTTCTCCGTAAGGAAGTTGCTTACCTAGGTCATCTGATCACCCAAGAAGGAGTAAAACCAAACCCTTCAAGGTTGAATGCATCCAGATTTTCCTCAACCCCAAACTCCTAAAGATGTTAAATCTTTTCTTGTCTCGCCGGTTATTACCGACGTTTTATCCCAATTTCGCCAAGATCTCAAAGACCCTAACGAAACTCCTGCAGAAAGACGTCAAATTCATCTTCGACGCCAGATTGCAAGTCTTCCTTCAAAGAACTGAAGCAAGCCCTTGTATCTGACCCTATCTTGATCTACCCAAATTTCGAAGAAATTCCTGCTCACTACTGATGCTAGTGCTTTTGCAATTGGAGCGGTTCTCTCACAAGGCCCCGTAGAAAAGATCTTCCTATAGCATATGCTTCCCGTACACTCTGCGCTGCAGAAACTCGATATTCCACTATCGAACGGGAACTGCTAGCCATTGTTTGGGCGATCAAGCACTACAGACCGTATCTTTTTGGGAGAAGTTTACACTACTATGTGATCACCGGGGGGGGTACGCTTATCTGGGGCTCTTTTCGATCAAAGACCCTGGCAGTCCGTCCTATCAATGGCGCCTGTCAAACTAGAGGAGTATAATATAAAATCGAAATACAAGCCCGGCAAGGATAAACTTGTGACGCAGACGCCTTTCCGTTCAAAATT